>CM053035.1:211635975-211755975 GCA_028564925.1 Lithobates sylvaticus | reverse complement strand
TACACCCGAGATTTCCGCACTTCTGTTCTCAGCAGATCCAATGTCATCTCATTAAAGTTTATTGAGAAATGGAATAAAAGGACAAGACTGAATTGTAACAGAAATGTAACCAGTTCTGTTCTCCCCCCTGTGTACCCCTGTTTGTTTATAAACAATGTCACTTTGTATCTCTCTATCTCCTGTCTGAACAATGTTTATAAACAATGTTACTTTGTATCTCTCTATCTCCTGTCTGAACAATGTTTATAAACAATGTTACTTTGTATCTCTCTATGTCTTGTCTGATCAATGTTTACAAACAACGTTACTTTGTATCTCTCCATCACTGGTCTTTTCCGAAATGTTACACACCAATAAAAACCTGACAAGACTATACAAAATAAAAAGTCTGGCCTGGCATTTACTTCCCTTTCAAATCATAAAATTCCTATAGAGTCCTGATTGAGGTCCGCAAGTACGAAGGGGAATGTATAAACAGTAGGAGGAAAGTTTAATACCAGCTGTGTCCAGCAGGGGGCAGGGTTCCCTACATCTGTGATCAGACCACACAGCGAGGCAGGACATTAATAGTGAAAGTATTGCTATAGAAGACGTCTTATTGGATTTTGTATCCTGAACTAGAAATCTGACAGCTGATGCTTCCGCCTCTGTCTCAGAGGGGCCCCCGGGACAGACAAAGTTTAATAACTGCAGCAGAAAATTTATCGGATATTAAATCCCAACTTCATCGCATCTCAGATAATATACCTGTGAGAGGATCCTGTCTTCATTCGCTCCAGGATCGCAGAGTGACTGAAATATAAAGTCCGTTTCCACTTTTTCCAGACAATTTGGGATAACAGCAACTTTATTATTTTTGTTCCATGTTCAGATGTCATCATGTAAATAAAAAATATTTAAAAATGGCTGCTTATCTTTTTACTTCCTTATAAATCTTAATTATCTTCCCCCTGTAATGAAATATTAAAGGAGGGGACTGCGATGTGAAAATTTACCACAATTAAATCTGTCTGTGCTGTGCTGGCAGATCTCATTATCAGCAGTTGATGTGCAATGTCTGGCCTAGACATGTGCAATTCGTTTAGTTTTAATTCGTTTTTCCGTTCAAATTCGTTACATTCGTTCATTCGTTATCGTACGAATGATTCGCAAAAAATTCGAACGAAACGAACATGAAAAACAACGAAAATACGAAATAATTAAATTAGAAACAACGAAACTACGAAAGAATGAAAATCCAAAAAACAAAAACAGAAACAACGAAAATCAAAATGAACGAAAAAATTCGTAACTTTTTTTTTGTTGATTCGTAATTTTCCGTGTCTCTCAATGGCGCTGCTTAACGTGCTTTGAATGGATTGAAGGAAAAAATTCGTACATTCGTAAAGTTTTTTTTTTTTTTTTTTGTTGATTCGTAATTTTCCGTGTCCCTTACAATGGCGCTGCTTAACGTGCTTCGAATGGATTGAAGGAAAAAATTGTACATTCGTAAAGTTTTTTTTTTTTTTTTGTTGATTCGTAATTTTCCGTGTCTCTTACAATGTAATAATAGCATAAACATTACATAAAATTATGAATTATGCTCCGATTACGAATCTACGAAAATAATGTTATGAAAGTACAAATAAATCAATCTAACGAAAGTACGAATGTAACTAAATCTACGAAAATACGAATGCGTCCGAATACAAAATATAACGAAAATACGAATTTCAAATAAACGAAAATTAGACTAACGGAAAAACGAATCAACGAAAAAATAACTCTTACGAAAATACGAACGAGTCCGAATAAGAACACCGACGACTTACGAAATTACGAATCGTTACGAATCAACGGAAACTAACAGAAACGAAACTAAACTAATTTTTCTATTGTGCACATGTCTAGTCTGACCTAACAAAAGGTTAAAGGTCTCAAGGATTCTGGGGGGGGGGATACACTTGCATTGTGCCCCCCCATCCACACACACTGTAATGCCGCGTACACACGGACGGAATTCTCGTCGGAAAAAGCTCTGATGGTTTTCCCCGTCGGAATTCCGACGGAATTTCGCTCAAACTGTCTTGCCTACACACGGTCACACCAAATTCCGACGGTCAGTAACACCGCGACATACAACACGTTCAACGGCACTATAAAAAGGGAAGTTTAATGCTTCTGAGCATGCGTCAAATTGTTTCTGAGCATGCGTCGGAATTTTGCGTCGGAATTTTGCGTGTCGGAATTGCATACACACGATCGAAAAATCCGATAGAAAGGTTTTCCGTCGGAAAAATTGAGAACAGGTTCTCAATCCAAAGTCCGTCGGAAATTCCGACAGAAAAGACCGATGGGCATACACACGGTCGAAAAATCCGATGAAAAGCTCCCATCGGACGAAATTCCGACCGTGTGTACGCGGCATAAGTGTAAAATGCTCGTAAAAATCTCCAGTCTTGCACAGGTGTATCCAGGGCACAAGCCCTACGGGAACGCATTGGAACAACTTTCCTGCACTTTTACCACAGCAGGAACGCCGTTCCCGCTAGCAGCCGTGATCTGATGCCCCCTAAATAAGCCGCTACATCGCCGCTGTCACTTGTCCTGGCGGACTCCTGGGCCAGCCGAGAACCATTTTACGTGAATCCACCACCCCCTGGATCACTGCCCTAACTGGTTGCTAGGCACCTGCCACATGGTGTCTATCAACCAGTGACGTCACCGAAGAGCGAGGCCCCAGCATTCAGAACGGGGGAGGATTTAACTTCTTCCTCCTCGGGGGCGTGGTGACCGCGCTGTGATATTTCCGCTCTCTGAAGTAGCTCTGCTCAGCCGCTGAGGATCTCTGCTGCCCATGGAGCGCCTACACGTGGTGGTTTTGGTCCCCCAGGCTGCGGGTGTCTCCACACTTTGCCACGAAGGCGCCAGGACCAGCCGCGGCCGGGTAAGCTGGTCGACTTTTTCTCCAGGCCCTCCATTGGTCTTTGCCAAAATGGCGACGGCCCCAAGAGAGGAGCAGGCAAGCTCCCGAAGCACACTGCTGGCATGCAGCCCATACAGAGAGGGTCCCAAGTCCCTCCACACACCAGTCCTCTGCTATCAGGAGCCTCTATGCCTTCCACCAGGAGCTCTGCTAAATCCAGACCACGCGGGGACTCCCAGGATGAAGCACTAAATTCACTACATATTATTATTATTATTATTATTATACAGGATTTATATACAGGGGATCCCTGACCTACGAACAACCCCTACTTACGAACGGGGCGCTGCGGGGACCCTCTGCCGTTCTGCTGGGACATCGGCCGTTCTGCGCATGCGCGGCCAGGCGGAGCCACGAAAAATTACGTAAAATGTCTGTAATTTGCCGCTCATGCGCAAAGCGGCATTCAACGGAACATCGGAAATGTCCGTAATTTGCAGCGCTTGCGCAGAACGGCATTCGACGGAACATCGGAAATGTCTGTAATTGTCGTTCTGCGCATGCACGGTCGACTTACGAACATTTCCGATTTGCAAACAGGAGGACAGTCCCTAACGGGTTCATAACCCTGGCCCCCTGTGGGGCCCCCCCTCCCGTTATACTTGACCCCCTGTGGGCCCCCCCCCCTCCCGTTATACTTGACCCCCTGTGGGCCCCCCCTCCCGTTATACTTGACCCCCTGTGCCCCCCCCCTCCTGTTATACTTGACTCCCTGTGCCCCCCCCCCTCCTGTTATACTTGACCCCCTGTGGCCCCCCCTCCTGTTATACTTGACCCCCTGTGCCCCCCCCCTCCTGTTATACTTGACCCCCTGTGCCCCCCCCTCCTGTTATACTTGACCCCCTGTGGCGCCCCCCTCCTGTTATACTTGACCCCATGTGGCCCTCCCCCTCCCGTTATACTTGACCCTCTGTGGCCCCCCCCCCTCCTGTTATACTTGACCCTCTGTGGCCCCCTCCCGTTAGAATTGATCCCCTGTGGGCCCCCTCCCCCCCTCCCGTTATACTTGACCCCCTGTGGGCCCCCCCCTCCCGTTATACTTGACCCCCTGTGGCCCCCCTCCCGTTATACTTGACCCCCTGTGGGCCCCCCCTCCCGTTATACTTGACCCCCTGTGGCCCCCCCTCCCCACTGTTATACTTGACCCCCTGTGGCCCCCCCCTCCTGTTATACTTGACCCCCTGTGCCCCCCCTCCTGTTATACTTGACCCCCTGTGACCCCTGTGCCCCCCCCCCCCCTCCTGTTATACTTGACCCCCTGTGTCCTGTTATACTTGACCCCCTGTGGCCCCCCCCTCCTGTTATACTTGACCCCCTGTGCCCCCCCCCCCTCCTGTTATACTTGACCCCCTGTGGCCCCCCCCTCCTGTTATACTTGACCCTCTGTGGCCCCCTCCCGTTATAATTGATCCCCTGTGGGCCCTCCCCCTCCCGTTATACTTGACCCTCTGTGGCCCCCCCTCCTGTTATACTTGACCCTCTGTGGCCCCCCCTTCTGTTATACTTGACCCTCTGTGGCCCCCTCCCAGTTCTAATGTTGGGCATAAAATGCCAGGACACTTCAACCCCCCCCCCCCTCCCCAAATGACCCCATTTTCCGAAAAGGGGTAATTGGGGGGGGGGGGGGGGTTTGTGCTATCTTGGCACCACGGCCTCCGAAACTGTGATAGGCAGTGAGGAGTGAAATCAACAATTTACGCCTTAGAAAGCCTGAAGGCGTTGATTGGTTTTCGACACCCGAACACGGATCCCCTGTGGGCCCTCCCCCTCCCGTTATACTTGACCCTCTGTGGCCCCCCCTCCTGTTATACTTGTTATAAGCAGCAGAATGTATTTTGGGGTGTAATTCCACATATAACCATGGCATGTGTGAGCAATATATCATTAAGTGACAATTTTTTTTTTTTTGTCAATTGTCAATCACTTTTCAAAAATTTTGGGGGGGGGGGGGGTTGTACTGCCATTTTAGCACCTCAAGAAATGAGACGGGCAGTCATAGAGTAAAAGCTGCGTAAATTTCGAAAAATATACCCTAGTTTGTAGACGCTATAACTTTTGCGCCAACCAATAAATATACACTTATTTTTAAATAAATTACCCAAGATATGTGGCTGGATACATTTTGGCCTAAATGTATGACTGAAATTGTTTATTGGATATTTTTTTTTTATAACAAAAAGTAGAAAATATATATTTTTTATTTTTAAAAATTCGGTCTTTTTTCATTTATATATTGCAAAAAAATAAAAAAAAAATCACAAAAAAGGTGATCAAATACCACCAACCACAGATTTGGCTGCTCAATGACCGGGTCATTTTTTTTTTTTTTGCGATTCGGCACTGCGTCGCTTTAACTGACAATTGCGCGGTCGTGCGACGTGGCTCCCAAACAAAATTGACGTCTTTTTTTTCCCCCACAGATAGAGCTTTCTTTTGGTGGTACTCTGCGTATTAAATTTTTTGCGCTATAAACAAAAGAAGAGCGATAATTTTGGGAAAAAAAAACACAATTATCTCTTACTTTTTGCTATAATAAATATCCTACATTTTTTTTTTTTTTTTTTAAATCATTTTTTCCTCAGTTTAGGCCGATATGTATTCCCCTACATATTTTTGGTTAAAAAAAATAAAATAAATAAATAAAAAAGCAATATTCGTATATTGATTGGTTTGCGCAAAAGTTATAGCGTCTACAAAATAGGGGATAGATTTTTATTATTATTATTTTTTTTTACTAGTAATGGCAGCGATCTGCGATTTTTTTTATCGGGATTGCAATATTGCGGCAGACAAATTAAACACTTTTGACACATTTTTGGGACCATTGACGATTATACAGCGATCAGTGCTATAAAAATGCACTGATTACTGTATAAATGTCACTGGCAGGGAAAAGGTTAACACTAGGGGGCGAATCAAGGGGTTAACTGTGTTCCCTCACTGCGTTCTATCTGTGGGGGGAGGGGACTGACTAGGAGAAAAAGAGATCGGTGTTCATACTTAGTATGAACCCCCCCGATTTCTCTCTACTCCCCTGAAAGAACAGGGATTTGTGTGTTTACACACAGATCCTGGTTCTCGCTCTGTCAATAGCGATCGCAGGTGCCTGGTAGTCATCGCGCCCGCCGGGCACTCTCATCGGCTCCGGGCATGCCCCTAGTGGCCAAAAGGAAAAGCGACGTAAGGTGACGTTGATTTGCCCAGCCGAGTCAACCTGCCGCAGTGAGTCTGTGGCGGCTGGTCCGGAAGTGGTTAACCACTTAAGGACCGCCTCATGCCGATATACGTCTACAGAATGGCACGGCTAGGCACAAGCACGTACAGGTACGTTCCCTTTAATTGCCTAGCCGCGGGGTCGCGCTCGCGACCCAGTCGGGAGCTCCGTGACCACGACCGCTGGACCAGCGGACCCGATCGCCGCTGGTGTCCCGCGATCGGGTCACAGAGCTGAAGAACGGGGAGAGGTCAGTGTAAACAATATTCTCCCCGCGCTTCCTACTCTGGCTGTCATTGATCGGCTGTTCCTGTCATCGGGAAAGCCAATCAATGACGTCAGACGTACAGCCAGGCCCCCCTACTGTAAAAAAAAACAATACGTCACACTAACTCCTCCCCGCCCCCTAGTGGTTAACCCTTCACTGCCACTGTCATTTACATAGGAATCAGTGCTATTTAAATAGCACGGATTTCTGTATAAATGACAATGGTCCCAAAAATGTGTCAAAATTGTCCGACACGTCCGCCATAATGTCGCAGTCACAATAAAAATTGCTGATCGCCGCCATTACTAGTAACAAAAAATATGATTAATAAAAAAATCCAATAAAACTATACCCTATATTGTAGACGCTATAACTTTTGCGCAAACCAATCAATTTTACCAAAAATATGTAGAAGAATACGTATCGGCCTAAACTGAGGAAAAAAAATGTTTTTTTATATATTTTTTGGGGATATTTCTTATAGCAAAAAGTAAAAAAATATAGAATTTTTTTTTTTAAATTGTCACTCTATTTTTGTTTATAGCGCAAAAAATAAAAACCGCAGGGGCGATCAAATACCACCAAAAGAAAGCTCTATTTGTGGGAAAAAAGGACGCCAGTTTTGTTTGGGAGCCACGTCGCACGACCGCGCAATTGTCAGTTAAAGCGACGCAGTGCCGAATTGCAAAAAGGGGCCTGGTCCTTTAGCTGTAAATTGGTCCGGGGCTGAAGTGGTTAAAGCAGCGCAGTGCCAAATTGCAAAAAGTGCTCTGGTCATGAAGGGGGTAAAACCTTCCGGGGCTGAAGTGGTTAATATCAGCTGGTTTAGTCTCAACTGAGGGCCTATAAAAAGGTGTCTCATTACCGAGGTGTCACAGAAGAAACATCTCATGATGGGTAAAAGCAAAGAGCTTTCTCAAGACCTTTGCAACCTCATTGTTGCAAAACATACTGATGGCATTGGTTACAGAAGGATTTCTAAACATCTGAATGTTCCAGTGAGCACTGTTGGGGCCATAATCCAGAAGTGGAAAAAAACACCATTTCACCATAAACCGGCCATGCCCAGGTGCTCCTCACAAGATTTCTGACAGAGGAGTGAGAAGAATTATCAGATCAGTTGTCCGAGAGCCAAGGACCACTTGTGGAGAGCTTCAGAATGACCTGGATTTAGCAGATACACAATAAGTAATGCACTCCCCCGCCATGGCCTGTATGCACGCTCACCACGCAAGACTCCATTGCTGGAGAAAAAGCATGGTGAAGCTTGTTTAAGCCTCGTACACACGGTACGATTGTTGGCAGGGGATTGTCTGTTGACAGACTGTTGTCCTACAATCTTACCGTTAGTACGCTCCTTTTGACAATTGTTGTCCAACTTTCGGCCAACAAATGTTGGATGGCAGGCTAGTAAATTTTCATCGGACATCGGTTTGACGTCAGATTTTCATATGGTCAGTACACAAATCCGTCACACAAAAGTCGAAAGTACAAACACGCACGATCGGAATCAATGCTCACCAAACTAGTAATTAGCAGGGGCCCAAAAGGGTGGCGCTCAAGAGCTGAAATTCCTCGTAGTACGTAACTACATTCGTGTTTGTGGCACGACAATTGTGTACCGTTAGTATTCAAGACAATATCCTGGCACACGCTCTTTTGACAAAAATCAGACGCTCGGATGGCCAACGATCGTACCGTGTGTACGGGGCTTTAAAGTTTGCTGCACAACATTTAGACAAGGCTGTGAAATACGGGGAGGATATAGTCTGCTCAGATGAGACCAACATTGAACTCTTTGGAGGCCATAATACATCCCCTATGTTTGGAGGTCACATGGCACATCACCCCAAAAACACCCCCCATACCAACAGTGAGGTTTGGGGGTGGGAACATCATGGTGGGGGCGGGGCTGTTTTTCAGCATATGGTACTGGCAAACTTCATATCATTGAAGGAAGGACGAATGGTGATAAAAATCTGCTGCCATCTACCAGGATGATGAAAATGTAACGAGGGCGGACATCTCAGGGGGACATCTCAGGGGGGACATCTCAGGGGGACATCTCAGGGGGGACATCTCAGGGGGGACATCTCAGGGGGGACATCTCAGGAAGAAATCTCAGGGGGACATCTCAGGGGGACATCTCAAGGGGACATCTCAGGGGGACATCTCAGGGGGACATCTCAGGAGGACATATCAGGACATCTCAGGGGGACATATCAGGACATCTCAGGAGGACATCTCAGGGGGACATCTCAGGGGGACAGCTCAGGAGGACATCTCAGAGGGACATCTCAGGAGGACATCTCAGGAGGTAAATGATCCCAAACACAAAGCCAAAAAAGAAAATAAAGCTGCTAGAATGGCCCATCCAATCACCTGACTTGAATCCAATAGATAATCTATGGAAAGAACTAAAGATCAGAGTCCATAGAAGAGGCACACGGAACCTTCAAGATTTGAAGACTGTGTGGAGGAATGGGCCAAAATCACACCTGAGCAACACATGCGGCTCGTATCTCCATACAGGAGCCAACATCTTGAAGCCGTCATTTCCAACAAAGGATTTTGTACCGAGTATTAAATACATTTCAGTTAGCCGGTTCAATACTTCTTCCCTGTGTCCTTCCATTTTATTACACAGAACTCCATTTCTGAATGGATTTGTTTTGGTGTCTTTGTATGTGTGGATTGGATGGGTTGTTACCGACATGTGGGGAACATTTCATGTCAATATCACCTTTACCGATATATTTAGACCCCTTTCACACTGAGGCGGGAAACTTCCACAAAAACGAAGGTAAAGCGCCGCTAAAAATAGCAGTGCTTTATCGCCGACGCCCCAGTGTTAAAGCAGCTTTACCGAGAAAAATGGTGACGTGTTCAATACTTATTTTACCCGCTATTTATCCCATAGTGTGTGGACTCTATAACTTTCCTACAGACTAAATAATATACACCAGTAATGCCCATCACCAGTGCCACCAGTGATGCATCGGTTCGCACAGCCGTGCCGCCCTGCTGCAGTGTACGTGCGGTGGGCAGTCCAGGAGTGGTTAAATAAAACAGTGCCCAGTGCCAGTACACAGGCCTGGTAACAAAAATTGTCCGGGACTTAGCCAAAAGGCCTAGTCCAGAAAAAGCTTGAGTGCTGGGACCATGTGCTCATTCTCACATTGGGGTTCTCACACCCAACTGATACTAAGAGCACCCCTGGGGCGACCAACTCCCAGGGGGGAGGGCACAGACACCACAAATTCTCAGCCTTCCCAGCCCATAGCCAGACAAGGTAGACCCATTCAAATCAGGAGGCACTGGGCCCCCTCCAGTTTTGCAGGGGGAATTACTCCCATGCCCCACATCTTGTGGGCGCCCCAGTTTCTGTTCCAGCAGGTACTAGCCTTCAGAGCTCCCATCATGCCAGCAGGGGCGCTATACAGCCAGCCATTGCTGCCAAAAGGCCAGAATAACAGCACAGCGCCCCCTACTGGGCAATGATAAGAACAGATACTACACTTGATCTCAGCCAGAAGGCGGAGAAGCGATGGAGCACAGATTATGCACCAATAGCTTCCTCCACAGCAAGAGCAACCAGGGAAAGTGACAGCAGAAACAGAAATCCTCATTGGTTCTGGGTTCTTACTTACTTTGGGTTATTTTCACCAAGGAAAATGTAGCAGAATACATTCTGGCCTAAAACTTATGAATAAAGATTATTTATTTGCAAAATATTAATACAGAAAATGAAGAAAAACTGAAAGCGCCAAAACCTGAAAGTTGGCCTGGGCAGGAAGAAGGGGAAGGGGGGGGGAGGGGGAGTGTCCGGTATTGAAGAGGTTAAACTCAAACACAGGCAATGATATATATGATATATACATATACATATATACACATATATATATATACATGCATACATACACATTACATACATTTTTTTTTTTTTTTTAATGTATATATTTGTATTTATTTATACATACAATACCTACACATACATATTTTTGCCCTCAGCCTATAGCTAGAAGGGTGACAGTGCAATGATTGGGAAGATATGTCATCAATTCCTCCATACCAGCCACACTGCGATGTATGGAGCGTGACTGCCCTCTAGTGACTACTATGATGACAGCAAGCGCAGATAGAATTGAATGTTATGTTTTATAAAGCTAAATTCCTGATTGTCATTGCACTTTATTGTTATATTGCACACTTTAAAGTCTCATTAGTATCAGAACCCCCATTATCCTTCCTCCTTTCATCAACCTGAGTGAGTTTAACCTTTTCCAACCTTGCAGCAGAGAAGCGGTATGACCTGCTGCCATCTGTTCCTATGGTGGTCTGAACAATCACCCACTAGCCTTTGTCACTGTGGAGCAAGTCATCCTCAAAGTTAACAGAAAAATCACAGAGGTGGTCCAAGGCATTCTCTCTGGCAGCTCAGCTCTCTCCTCCCTCTCCCAGAACTTGTGCTCTCTGTTTGCACCTTTTCACCCTTCTAATCACTAATGCAGAGTCACTGCTGGTAAGGGGAGCAGGGTGAGCTGATCTGCTGAGGACCAGCTAGGAGGGGAAGCAGGGGAAGCTGAGCTGTCCAGTCCCTGCTGAGAGGGGGAAAAGAGGGAGATGAACTGCTGGGTCCCTGCTTGAAGGGGAAGGCAGGGGTAGGATAAACTGTCATGTTACTGCTGGTAGGGTAAAGCATGGGGAGCTGAGCTGCCGAGTCATTGCTGATTTGGGGGGGAGTAGAGATTGAGCTGCACTGATGAGTCCCTGCTGGGGGGGAGCTGAGCTCCCAAGTCCCAAGTCCCCAATGGGAGGGGGAGCAAGGTAAACTGAGCCTTCAAGTCCCAGCTAGGAAGGGTAGCAAGGTAAGCTGAGCCTCCAAGTTCCAGCTAAGAAGGGGAGCAAGGTGAGCTGAGCCTCTAAGTCCCAGGTAGGAAGGGTAGCAAGGTAAGCTGTGCCTCTAAGTCCCACTTTGAGCCACCCAGTGCATGTCACGTTCACTGTCTGGATTGGTAAGTGCATTCGGCAAGCTTATTCAACAAATACCCCCTTTTTTTATACTTTTTTGTATTTTTGTCTAATCTAGTGATGCTCATTACACCCATATATTTTTCAGAATCCCGTGTTGCATCTGCTCCTGATGAGTGGAAAAGTATCCAAGAAACGCGTCGAGCTATATTTGATGCCACACTGACAATCCTTATGTTTAAGAACGTTTTTATTCATCCAACAATCATCTATATATTTTTAATACTTTTTATTCAATGATTCCGTGAGCATAGGTACCGGGTATGCCGCTGTTTGGTATCTATGGACTGTAACAATGCTTTATTGTACTACTAATGCCCACATTTGTACATACTTTTTACTTTGTGTATATCCATACTGTTGTATAATTATGCCTATGTTTTGTGTATTTAATTAGCATGAACAAGGATGGAGGTTCCTACTGGACCTCAATCAAAGTCCCAAAAAATTCCCTTTTTTAAGTCCCAGTTAGAAAGGGTAGCAAGGTAAGCTGAGCCTCCAAGTCCCAGCTAGGAAGGGTAGCAAGGTAAGCTGAGCCTCCAAGTCCCAGCTAGGAAGGGTAGTAAGGTAAGCTGAGCCTCCAAGTCCCAGGTAGGAAGGGTAGCAAGGTAAGCTGAGCCTCCAAGTCCCAGCTAGGAAGGGTAGCAAGGTAAGTTGAGCCTCCAAGTCCCAGCTAGGAAGGGGAGCAAGGTAAGCTGAGCCTCCAAGTCCCAACTAGGAAGGGTAGCAAGGTAAGCTGAGCCTCCAAGTCCCAGATAGGAAGGGTAGCAAGGTAAGCTGAGCTTCCAAGTCCCAGCTAGGAAGGGTAGCAAGGTAAGCTGAGCCTCCAAGTCCCAGCTAGGAAGGGGAGCAAGGTAAGCTGAGCCTCCAAGTCCCAGATAGGAAGGGTAGCAAGGTAAGCTGAGCTTCCAAGTCCCAGCTAGGAAGGGTAGCAAGGTAAGCTGAGCCTCCAAGTCCAAGCTAGGATGGGTAGCAAGGTAAGCTGTGCCTCTAAGTGCCAGCTAGGAAGGGTAGCAATGTAAGCTGTGCCTCTAAGTCCCAGCTAGGAAGGGTAGCAAGGTAAGCGGAGCCTCCGAGTCCCAGTTAGGAAGGGTAGCAAGGTAAGCTGAGCCTCCAAGTCCCAGCTAGGAAGGGGAGTAAGGTAAGCTGAGCCTCCAAGTCCCAGTTAGGAAGGGTAGAAAGGTAAGATGAGCCTCCAAGTCCCAGCTAGGAAGGGTAGTAAGGTAAGCTGAGCCTCCAAGTCCCAGTTAGGAAGGGTAGCAAGGTAAGATGAGCCTCCAAGTCCCAGCTAGGAAGGGTAGCAAGGTAAGCTGAGCCTCCAAGTCCCAGTTAGGAAGGGGAGCAAGGTAAGATGAGCCTCCAAGTCACTTCTAGGAGGAGGAGCTGGGTGACCTGAGCCCCCAAGTCCCTGCTAGGAGGGATGGCAAGGTAAGCTGAGCTCTCAGCAGGAACTTGGGAGCTCAGGTCACCCAGCTCCTCCTCCTAGCAGAGACCCGGGAGCTCAGCTTAGCTTGCTCTCCTCTGCTAGCAAGGACAATGCAGCGCAGCTCACCCTTCTCCCCTATCAGCATTCCATGGAGGGAATGTGGTGATGGAAGAGCCTTATTCAAACCGACCACAACCACAGAAGGTGACAAGGAACTCCTGGATGACTTTCACTCCTAATAGTGCCTATAGAAGGGTCTCTGCTATCACTTTGGTGATCTTTGGTTTGAACACAACTTCTCTCACCTCATTGAAGAAAACCTTTGATGTCTGACCCGTGACGGCTTTCAGCGGCTTCTCCAAACTTTTCCAAGTCCTTCCAAAGAAATGGTGGTAAGGAAAATCGAACAGAGAAAGTCGGACCTGATACTGAGTGTCGGCATTTCCCTCTGAGGTTCCCTGTGAAGGAAAAAAAAAATAATAATTATTAGGATTGGACCGGAGGGTTGATGATGGACATGGTTTTGCCATGGGATGTCCAACCACTCATAAAAGGTTTAATAGTCAGGTGACCCCAACCCCAACCTGGCCACCCTACTACCTATAAATCTAAAAGAAAGATGCTGGCAAACATGCCAAAAACAATTAATGCAGATAAAGCTTTATTATTCTTGAAAAGCAATACAAAGCACCACCTGGGACTTCCTTCCAGATGGCGCTATGTGTTTTGCTTGTTCAGGCTAATAAAGCTTTACTTGTGTTGGATGTCGTTTTCTTTTGGATCCACTGGCAGTTTGGTGGGAGGAAGAGAACCTGCTTTGCTTTGGCAACTGGTCAGCCCAGGTGGTGACCCAAACATGAAGGGCTTATGAGTGGGCGAGCAACTGTTTCACCCAACTATCACTGAACTTTATCGCCATCACATACAGTGCCTTGAAAAAGTATTCATACCCCTTGAAAAATGTTCCACATTTTGTCATGTTACAACCAAAAAATGTGATTTTATGTGATGGACCAACACAAAGTGGCACATAATTGTGAAGTGGAAGGAAAATGATAAATGATACAAATAAATATGAGAAAAGTGGGGGGGGGGGCATTTGTATTCAGCCCCCTTTACTCTCATACCCCTAACTAAAATCTAATGAATGGAGCCAACTGCATTTCAGAAGTCACCTAATTAGTAAATAGAGTCCACCTGTGTGTCATTTCATCTCAGTATAAATTCAGCTGTTCTGTGAAGCCCTCAGAGGTTTGCTAGAGAAGCTTAGTGAACAAACAGCATCATGAAGGCCAAGGAACACACCAGACAGGTCAGGGATAAAGTCGTGGAGAAGTTTAAACACTTCCTGCCCGTCCTATAGCAAAATGACGTCCTGGCGGTGGTTTAGTTATCCCGACTGGACGTCATACGTCAACTTCCCCTCCAAGTACACATCCCCACCCCCCTTCCTAGCATGAATACCCCCCCCCCAATCATCCCTACTAGCACAACCCCCCCCCCCCCCAAAAAAAAAATCACACCAGTGCTAGCACAAATCCTCTACCCCTCAAACTTCCCCTCCGAGTACATATCCTCTTCCCCCTCCAAAAAATAAAAATAAAAAAATCCCCATCCTAACACAATTCCCCTACCCCCTATCTCCTATCTCCATCACCCCTCCCAACTCAAATCCCCGTAAATCACCACCCCAAATTTCCCCTCCTAGAATAATTCTTATACTGCTGCCCTCCAAATCCCCCCTCTCAACACACTTTACACCCCCCACCCCCACCCCATATGACACCACAGTGCCCAGGGCAGCTGCCCCTCCTGCACACCCCTTGTCAGGATCACCAACAGAAGACACCCCCTGATATTTTTGATCTATCTGTGTCCCATTGGGCAGACAGAAGGCAAAAGAAAACCCTCCAACTGTCCAATTCCCTCACCGGACCAGCTGGACGATTCCCCCCTCATCTTCTGCTCTGGTGACAAAATGTTACATTTGGGATTTTTGTGTCAGTGACAATGGCCACCAAGATACAGGGGGGGGTGAATTCTTCTGATTGGGACAAACACAGTAATAAAAACATCACGGAAGAAAAAATAAAATCTTTAACTTCTTTAATCTTTATCTTCTAAATGACCAAGAGGCACTGGGACATTGATGTGAATTCAGGTAGTAGTGAGAGTTCAGGTTAGACTGCCCATCCTATCCCCCAGCAGGTTATCGGGGGGTGGGGAAGTATTGATGGAACGAACACCAGACCAAATGATAAGAGTCTAAATTTCTCCACTAAATGTGACCAACGCGTTTCGTCGGGAGCCAGAAAACACTTACCACTGAGTAGTAGTTCTCCTGATCCAACAACTTCTCTACACAACTTCACATAGGAAAGGTACAATTTGAGTCCTTTCAAGCTTCTTATTTTAACTGAAGGACTGTGCCTGCGCTCCATTCAAGCTGTTGTTGCCACCACATACCCCTCTGCCCCCACCCCCATTGCCAAAAAGTTCCAACCCCCCACCTCTCTAAGCCCCTTATACAGCCTTTCAGTATCGGCAGCACTGCATGATATTCTTTGATGTGAGCTTTACAGGAGTGCTGATGTCTTTCATGATGTTGCATCCTGGGGTATGTCTTGGTCTCATCCATGGTCCCTGGCAAGTGTATACTACAAATTCTGGATGGAGCCTCTGCACATGGCTATACACCCTTTCCAGCAAATTATGCAATGATAAACAGAGATTGTTAGTTCGCACATATTGCAATACATGCTTAACCACTTGCGGACCCGCCCACCGCACATTTATCGCTCTGCGCCAGATCACATACCATAGTTATCGCTAGCCTTCCAGCGCTCTGATGTTGGACCCTGTGGTCTCAGCTACTGCAGCTGCAGAGTTCCCGTCCCTCTTCCTGCCCAATTACAGAGCACTTTGCATTATGTGAATGTATTTACAAAATACAAAGGCTTCTATGAATAGACAGCAAAGGGAAGGGGCGGGCACAGCGGCTGCTGTATGAGAGAGCAGCGTCTCTCCTGTCAGAGCTCTGGGAGTGTAGTGATAGCTGTGCTCCTGGAGCTCCATAAAACTGTCAGATGTTAATTAAAGAGATGAATCCACAAGGTGGCATGCACCTCATTGAACTTAACTCATAGCAGTCCACCTAGTGGACTTTATCTCTTTCATTTCTATTTTTATTTTTACTGAGCACCAGCAGCATAGTTATCACTTTCCTTCCAGAGTTGAATGTATCCACTGTTCCCCTCCCCTCCTCCTGCCCAATTACAGAACACTGTGTATTATGCAAAATCATTTACAAAATACAAAGGCTTCTGTGAATGGACAGCAAAGGGAAAGGGGTGGGCACAGCGTCTGCTGTATGAGAGAGCAGCATCTTTCCTGTTAGAGCTCTGGAAGTGTAGTGATAGCTGTGCTCCCGGAGCTCCGTAAAACTGTCAGATGTAAATTATAGAGACGAGTCCACGAGGTGGCATGCACCTCCCTTGAAGTTAACTCCTAGCATGCCAGCATATTTTACAAATTGTCTGAATTCCTGGAGTTCAGCTTTAATTTCTGTAAAAATAAAAACTTTAATAGTATGTACAAAATTGTAAGTGATGCCTCAAAATTCGGAGCTCTATCTGAAAAGATTTCTGTATATTTGCAGATGTGGCACCACCACCCCATGTATTACAGAGTAATAAGGGGGGGTGTCTGTGAGGTCACTTTTCCTCTTACTTGATTGGCTACTTTATCATGCATCATCAGATCACAAGACATCTGCCGCCGCGGTATGGAGCGCCCGTACTCGTAAAGTGACGTTTAAAAAAGGCATCCGGCTTCCACAGACAGTGCCCGCCCTATGTGACTACGTGTTGTGCAGGGAGGGCACAGGGAGGAATGGGCAGGGAGGGAGCAGGTAGGGTGCAGGGAAGGGATGGGCGGGGAGGGCACAGGGAGGGATGGGCAGGGAGGGCACGGGGGGGAAAGGGAGGGGGCAAGTAGGGTACAGGGAGGGCACAGGGAGGGATGGGAAGGGAGGGGCAGGTAGGGTGCAGGGACGGCAAAGGTAGGGCACAGCGAGGGATGGGCAGTGAGGGGGCAGATAGGGCACAGGGAAGGGATGGGCGGGAGGGCAGAGGGAGGGATGGGCAGGGAAGGGGCAAGGAGGGCACAGGGAACGATGGGCAGGGAGGGGGCAGGTAGGGCACAGGGGGGGGCATGAAAGGGATGGGAAGGGAGGGGGCAGGTAGGGTGCAGGGAGGGCACAGGGAGGGATGGGCAGGGAGGGCTCAGGAAAGGATGAGCAGGGAGGGATAGGCAGGGAGGGGGCAGGTAGGGTGCAGGTAGGGCACAGGGAAGGGATGGGCGGGGAGGGTGCAGGGAGGGCACAGGAAGGGATGGGCAGGGAGGGCTCATGAAAGGATGAGCAGGGAAGGGGGGCAGGAAGGGCACAGCGAGGGATGGGCAGTGAGGGGGCAGGTAGGGCACAGGGAAGGGATGGGCAGGAGGGCAGAGGGAGGGATGGGCAGGGAAGGGGCAGGTAGGGTGCAAGGAGAGCACAGGGAACGATGGGCAGGGAGGGGGCAGGCAGGGCACAGGGAAGGGATGGGCTGAGGGATGGGCTGAGGGATGGGCAGGGAGGGCTCAGGAAAGGATGAGCAGGGAGGGATAGGCAGGGAGGGGGCAGGTAGGGTGCAGGTAGGGCACAGGGAAGGGATGGGCGGGGAGGGTGCAGGGAGGGCACAGGAAGGGATGGGCAGGGAGGGCTCACGAAAGGATGAGCAGGGAAGGGGGCAGGAAGGGCACAGGAAAGGATGGGCAGGGAGGGCACAGGGAAGGGATGGGCTGAGGGATGGGCTGAGGGATGGGCAGGGAGGGCTCAGGAAAGGATGAGCAGGGAGGGGGCAGGGAGGGCACAGGGAGGGATAGGCAGGGAGGGGGCAGGTAGGGTGCAGGTAGGGCACAGGAAAGGGATGGGCGGGGAGGGTGCAGGGAGGGCACAGGAAGGGATGGGCAGGGAGGGCTCAGGAAAGGATGAGCAGGGAAGGGGGCAGGGAGGGCACAGGAAAGGATGGGCAGGGAGGGCACAGGGAGAGATGGGCGGGGGGGGCACCGGCATGTGCTGCAGGTGCCGGTGCATCAATGCCACATCGGAGAGGACGCAGAACCTCCTGACTCTCAGAACACACGACCCAGCAGAGTCCCGGGGTGGTGATGTTCCTGCAGATATCTGCAGAGTCCTGACCTCCCCCGGCACAACCACCAGGCTGACATGGCAGCGCCGGCGTCCTCCCCCCTGCCCCCCCCCTGCCCCCCCCCCCCCAATGAATCACCGGCTTTCTCTGGTAATGAAATTGTTGACCTACATAGAAACCGCAGAACGCCGGATACGTATTCCATTGTCATCCGCCTTTCATGAGGTTTGAGGTTTTTGAATAGTCAGATCTGGACCTCCTGCAGAAGGACGAGCGATCGTTACCAAACAATAATATAAAAAATATTTGTTATACAAGACACTGTGGGGGAGATTTACTAAAACTGGAGCACTCAGAATCTGGTGCAGCTGTGCAACCAATCAGCTTCTAACTTTGGCTTCTTCTATTAAAGTGGAGCCTCCGCTTGTCTGCCTCCCCCCCCCCTCTGCTCCCCTCTCACCGCACACTGTGAGCTTCTCACAATGTGCATTAGAAGCTGCAGCCAGTCAGATAGAGCCCCGCCCCGTCCGATAGAGACCCGCCTCATTTCTTGCCTGGAGGACCTCAAGCATCATCTAGCAGCCCATTAGTGCTCAACCTGTAGACCTCCAGCTGTCGAGGAACTACAAGTCCCATCATGCTTCTGCCCTTTGGGGGTCATGCTAGTAATGGTCAGCCTTGTAAAGCCTCATTGGCACTTTTAGTTCTGCAAAAGCCGGAGGGCCGCAGGTTAAGTTTAGCCCTTCCCTCCACAGCCTGACTGTCCCTGGCCCCGCCCCTTTCAGTTCTTGCAATCATAGAGGCTCAGCATCACATGTGGGCGTTACCTATGCAAATTCAGCCCGCCTAGGAACACCCACTACTCCAGACTGACACCCAACAAGGAATTTTGATATTTGCATATTTGCAAAGAATCGCCCGCCGCCGGATAACGAGCATAGAGATTTCCGGTGACCGCATGGTCACCAGTCATCTCTATGACCGTCGGAGGCCCGGAAGTAAACAAAGCCGCGATCGCGGCTGTCAGAATGAGATCTGTGAATTTTTTGACCACCCCGCGTCTCTCCATAAAGAGGACCTGTCAGATAGATTCCTATAACAAGGGATGTTTACATTCCTTGTAATAGGAATAAAAGTGATCCAAACATTTTTTTTTTAAAAAGTGTAAAATAAAAAAAATATTTAAAACGTCCCTGTCCCCGGTAGCTCGCGCTCAGAAGCGAATGCACACGTAAGTCCCGCCCACATATGTAAACGCCGCTCAAACCACACATGTGAGGTATCGCCGCGTGCGTTAGAGCGCGTGCAACAATTCTAGCACTAGACCTTCTCTGTAACTCTAAACTGGTAACCTGTAAAAAAATTTAAAGCGTCGCCTATGGAGATTTTTAAGTACTGAAGTTTGGCGCCATTCCATGATTGTGTGCGTGACATGTTAGGTATCTATTTACTCAGCATAACATCATCTTTTATATTATATAATAAAAATGGGCTAACTTTACTGTTTTGTTATTTTTTAATTCACTAAACTGTTTTTTTTTTCCCAAAAAAAGGCGTTTGAAAAAGAAATTGTGCAAATACCGTGTGAGATAAAAAGTTGCAATGACCGCCATTTTATTCCCTAGTCTGCTAAAAAAAACATACATAATGTTTGGGGGTTCTGAGTAATTTTCTAGCAAAAAAATTATGATTTTTACATGAAGGAGAGAAGTGCCAGAATAGGCCCGGTATGGAAGTAGTTCGGACACTTACCTGTCCCAGGGTCTAGCGTTGCGGGGGTACAAAGCCTCACTCACCTCCCCCTCCTCTCTGCGGCGCCGGCATTGTCACAGTGCACCGGCGAGTTGTGCGGTGCACTGTGACTGGCCGTGCAATCATCTGGGACCTGTAACGTGTCCCAGATGATTGCCGAGAGGGAGGGGGGGGGGGATAGAGGTGAACTTGTTTCCGGCGCCGTGGTGCGCTGGGAGGAAATGGGAGCTGGAACCCTCTAAAAAAGAGGGTACTGGCTCCCCCACAAAAAATGTGGAATGTCAGTGGGTCCATTTTTGGGTGGAACTCTGCTTTAATGAATAAAAAAAAAATATATATATATATATACACACACACATATACACTCAAGTATAAGCCGAGTTTTTCAGCACATTTTTTTGTGCTGAAAATGCCCCCCCTCGGCTTATACTCAAGTCAAGCACTTTTCTGCAGCAAAAAATGACATTTTCCGACCCGACTTTGGGGCCCCCGTATCTCGGGGCCACTTGGTGCGAAGAACCCCAAATTTGGTGTGTAAACCCTGTGGAACCAGCACTACAAAGATGGGTTTCCTAGCACTAAGTGACCCCGAGATACGGGGGGCCCCAAAGTCGGTTCGGAAAATGTCATTCTCTGCTGCAGAAAGGTGCTTGACATTTTCCGAACCGACTTTGGGGCCCCCCGTATCTCAGTGCCACTTGGTGATAGGACCCCCATCTTGCATATGTTGTAGTGCTAGTTCCACTGAGTTTGCACACCAAATTTGGGGTTCCTAGCACCAAGTGGCCCCAAGATACGGGGACCCCAAATTTGGTCAACTTTGTCCATCTGCAGCAATGTTATTTCGGAGACCCCACATTTTGGCTGCAGCTAGGGGGCATCTAGGAACCCTTAACTACCAAGTTTGAGGTTTGGGGGACCTATGGCTGCAAATGGGCACAGTGAGGCTGCAAATGGGCACAGTGAGGCCGCAAATGGGCATTGTTGACCCTCTTATCCACTTACAGTAGCTGCGCATTTCTCACCCTAGGCTTATACTCGAGTCAATACGTTTTCCCAGTTTTTTGTGGTAAAATTAGGTGCCTCGGCTTATATTCGGGTCGGCCTATACTCGAGTATATACGGTAACCAGTAAAGTTAGCCCAATTTTTTTTGTATAATGTGAAAGATTTTACTCTGCAAGAATCGTGATCTTTATTCTCAGCAAAAAAGAATTGCGATTCTCATTTTGGCCAGAATCGTGCAGCTCTAATATACACACACAGTATTCATTTATTTTTATATATATATATAAAGAACATTGATACAATTACAGTAATATATATATATATATATATATATATATATATATATATATATATATATATATATATATAAATTAATATATTAATATAATGATATGAGTAGATTCTGGTGAATTTTTAGTTCATGGGAATTGAAAATAGACAGTAAAGTCAGCACTGCAGCCATACAGGCCTCTTCCATCACAGGAGGATTTAGTGAGAATGTGATGAACAATTTCTGATGAAATCCCCAATCTCCGGGGTCAGCGGATACATCTGAACATCTCATCTCAGGGTGACTGATGTCAGAAATTCAAGCTATGTAAAGCTGGATTTATTAAAATGAACTGCTAACCCCTGGCTGACCCGGGATTACCGGAGACATGTGTTGGAAGCTGACTGGCACCGGCCATAATGGGCGCATACATCCCCACTGATGGCAAAGACCAACTGCCTCTCCGCCTCGGATTCCCCACAGCTGTCATCTACAGATGGCCACTAGAGGGGGCTCTACAGCCACTATCACACCAGACTTTGGGCTTTGCTTCGCTGCACATTGGTCCTCATTCAGATGCTGCGCTGATTCCCCTTTAAGGTATACTCCGGGCAAATTGATTTTTTTTTATGACGAGGCTTTAACCCTTTCACTGCCAGAGTCATTTTTGCTTTTTTATTTATTTTTTGCTTACATGTTGAACACCACTTCCCGACCCGGCCTGTTCTGGCACTTTGTAAATTAGTATTTATTTATGGAAAATTACTTAGAACCCCCAAACATTATTTTTATATAATGTAAATATATATATATATATATATATATATATATTATATATATATATATATATATATATACACACACACACACATATTTTTTTATTTATTTAGAGAATAAAATGGCGATTGTTGCAATTTTTTTTATGTTACACGGTATTTGCGCATCGGTTTTGCAAACACATTTTTGTTTTATTTTTTTAAATACACTTTAATGAATAAAAAAATAAAAAAACAAAACATACTATATACCCCAATTTTTTTGTATAATGTGAAAGATGATGTTATGCCGAAATTGTGCACACTCGTGGAATGGTGACAAAATGTAGTCCTTAAAAATCTCCAAAGGTGATGTTTTAAAGACCTTTACAGGTTACCTGTTTAGAGTTACAGAGGAGGTCTAGCGATAGAATTATCGCTCTCACTCTGACGTTTGCGCTGATACCTCACATGTGTGGTGCGTTCATCCGTTTACATTTGTACATATGACTTGTGTATGCGTTCCTTTCTGCGCACAAGCACGGAGGGATGGGGACATTTTACATTTATATTTATTTATTTTACTTTTTATTTTTACCCTGGTCCTTTCATTTATTTTTTTTATTATTTATTTTTTATTTATTTTTTTACTTTTTATTTTTACCCTGGCCCTTTCATTTTTTATAATTTATTTATTTTACTTTTTATTTTTACCCTGGCCCTTTCATTTTTTATTATTTATTTATTTTACTTTTTATTTTTACCCTGGCCCTTTCATTTTTTTTTTTTTTTTTGTTATGACTTTATTCCTATTACAAGGAATATAACCATCTCCTGTAATAGAAATTAACATGACAGATCCTTTTTATGGGGTAAAATTTTTATTTATTTTCCTTTGATCTTTTGCTTTAACCACTTCAGCCCCGGAAGGATTTAACCCCCTTCCTGACCAAAGCACTTTTTTGCGATACGGCACTGCGTCGATTTAACTGACAATTGTGCGGTCGTGCGACGTTGCACCCAAACAAAATTGACGTTCTTTTATTCCCACAAATAGAGCTTTCTTTTAGTGATATTTGATCATCTCTGCGGTTTTTTATTTTTTGCGCTATAAACAAAAAAAAAAGAGCGACAATTTAAAAAAAAAAAAAAAAAAAAAAAAAACAATATTTTGTATATTTTGCTATAATAAATATCCTCATTTAAAAAAAAATATGTATTTTTCTACATATTTTTGGTAAAAAAAAAAAAAAACGCAACAATTGTGATTTTTGATTGGTTTGCGCAAAAGTTATAGCGTCTACAAAATAGGGAATAGATGTATAGTATTTTTATTATTATTTTATTTTTTACTAGTAATGGCAGGCGATCTGCGATTTTTATCAGGACTGCGACATTATGGCGGACACATCGGACACATTTTTGGGACCATTGTCATTTATACAGCGATCCGTGCTATGAAAATGCACTGATTACTGTGTAAATGTCACTGGCAGGGAAGGGGTTAACACTAGGGCGTGATCAAGGGGTTAAATGTGTTCCCTGTGTGTGTTTTTAACTGTAGGGGGAGGGGACTGACTAGAGGAAGTGACAGATTGTGGTCCCTAACTATTAGGAACTCACGATCTGTCACTCCTCACAGAACAGAACAAGGATTTGTGTGTTTACACACATACGTCCCTGTTCTGCCTCTGGTGGCCGGCGGTCATTGCGACCGTTGGCCACGTGCATCGGCACCACCACTTTGCAGATGGCGCGCGCGAGCCTGCTATCGCGCTTAAAAGGAGCCGGATCACGCTGACCTGCCGCAGTATAATGACAGCGGCTGGTCGGCAATTGGTTAAAAAAAAAAAAATACTTCCAGCCTGGACCGGAAGTGACGTCATGATGTTTCTCCAGTCCTCCAAGGCCATAGAGGTGATCAAAGTATCTACTGTTTGATTGCCTATGGGAGCAGCTGGCCGCACTGTCGGATCGTTTCTCGGATGAACTGGCGGAAACGGTAAGCCCGAGAAACACCGGTGAGCAGGGGGCCTCCTGCCGCGCTGGAAAGCATTGCAGCGGCTCATGAAAAAGCCAGCCTCCGCCTGCAAAAAATGCTTGCTGTTCCACTACATTGATCCCTGACTTCTGGCTTGGCTGACTATCCATTCCGGTTACTGAACTTTGGCTATGTTTTGACTACGTTTGTTCTTTTTACTTTTATTATTAAACAAGTGTGATTTAACTGTACTTCTGTCTCGGTCTGATTTCATGGTTTCTGACAATCGGCAACTAAAAGTGCTTAAAAAAAACGAAGGTTGTGATACCACTTTAAATTATTTGTGGGCGGAGTTCTGTTTAACAAAATTGCTGTAATATAAAAAGTATTTCCTTTGTATTGCAGAAGCAGAAAGACGATATAAATCATTCCCCATGATAGCGCTGATCTTCCAGGAGGAAGTCTCTCCGTTGATGTAATCCGGCCACGTTCCCCGGGGATCTCCATAAATCTCTGCCACGAGTCGTACAATACGAGAGTTAAATTTCTCCGCCATTGACGCGTTATATTTTCTGCTCGCTGTTCTATAAACTCCGGATTTGTAAAACGTTGTTCTGCATTGTGCGGTGACGGCCCATCAATGTTCCCTTTCCTTATTCAGCAATTATTGGATGCCATTAACGATTTCTGCAGAGGAAGCCAAGAGCCCAATGAAGCCTCAGGGGATATAAAACAGATGAGCCAGTGTATGGTATGGCTATAGGATCACAGAGACAAGACCACCTAACGTGGCCTATAGGGGGCAGCCAACTCTTCAGGGCCAGTGTATTGCATGGCTATCAGATCCCACTGAGACAAGGCTACCCATTGTGGCCTATAGGGGGCAGCCAACTTTACAGGGCCAGTGTATTGAATGGCTAAAAGATCTCATATAAATTAGGCTACCCAAGGTGGCCTATAGGGGGCAGCCAA
This sequence comes from Lithobates sylvaticus, assembly GCA_028564925.1. NCBI lineage: Eukaryota > Metazoa > Chordata > Amphibia > Anura > Ranidae > Lithobates > Lithobates sylvaticus. The sequence goes on along the minus strand of CM053035.1, from coordinate 211,731,144 downwards.
CTCTTTGGGCCAGTGTATCGCATGGCTTTCAGATCGCATAAAGACAAGGCTACCCACTGTAGCCTATAAGGGGCAGCCAACACTTCAGGGCTAGTGTATGACATGGCTATCAGATCTCATATAGACAAGACTACTCAACATGGCCTATAGGGGCAGCCAACTCTCCAGGGCCAGAATATAGCAAAGCCATCAGATCTCATCTAGATAAGACTACCCAACATGGCCCTATAGGGGGCAGCCAGCTCTCCAGGACCAGTGTATGGCATGGCTATCAGACCTCATATAGATTAAGCTACTTAAAGTGGCCTATAGAGGGAAGCCAACTCTTCAGGGCCAATGCATGGCATGGCTATCAGATCTTACATAGACAAGGCTACCAAACGTGGCCTATAGGGGGCAGCCAACTCTCCAGGACCAGTGTATGGCATGGCTATCAGATCTTATATAGACAAAACTACCCAACACGGCCAATAGGGGGCAACCAACTCTCCAGGGCCAGTATATGGCATGGCTATCAGATCTCATATAGACAAGGCTACCCAATGTGGCCTATAGGAGGCAGCCAACTCTCCAAGGCCAGTGTATAGCGAAGCTATCAGATCTCATCTAGATAAGACTACCCAACATGGCCTATAGGGGGCAGCCAACTCTCCAGGGCCAGTGTAAGGCATGGCTATCAGATCTCATATAGATTAGGCTACTCAAAAGTTGCCTATAGGGGGGAGCCAACTCTCCAGAACCAGTGCATGGCTATCAGATCTTATATAGACAAGGCTACCAAACGTGGACTACAGGGGGCAGCCAACTCTCCAAGGCCAGTGTATGGCATGGCTATCAGATCTTATATAGACAAGGTTACTCCAAGTGGCCTATAGGGGGAATCCAACACTCCAGGGCCAGTGTATGGCATGGCTATCAGATCTCATATAGACAAGACTACCCAACACGGCCTATAGGGGGCAGCCAACTCTCCAGGGCCAGTATATGGCATGGCTATCAGATCTCATATAGACAAGGCAACCCAATGTGGCCTAGAGGGGGCAGCCAACTCTCCAAGGCCAGTGTATAGCGAAGCTATCAGATCTCATCTAGATAAGGACTACCCAACGTGGCCTATAGGGGACAGTCAACTCTCCAGGGCCAGTGTATGGCAAAGCTATGAGCTCTCATACAGACAAGGCTACTCAAAGTGGCCTATAGGGGGCAGCCAACTCTCCAGGACCAGTGTATGGCATGGCTATCAGATCTTATATAGACAAGAATACCCAACACGGACTAGAGGGGGCAGCCAACTCTCCAGGACCAGTGTATGGCATGGCTATCAGATCTCATATAGACAAGGCTACCAAACGTGGCCTATAGTGGGCAGTCATATCCCATGGCTCCATGGCCTGTAAAGTAGACCTGTGCCTTTCCAACGCAGAACAAGGCAACAAATGCACTTAAAGGGTAAGTTCACTTTTACACGAAGAATGACTGACGACACACGGTCACACCTGACCATAATAAAGAAATATTATATATTTATTTTCTTTAGACGTTATATAACATTATGGGTCTATATTTCTTGGACTTCACAGTCCCCTATACAAACTGATATACAATATTTCGGCATATTTCTCAGATGTCTGTATTTGCTGGTTACGATTTTTTTTAAGATACTAAAAGAAGCTGTTTGATCAGAAGTGATGATGTGATTGGCGGTTGCAGCCACAGACGATAGAATTGGAGGCGTTCAGATTTCAGAGATTTATTTCTCTTCGCTCAGCAGCTGGCGTTGCAGTTTCTGTGTCTGTTGTTGCAGAATCTTGCAGTTCCGGCTTCCTGCGTTCTCTGGCTGCATGATTGTACGCCGGGGTCTGCATGTACGAGCGAATAAACAGTGGGATATCACCGCTATCAGCCTCGTTCTGTTTTCCTGGGGAAGGACTGAGGACTTCTAGGTGCTTTCTCCGATTCGTGAGACGGACGAGCGTTCGAGTTACAGGAGCCGGTCAAGGCAACCCGTCATGGCGGAAATCTGGGAGCTGCTGGCTTGTTTTCAAACCCAATAAAGACAATGCCCAACTCTGGACTCTACACTCCCAGTGGCACCCCATTCTGTATTTTAGGGCATGGCAGCCCACTTATATTAAACAAAACGGAAAGTTCACATAGACATCAGTTGGCCCACTCCTGGCCTCTGTATAGTGGTTCTCCTAATATCCTGATAGAAGCCCACCTGACTGCTGGGATAAGAACTCCTGTCTCCTGACTGGGGCACCTCTGACCCCAGGTTGAGACCTCCTGTCTCCCGACTCCTGGCTAGGCACCTCTGACCCTTGGTTGAGACCTCCTTTTCCCCTGACTCCTGACTGGGGCACCACTGACCCCTGGTTGAGACCTATCGCCCTACTGCTGACTGGGGCACCTCTGACCCCTGGATGAGACCTCCTTTTTCCCGACTCCTGACTGGGGCACCCCTGACACCTGGGTGAGACCTCCAGTCGCCTGGCTGGGGCACCTCTGACCCCTGGTGAGACCAACTGTCTCTTGACTCCTGGCTAGAGCCCCTCTCACTCTTGGTTGAGAGCTCTTTTCTCCTGACTGGGGCACCTCTGACACCCAGTTGAGACCTCCTGTCCCCTGACTTCTGCCTCGGGGGACCTCTGACCCCTGGTGAGACCTCCTGTCTCTTGACTCCTGGCTAGAGCCCCTCTCACTCTTGGTTGAGACCTCCTTTCTCCTGACTGGGGCACCTCTGACACCCAGTTGAGACCTCCTGTCCCCTGACTTCTGCCTGGGGGCACCTCTGACCCCTGGTGAGACCTCCTGTCTCTTGACTCATGGCTAGAGCCCCTCTCACTCTTTTTGAGACCTCCTTTCTCCTGACTAGGGCACCTCTGGCACCCAGTTGAGACCTCCTGTCCCCTGACTTCTGCCTGGGGGCACCTCTGACCACTGGTTGAGACCTCCTGTTTCTTGACTCCTGGCTGGGGTACCTCTGACCGCTGGTTGAGACCTCCTGTTTCCTCGACTCCTGGCTGAGGCACCTCTGACCGCTGGTTGAGACCTCCTGTTTCTTGACTCCTGGCTGGGACACCTTTGACCCCTGGTGAGACCTCCTGTCTCCTAGCTGGAGCCCTATCTCCAAAATGGGAGCCCTGAGCTATACTCAGGCTTGGTTTTTAACGACTGTGCACACCTGTGTACTCACACAGACTTCAGGCACCCGGCAAAATACAGACACAGGACGGAAGGTTCCGTCCCACCCGAGACACTTTGGAACCTTCAAGCTCCAGGCCTCAATTCAGATTTACAGAATCCAAAGAACGCCAAAAACAAAGCTTTCTCCGCTTAGAAACGATAGTCTGGAATCTCCCATTAAGTCTTAATGTGAATCCTGTGTCATTTTCTCCTCTATTGTCACAGTGACAAGGCCTCATCACAATACTTACCTTTTTCAGAAATCTTTGGGCCTGTTACGTGTCACACGGGGTGACGCACAGGGTCCACTACTCCTCTTCTCTGGCACTGGTTGGTACTTAATGGTGGAGAATTACTGCTGATCGGGTGACGTCAGTGCCACCTTCCTCATTACACTGTGAATGTGGGGTGCCATCACCCATAATGCCCTGCACTCACACTATGTCCTCAGGCTCCTGGCTGAGGACATTTGGTGAGAACTCTTGGGTATGAGAAGAACAAAAAGCCCATCAGCATTCCGATCGGCAGAGGTGCATGTTGATGTGAGTTGTTGGATTGTGGTGCGTCTATGGATGGATCTGAGTCAAAATGTTGGATGAATAAAAAAAAAAAGCTTAATTTCACGGAAAAGACACGCTTCGTGGCCCACAACTGCCACTTGCTCAGTTTAGGTTGATATACAAAAGTCTGTGGGTACAAATTACATAGAGCATAGTTCATATAAAATGTAAGACAGTTCAAATTTGTTTAATATTTTACAGGAGCTATGCTCTATGGAACTTGTACCCTCAGACTTTTGTACATCACGCCAAACTTAGGAAATGGCAGTTGTGAGCCATAAAAAACGTATTTTTGGTGAAATAAAACTCTTTTCATGAATAGAGGAACCACCGCTCTCCTGAGGAGAACCAACCCTAGGCTACATGTCACCCACCAAACCACGCCCCCTCTGATGCATTTCATCCCGCTCACCGGGTCTTAGTCATAGGGAGAGCAGGGGTCCCTCTATTCATGCATGGGTTATCCTCTGGATTGGTACACAGACATGTCGTCACCGGCCTCCAAATGCTAGTCTTGGATTTGGAATGATATTTAGTGATTTCACTACTGTGCTGCTGATATCCTTGCTGGAGCAAAGCCCTGCCTCCACCAAGATGGCCGCCTCCATACAGAGAGAAAGTGCAGAACAGAGAATAGTAAGTCAGTAATAAGAAAAGATCAGCTGCATGGAGCCCACAGGTCATACCGGTGATTCGTCCTCTACCCTAGACCTGCCTTTGTGGGCACACCTTCTAGAGTTCAGTTCCTCTTTCACCACTTGCCAACCTCGCTATAGCCGAATGACGGCTACAGCGCAGCCGTCCAGTTCTATTCATGTTCTCCCAAAACCAAGAGCCCGGACACAGCTGATCACAAATCGGGGTAAAGGGCCAATCACAGTGACCCTTTACCATGTGATTAGCTGTGTCCAATCAATGCTGGTCATGACGTAAACATAAGTCGGTTATCAATATTCCTTTCCTTGCACTTACAGCGAGAGGAGAGGAGAGCTGGTAACCGGCTTTTGTGAAAGGGACATCCACACTGATAATCAGGGCACTAATTATCAGTGTCTTAATTATCAGTGCAGCCCCAACAGTGCCCATCAGTGCTGCCTATCAGTGCCCATCAGCGCCTCCTATCAGTGCAGCCTCATCAGTGCCGCCTCATCGGTGCCTTCCAGTGCCGCCTCATTTGTGCCCATTAGGGCCGCCTATCAGTGCCCTTCAGTGCCGCCTATCAGTGCCCTTCAGTGTCCTAATTATCAGTGCAGCCCCAACAGTGCCCATCAGTGCTGCCTATCAGTGCTGCCTATCAGTGCCCATCAGCGCTTCCTATCAGTGCAGCCTCATCAGTGCCGCCTCATCGATGCCTTCCAGTGCCGCCTCATTTGTGCCCATCAGGGCAGCCTATCAGTGCCGCCTATCAGTGCCCTTCAGTGCCTTCCAGTGCCGCCTATCAGTGCCGCCTCATGAGTGCCTTTGAGTGCCTCCTCATCAGTGCCCATCAGGGTAGCCTGTCAGTGAAGCCTATCAGCGCCCATCAGTGCAGCTTCATCAGTGAAGGACAAAAATTACCTTCTTGCTAAATTGTATAACTAACTATGAAAAAAAAATGTTTTTTTCAAAATGTTTTTTTTTTGTTCATTTGGTTAGCAAAAAATAACCCCCCCCCTCCCCCCAGCAGTGATTAAATACCACCAAAAAGAAAAGTTTTATTTATGTAAAAAAAATTATAAAAATGTCATATGGGTACAGTGTTATATGACCGCGTAATTGTCATTCAAAGTGTGACAGCGCTGAAAGCTGAAAATCGACCTGGGCAGGAAGAGGTTGAGATTGCCCCGTATTGAAGGGGTTAGGAACACAATCCACACTCTGTGAAAAGACCTCCGGTGCAAATTTAGAACAATCAATTGCAAACATAAACTTCTGATGAATGATTAATCTGATGAAGTCACAGAGGGATCGCATCGCTCAGATCCTGTCAAACGCGACTCTTCCTTTCTGGTTGGTGCCATCCTCATTCCCTCGATCTGCTTTCACTAAAACAGGGATTAATATGAATTATTTACCCGCAAACCATTGTTCGCCACTTCAACGTTCCTTTTCCCAGACATAACGCGCTGAATTACGGCGAGAGGCATCGCTGTCTGTTCCCATGGCAGAACTTCATGAAAAAAATATGAAAGCTGAAATATTGACTCATTAATCATAAATTAGCAAAAAAATAAATCCTATCATTAGGCTGTTATAATATCTTCTGCACGTGTGGAAAATGATTCGTTCTTGTGTGCCGTTATCCCAGCGCTCCCCTCTGATATAGAGCTGACTGGACAGACTGTGGCACCCTTCTCAGGGTCTGTATGTATTGCTCTGTGTCACAGCCCCTCCCACATGAAAAATACTTAAAGAGTATGTTACCCCCCCCCCAACAATGAACTTCTCTTATTTGTTTCCCTTTGGTCTGCTCAACTCTTGAGCCCCAGTGCTGGGATCAGGGGCTTTAAAATACACTTCCCCCTGCTGTGTGTGACCACCCCCCCCCCCCCCCCATCTATCCCGAGCTCCATAGACTCATCTTCAGGCTTGGGGTGGCCATGGAGGAGGTCACTTGGTAGGGCGGAGCTTCCTGGTTCGAAGTGGTAATTTTCCAAGACCAACGGCAATGGGTAGAGCGGAGCTTCCTGGTCCGAAGTGGTCATTTCATAAGGCCAACGGCAATGGGTAGGGCGGAGCTTCCTGGTCCGAAGTGGTCATTTTCCAAGACCAACGGCAATGGGTAGGGCGGAGCTTCCTGGTCCGAAGTGGTCATTTCCCAAGACCAATGGCAATGGGTAGGGCGGAGCTTCCTGGTCCGAAGTGGTCATTTCCCAAGACTGCCGGCACTGGATAAAATGGACCTTCCTGGTCTGAAGTGTTCATTTCCCAAGACTGCCGGCACTGGGTAGGATGAACCTTTCAGGTCCGAAGTGTTAATTTCCCAAGACTGCTGGAACGGGGCAGGGCCGAACTTCCTGGTCCAAAGTGGTAATTTCCCAAGACTCCTGGTACTGGGTAGGGTAGAGCTTCCAGGTCCGAAGTGTTTATTTCCCAAGACTGCCAGAACTGGGTAGGGCGGAGCTTCCTGGTCCAAAGTGGTCATTTTCCCAAGACTGCCAGCACTGAGTAAGGCAGAGCTTCCTGGTCCAAAGTAGTAATTTCCCAAGACTGCCAGAACTGGGTAGGGCGGAGCTTCCTGGTCCAAAGTGGTAATTTCCCAAGACTGCCAGCGCTGAGTAAGGCGGAGCTTCCTGGTCCAAAGTGGTAATTTCCCAAGACTGCCAGCACTAGGTAGGGTGGAGCTTCCTGGTCCGAAGTGGGCATTTTCCCAAGACTGCCGGCGCTGAGTAAGGCGGAGCTTCCTGGTCCAAAGTGGTAATTTCCCAAAACTGCCGGCACTGGGTAGTGAGGAGCTTTGACATATGGATGACCATATGTACACCCTATGTGTTCACTTTTTGGTGTGCACTTTTTTTTGCACCGGGTGGAATTTTTGGAGTCCCTTGTTTGACAGATGACGCCCCCCCCCCCCCCATTTGTGTTTATGCTGCCTATTTTAACCCTGTACACCAGGGGTCTCATACTGGCAGCCCTCCAGCTTTTGCAAAACTATAAGTCCCATGAGGCATTGCAAGGCTGACCATTACAAGCATGACTCCCACAGGCAGAAGCATGATGAGACTTGTGTCGCAACAGCTGGAGAGCCGCCAGTTTGAGACCCCCTGCAAACACTGCACAACTGTGCTACAAACGTGTGCATTATACGGTTGCTGTGCAGCTCTATTCTCTTCTATTCTATTCATCTCAGGGAGAATAATTTTTTCCTGCCGTGGGCAGGCACGTGGGCAACCCCATCCAGTTGCCTTCAGGGGGTGTGGCTGGGAAAAGGTAGAATAGATGGTCTATATTTGCACGCTTTACTGAGGTCACAAGATAAGATCTATGCTGATCGGTTTACAGAACAAAGCTATTAGGAAATATTGGAACGTCCAAATCAAACAAACAGAAATGACTGGCATTGTAGGGAAAATAAATAGGATACAAAGCTACATAGGAACACCGCAGTAGTTTCTAGGTTACCCGGCAAAGATAAATATCACTGTAGAGGAGTACATGCAGAGCTTAGCAGCAGATACCATACCATACTATATTACAGCACCTCTCCCCACATAGAAAGTTAGACCTGCATGGAATAAAAAAGCCAAAAATGGATTTCTGTGCTTCATCTGGGGAAATCTTCACGCTCCCCAAAAAATTGAACAAACTCAGAATGACAGCCCTTCATATATTCCTATAGAATATCCACTAGAGGGCGTCTCATCCATTACTTTTGCTGCACTTTCATGTTTGGGGCTGGCAACTCAATTCAGGATGTGATGGGGTAAAGAAGGGGTAGCAGCACATCGATAGGCTCATCCACAAATCAGTCAGCCTCATATCAGATGCCACATATCAGTGCTGCCTCGGTGCCCATTAGTGCAGCTTATCAGTGCTGCCTCATCGGTGTCCATCAGTGCAGCCTATCAGTGCCCATCAGTGCAGCCCATCAGAGCCCATCAGTGCAGCCCATCAGAGCCCATCAGTGCAGCCCATCAGAGCCCATCAGTGCAGCCCATCAGAGCCCATCAGTGCAGCCCCATCAGAGCCCATCAGTGCAGCCCATCAGAGCCCATCAGTGCAGCCCATCAGAGCCCATCAGTGCAGCCTATCAGTGCCCATCAGTGCCACCAATCAGTACCGCCTATCAATGCCCATCAGTGCCGCATATCAGTGCCTCATCTGTGTCCATCATTGATGGAGAAAAATTACTTAGTTAGAAAATTTTATAATAGAAAGAAAACATTTTTTTCACAATTTTCGGTCTTTTTTTATTTGTTTAGCAAAAAATAAAAACCCCAGCGGTGATTAAATACCTAAAAAAAAAAAAAGCTCTATCTGTCTAAAAAAAAATGATACAAATGTCACATGAGTACAGTGTAGCATGACCGCGCAATTGTCATTCAAAGTGGACAGCGCTGAAAGCTGAAAATTGGGCTGAGCCTGGCCTGTGTCTATGGACGCACACAGCCGGCTCAGGAGTGAACATGTATAGGTTCCTCTGTAGCACCCGGCTTGCTAAGGAGGCACTGGAAGCAGGGAGAAGCCGCCAGCGGGGGACTTCCAGAAGAGCAGAAGGCATTGCTTTCTGTATCATTGCACAGAGCAGGTAAGTATTACCCCTTTATATAAAAAAAATAAAATAGACTTTAGTATCACTTTAAACCTGTTACTATACCTCTACCTGTGTCTTTACACCCCTCTGCAGGGGCAGAACTACCAGGGTCACAAAGGTTGCACTTGCATTCGGGGGGCCCCAGAGCCTGCACTGACAGTTCCTCCTCCCCTCCTCCCTTGCACAAATGGGAAGAGGAGAGAGACAACCTGCTCCTCCTCCTCCCGCCCCTCCTGTGTGTGCACCGCAGGAAGTGTGAATTTGATCATTTAGCTGCTGGGCTTCCCACTCCCCGCAGTGCACAGAGGAGGAGAGGGGCAGGAGGAAAAGGAGCAGATTGGCTCTCTACTCTCCCATCCGTATGGGGGGGGGGGGGGGAGGAGGAAGGAGGGAACTTTCAGTGCAGGCGCTGGGCAGTATGAGAGAGATGCTCTCAGCTCAGAGTCTTGCTGAGGAGGCACAGATAGGCAGTACTAATGGGTGCTGAAAGGCGGCATTGATGGGCACTGATAAGTGGTACTGATAGTTGGCATTGAAGAGCACTGATAAGCAGCACTGAAGTGCATTGATAGGTGGCATTGATGAGCACTGATAGGTGGTACTGATGGGCACTGATAGATAGCATTGATGAGAACTGATTAGGCTGCACTGAAGGGCATTGATGAGCACTGATAGGCGGTACTGATGGGCACTGATAGATAGCATTGATGAGCACTGATAGGCTGCACTAATGGGCATTGATAGGTGGCATTAACAAGCACTGATAACCGGTATTAAAGGGCACTGATAGGTGGCATCGATGAGCACTGATAGGTGGTACTCATAGATAGTATTGATGAGCACTAATGGGCATTGATAGGTGGCATTGATGAGCACTGATAGGCAGCACTGATAGGCATTCATGAGCATTAATAGGTGGCACTGATAGGCGGTACTGAGGGGCACCAATAGGTGGAATTGATGAGCACTGATAGGCACTGATGGGGGCACTGAGAGGCGGCATTGATGAGCACTGATAGGTGGCACTGACAGGTGTATTGATGGGCACTGATAGGCGGTACTAATAGGCACTGATTATCAGTGTTAACAATGTACTGACAGTCTTGTCGGTTAACGGCTCTCCTTTCCTTACACAGACACAGGGTGGGAGGAAAGGCAAGTCTGTTTACATGCGATCAGCTAATCACATGGTAAAGGGCCGTCCTGATTGGACATTTACCGTGATCAGTTTTGTCCTAAAGACACAGCAGTCACAGAGCGCACTGGATGCTCATTCCAGGGGAGCACACGGGCGGCAGGATTCTGTGAAGATGTTCAAGAAAGGGGGGGGGGGGTGGGCCCTTCATGGTTTCTTGCCCCGGGCCCTGAAGGTTCTAGTTACACCTCTGCTAACTGCTTTATGTACATTTCATACCAATATATCCTCTGATTGTATCTCTGAAAACACCTGGTTATGATGAGCAATAAACCCGGTGACTCCGCCAGGTGAAGGCCGGTCACAGCTCACCTGTGGAATCCACTCCAGAGCCCCCAGGAAGATCTGATATCCGGCCGAGTCCCCGGCGCTGTGCTTCAATCTCTGGGGGTGTTGTGGAATCACCCGACTTTCTGCGAAAACCTCTCCCCACTCGGACATCTTGCTTGTTTGTTTTTTTTCAGAGATCCACCTAGAAATGACAGAAAAAAGAGGTTTTGAGAAATCCGAATATTACCTTTAAAAGCACGTTGGCTGCCCCAATCCGGGGACAGAATGTCCGTATGTGGAATAGTCCGGAACTGGATGCAAACCCCCAACTGTCTGCCCTGAGTGTCATCAGATATGACAACTGTCTGTTTTCAAAATAATATGGTTTTTACAATTTCTATCCTTGTTGCCTCTCACTGCTGATCTCCTTCAGTCTCTTTGCAGCCACTTCCTGCCCAGGGATGTGCAAATCATATCGCCCAACGCCCAGGACATGGGTGCCCGGCAGGTGTTTCTTTTTTTTTTTTAACATTTAGCCCTGTTACGGGCAAGCAGCCCCTTTTAAGCTCTATTCACACCTGGGCGTTTCTGAATCGTGGCAGAATTGCAATACTCAGGTTCAGGTGCCATTATTTTCAATGGCGGCAAATCGAAGTGCGTGAAGCTTGTCACCCAAAAGAACAGAAAGGAAAGGAGCTCATGCTCCTTTTTGGGTGGCAAGCTTCACGGAATGTGATTTGCTGTAACTGCATTTTAGGTGCCATTGAAAATAATGAAAGCCAATCAGTGTTCGTCACACTGCAGGGTCTCTCCCTCCCAGTGATGCCTGTTAGTGCCCATCAGTGATGCCTGTCAGTGCCCATCAGTACCTCCTCATCAGTGCCGCCTATCAGTGCCATCTATCAGTGCCCGACAGTGCCGCCTATTTGTGCCACCTATCAGTACACATCAATGATGCCTGTCAGTGCCGCCTATCAGTGCCATCAGTGTCCGACAGTGCCGCCTATCTGTGCCACCTATCAGTACACATGCATGATGCCTGTTAGTGCCCTTTAGTGCCGCCTATCAGTGCCATCTATCAGTGCCTGACAGTTCCGCCTATCTGTGCCACCTATCATTAAACATCAATGATGCCAATCAGTGCCACCTCATCAGTGCCGCCTATCTGTCCACATCCACGATGTCTATCAATACACTGTACGGATCGCACCCCTGACCTATGCACACAGTACAGACAACTGTACAGACTCTGCACACTGTACAGACCACACCCCTGACCTCTTCACGCTGTACGGATCGCGCCCCTGACCTCTGCACTCGGATCTCACCCCTGAACTCTGCACGCTGTACGGATCGCACCCCTGAACTCTGCACGCTGTACGGATCGCACCCCTGACCTCTGCGCGCTGTACGGATCGCGCCCCTGACCTCTGCACGCTGTACAGATCGCGCCCCTGACCTCTGCGCGCTGTACAGATCGCGCCCCTGAACTCTGCGCGCTGTACAGATCGCGCCCCTGACCTCTGCGCGCTGTACAGATCGCGCCCCTGACCTCTGCGCGCTGTACAGATCGCGCCCCTGACCTCTGCGCGCTGTACGGATCGCGCCCCTGACCTCTGCACGCTGTACAGATCGCGCCCCTGACCTCTGCGCGCTGTACGGATCGCGCCCCTGACCTCTGCACGCTGTACAGATCACGCCCCTGAACTCTGCGCGCTGTACAGATCGCGCCCCTGAACTCTGCGCGCTGTACAGATCACGCCCCTGACCTCTGCACGCTGTACAGATCACGCCCCTGAACTATGCACGCTGTACAGATCACGCCCCTGAACTATGCACGCTGTACAGATCACGCCCCTGAACTATGCACGCTGTACAGATCACGCCCCTGAACTCTGCGCGCTGTACAGATCGCGCCCCTGAACTCTGCACGCTGTACAGATCACGCCCCTGAACTATGCACGCTGTACAGATCACGCCCCTGAACTATGCACGCTGTACAGATCACGCCCCTGAACTCTGCACTCGGATCTCATCCCTGAACTCTGCGCGCTGTACGGATCGCACCCCAGAACTCTGCGCGCTGTATGGATCGCACCCCTGAACCCTGCGCGCTGTACACAGCACACCCCTGAACCCTGCACTCTGTACACAGCACACCCTGAACCCTGCATTCTGTACACAGCACACCCCTGAACCCTGCACTCTGTACACAGCACACCCCTGAACCCTGCACGCTGTACACAGCACACCCCTGAACCCTGCACGCTGTACACAGCACACCCCTGAACCCTGCACGCTGTACACAGCACACCCCTGAACCCTGCACGCTGTACACAGCACACCCCTGAACCCTGCACTCTGTACACAGCACACCCCTGAACCCTGCACGCTGTACACAGCACACCCCTGAACCCTGCACGCTGTACACAGCACACCCCTGAACCCTGCACGCTGTACACAGCACACCCCTGAACGCTGTACACAGCACACCCCTGAACTCTGCACGCTGTACACAGCACACCCTTGAACTTTGCACTCTATACGGATCTCACCCCTGAACTCTGCATTCTCTGCATAGGGCACCCCTGAACTCTGCATTCTCTGCATAGGGCACCCCTGAACTCTGCATTCTCTGCATAGGGCACCCCTGAACTCTGCATTCTCTGCATAGGGCACCCCTGAACTCTGCATTCTCTGCATAGGGCACCCCTGAACTCTGCACTCTATATGGATCTCACCCCTGAACTCTGCACTCTGCATAGGGCACCCCTGAACTCTGCATTCTCTGCATAGGGCACCCCTGAACTCTGCATTCTCTGCATAGGGCACCCCTGACCCCTGCACGGATCACACCCCTGAATTCTGCACTATATACGTAGCTCACCCCTGAACTCTGGGGTGGGGAGTGGTTGAACTCCTGCGCCTATTCTCAGAGAAAAAAAGCTGTGGATAAATTTAGATAGTCTTACAGATACCACCGGCCTTTTGAGGGCAACCACAATGCTGATTGAATGAAAATTGAGTTTGACATCCCTGCTATAGCGGGATATGCTTTGTTCAGATTTCATGTCTGAGGTTTCCAACCACTTAAAAAAAAAAAAAAAAATGGCTGCACAATTACTTTTAGAAGCAATACACTTATCTATTTCAGCTTACTAGTGCTCATTGGTTCAGCCAGAACCGTCCTGCCGATGTGTAAACCAAGTCGACACTTTGAAGTCAGTAAATCCAATCTATATGAGACAAGCAACTGTCCTCTAATCCCATACCGCCCGGGCCATATGTGGCACCATGATTACAATTTCTAATTTCCCGGACTTGTCTCCGAGTCCATAGTGATGGTACAAAGCTTCATTCTGTAGTAATGTGTCCATTGTTTAAATTGATGACATCAATAAATCCCCTAATCCCCCCCCGGAATGGATTAGGTAACAGTTGGCGGCTCTGGATATCATGATTCTCAGGGTAGGAACGACCCGGCGGGTTCACCAAAGTGTACAGCTGGCGGAGAACGGCCCACCGATCGGATTTCTCCAATTAAAGTCGAACTAAAGCTGTCATTAAAAAAATAATAAATAAAATGTGATCAGATAAGTATTTATAGCATCACAGGCTCTGGGTGTCCCTTCCCCTGCCTGCTAGAAGTATGCGTTTGCTTCTGAACGCGACCTTGTCGGGACGGGGCGCTTTAAAAAAAATAAAATTTTATATTTTTTATTTGATTTGATTTTTTTTTTTTTTTTACACAGTTTAAAAAAAATAAAAAATAAAATTGTGTCACTTTTTTTCCTATTACAAGGAATGTAAACATCCCTTGTAATAGAAAAAAAAAGCATGACAGGTCCTCTTAAATATGAGATCTGGGGGTCAAAAGTCCTCAGATCTCATATTTGGACTTAAATGCAAAAAAAAAAAAAAAAAAAAAAAAAAAAATGTGCCTTTAAGAGCTATGGGCGGAAGTGACGTTTTGACGTCGCTTCTGCCCTGCTATGGTATAGAGACGGGTGGGGGGCCATCTTAGCCTCGCTCATCTCCATACCCAGCAGTGTGCAGGACCCGATCACCTCCGCCGCTACCGGCGGCTCCGGTAAGCGGCGGAGGGTGCGGGAGAGGGTGGGGGCACCTCTCTCGCCGCCAATAACGGTGATCTGGCGGCGAATCCGCCACGGAGATCACCATTATCGTAAACACGACCGGCACCTGAAGAGATGGGTTTCTCGGTTGTGGTAGCAGCTGCTGCCGTTACCGAGATATCCCTCTTCAAAAAAGGGACGTACATCGTTGTGCGCTGGTCGTAAAGTGGTTAAATTTTGAATCGATTTGACCTCTCAACTCGATTTAAGATTTAAATCGTTTTTTTTCCCAGCCCCACGTCATAGGTCACGTGACTCAAAAACTGCATCAAAAACACAACACCGGTGCGTTTTTTCTGCATTTTCAATGCATTTCAATGGAGAGGTTTGTTTTTGGTGCTTTTTTTTTTTTTTTTTAACTGACCAAATACGCACCAAAACTGCGGCAAGCAGTATTTTTAACACCTCAGGGTAATCAAGGGGTTAAATGCTTGCCTAACAAGGTGTAATACGTGCTGCTTTTTACTAAAAGTCTCTTTGTTTTTTCTCCCTGCTTTGCAGGGAGAAGAAACAAAGAGATCATTCTCTCTGTACAGAGCTCTGTGTTGTTCTTCAATTGCTCAGCAGGTCATGGCCTTGAATCATTGGCCTGCTGACAGAATGCCCAATCACAGCGGGAGTAGGTGGGCAGGGGCACACACGCGCGTTCCCTGTACCCAGAGGAGGGCAGTGACGTACAGGTTTATAGGAGCCGCACGTCTGCAGTACCATCCGGGCAGCTGGTCCTGTAGAGGTTAATTGCAGCAAGCTATTGTAAATCAAAGAGCATGGGAACCAATGCCAAAATGTAGAAATTGGTTTCTCTGCCTAAGGCTAGATTCACACTGTACAAGTTGAACGGAGCATGCGTGCATTACTGCGCATTTTCCGCACGTTACAGGTAGGGCACCCCCTTTATTTCATTGGGTTGCGCTATGCATGAGAAATGCGCAAAAGACATCCCTGACCCATCCCTGGGCGGGTGGTCCTGTAGAGGTTAATTGCAGCAAGCTATTGTAAATCAAAGAGCATGGGAACCAATGCCAAAATGCTTTGCAGGGAGAAGAAACAAAGATTAGGCGGCACAGTGGTGTAGTGGTTAGCACTCTCACCTAGCAGTAAGAAGGGTCGCTGGTTCGAATACCAACCACGACACTAGCTGCCTGGAGTTTGCATGTTCTCCCTGTGCCTGAGTGGGATTCCTCCGGGTACTCCGGTTTCCTCCCACAATCCAAAGACATGCAGGTAGGTTAATTGGCTTTTGTCCAAAAATTGGCCCTAGTATATGAATGGGGACCTTGGATTGTGGGCTCCTTGAGGGTAGGGACCGATGTGAGTGTGCAATGTACAGGGATAGGGACAATTGTAGACACTCACTCAGGTTGAACTGGGTGGACTGATGTCTTTATTCAACCTTACTAACTGTGAAACTATGAAACTATGACCCTTTTTCAAAATTGGACCGCACCGAACCAGCACGGTGCATGAGGGTGCCTTTAACAATTAATAGCACCACTGAACGTCTGCTAAAGGGCAGCGCATTTCTGTGAATGTGGGGAAAGCACAATATGGCTGCTGTGAGCCCACCCATTACTACAAAGGGGGTTCTGTCATCCATTCCTTCAAATTATTGGCTTTTGTGATTCAGCTAACCGGGACAAAGGCACATAAACATGACCCTCTGTAAGGAGGTATGGAGGTCTACGCACCCGTGAGAATGAGGCCCAACATGAACCATAGTCTAAAACACGGACGTAGCCTTCACCTACAACAAATAATAAAATGAAGTGCACACATAGCAGATCTGATCTTGGATGTTCTGTAGGAAAAGATTTTTTTATCCAAAGCATTATCCATCTTAAGAAATGCGAACAGCCAACATTATGTACTGTAGAAGCGGAACCTTTGATGTATAAGTGACCCCGAGCAAAACAATTCAGAGAACAGCTGAATAGGCAAATGGTGGAGAATGCGGGCAATGAGAGAACAATGCAGCGTGAAAACCTCGGCCTCGGGGAGAACTTTTTTCAAGTGTCCACAAACAGCCACTCGGCTCAGGTACCAAATTTGACCTGCCATCACTTGCAAATAATCAATATGCTGACGATTCTTCTTGGGGGTTGGTTTTTACTTACGTACTGTACAGTGCCTTGCAAAAGTATTCACCCCCCCTTGGCTTTTTACCTATTTTGTTACATTACAGCCTTTAGTTCAGTGTTTTTTTAACCACTTCAGCCCCGGACCAAATGGCAGCCAAAGGACCAGGCCCCTTTTTGCGATTCGGCACTGCGTCGCTTTAACTGACAATTGCGCGGTCGTGCGACGTGGCTCCAAAACAAAATTGGCGTCCTTTTTTTCCCACAAATAGAGCTTTCTTTTGGTGGTATTTGATCGCCCCTGCGGTTTTTATTTTTTGCGCTATAAACAAAAATAGAGCGACAATTTTATATATTTTTTGCTTTTTGCTATAATAAATATCCCCCAAAAATATATAAAAAAACATTTTTTTTCCTCAGTTTCGGCCGATACGTATTCTTCTACATATTTTTGGTTAAAAAAAAAATAAAAAAAAAAAAAAACTCGCAAAAAAATAAAAAAAATCGCAATTATTAAATTCCATTGATTCCTGTATAAATGACAGTTGTAGTGAAGGGTTTAACCACTAGGGGGAGAGGGGAGGGGTTATGGGCTGTGACGTGTGTGTTTTTTTTTTACATTAGGGGGCGGGGCTGACGTCTGACGTCATTGATCGGCTTTCCCGATGACCGGGAACAGCCAATCAATGACAGGCAGAGTAGGAAGCGCGGGGGAGAGGTTTGTTTACATAGACCTCTCCCCGTTCTTCAGCTCCGTGACCCGATCGCGGGACACCAGCGGCGATCGGGTCCGCTGGTCCCACGGCCAGGGTCACGGAGCTCCCGACCGGGTCACGAGCGCGCCGCTGGCGGCGCGCACGCAATCCACGGGCAGGCATTTAAAAAATCCCGTACAGGTACGGGATTTTGCCTGCCCGTGCCATTCTGCTCACGTATATGTACAGGAGCCGGTCGGGAAGCGGTTAATTTGAATTATATGTGATGGATCAGAACACAATATTCTACGTTGGTGAAGTAAAATAAGAAAAATATATACATAAAACTACTTTTCAGAAATAAAAAAATGATAATTGTCATGTGCGTATGTATTCACCCCCTTTGTTATGAAGCCCATAAAAAGCTCTGGTGCCACCAATTACCTTCAGAAGTCACATAATTAGTGAAATGATGTCCACCTGTGTGCAATCTAAGTGTCACAGGATCTGTCATTACATAGATACACCTTTGTGAAAGGCCCCAGAGGCTGCAACACCTAAGCAAGAGGCACCACTAACCAAACACTGCTATGAAGACCAAGGAACTCTCCAGACAAGTAAGGAACAATGTTCAGATCCCAGGACAGAAACAGCACTCCTCAAAATATGGGATGATGCCTTGGAAGCAGCAGATGATAGAGAATCATGTCTCCTGGTACTCCTGGACCATAGTGCAGCGTTTGACACACTGGATCACAAACACTCTACTCACCCGCCTCAAAGAAGTAGCAGGAGTCACAGATTCAGACCTACTATGGTTCACTTCCTTCTTAGGAAATCGGTCACAAACAGTGAAACTTGGAGCCTTCACCTCTGAATCTTGCGCAGTCTCCTATGGAGTCCCTCAAGGATCACCTTAATCACCCATGCTCTTCAACATTTACATCCGTCCACTCCTTAAAATCATCAGCAAATCAGACCTATGCTTCCACTCATACGCTGATGATACTCAACTCTACCTTCGGATCCCCGGACAAAAAGACCAATATCAGTAATTAGAAAAATGCCTCACATCAATAGACGACTAAACGCAAACCGGAAAACTAAATCTACGACACCATGGACTCTGCCCACCATCCTTGGACAGACCATCCCCCTAAGCATAAAAGCCAAAAGTCTCGGAGTCATCTTCGATTCAGAAATGTCAATGGATGCACAAATAGGATCAGTAGTCAGCGGATCCCACCACCTTCTACGCCTGCTACGTAGACTCATCCCCTTCCATTCCAGAAAAGGACAAACCCATAGTGGTAGGAACAATCATCAACTCTCGACTCGACTATGCAAACTCCCTCTACATAGGACTACCTAAATTCCAGATTGCACGCCTACAAGTCGTTCAAAACACGGCAGCAAGACTAGTCACAGGAAATAAACCATGGGAATCCATCTCCCCATTCCTGAGGACCCTCCATTGGCTAACCGTAAAGGATCGGATCACGTTCAAGACCCTCTGCCTGACCCACAAATGCACACAAGGAGACGCTCCTCAATACTTATGCGAAAAAATAAAACACTACACTCCCAATCGCAACCTCCGATCTAACAACCAAAACCTCCTCCTCATCCCCAAGTCCCGATACAAATCAAGGGGAGAACGAAGATTTGCAGTCCAAGGACCACGGCTATGAAACGCTCTACCTACGAACATCCGCTTAGAAAAAGACCATCGGGCCTTCAGGAAAAAACTCAAGACCCACCTCTTCCAAGAAGGAATCAACCCAGGTCGGATCAAGCGTCTCGAGGCGATTCAGTTCGCAGTTGCAGCGCTACACAAATCATTCATTCATTCATTCATTCATTGTTGAGAAGTACAAGTCAGGGTGGGATTATAAAAAAAATCTCCAAATCTTTGATGATCCCTAGGAGCGCCATCAAATCTATCATAACCATATGGAAAGAACATGGCACAACAGCAAACCTGCCAAGAGACGGCCGCACATCAAAACTCACGGAGCGGGCAAGGAGGGCATTAATCAGAGAGGCAGCACAGAGACCTAAGGTAACCTGGAGGAGCTGCAGAGTTCCACAGCAGAGACTGGAGTATCTGTACATAGGATGACAATAAGCCGTACGGTCCATAGAGTTGGGCTTTATGGCAGAGTGACCAGAAGAAAGACATTACTTTCAGCAAAAAACAAAATGGCACGTTTTGCGTTTGCGAAAAGGCATGTGGGAGACTCCCAAAATGTATGGAGGAAGGTGCTCTGCTCTGATGTATGGAGGAAGGTGCTCTGCTCTGATGTATGGAGGAAGGTGCTCTGCTCTGATGTATGGAGGAAGGTGCTCTGCTCTGATGGATGGAGGAAGGTGCTCTGCTCTGATGGATGGAGGAAGGTGCTCTGGTCTGATGGATGGAGGAAGGTGCTCTGCTCTAATGGATGGAGGAAGGTGCTCTGCTCTAATGGATGGAGGAAGGTGCTCTGCTCTAATGGATGGAGGAAGGTGCTCTGGTCTGATGTACGGAGGAAGGTGCTCTGGTCTGATGTACGGAGGAAGGTGCTCTGCTCTGATGTACGGAGGAAGGTGCTCTGCTCTGATGGATGGAGGAAGGTGCTCTGCTCTGATGTATGGAGGAAGGTGCTCTGCTCTGATGGATGGAGGAAGGTGCTCTGCTCTGATGGATGGAGGAGGTGCTCTGCTCTGATGTATGGAGGAAGGTGCTCTGCTCTGATGTATGGAGGAAGGTGCTCTGCTCTGATGGATGGAGGAAGGTGCTCTGGTCTGATGGATGGAGGAAGGTGCTCTGCTCTGATGTATGGAGGAAGGTGCTCTGCTCTGATGTATGGAGGAAGGTGCTCTGCTCTGATGGATGGAGGAAGGTGCTCTGCTCTGATGGATGGAGGAAGGTGCTCTGCTCTGATGAGACTAAAATTCTACTTTTTGGCCATCAAAGAAAAACGCTATGTCTGGCGCAAACCCAACTCATCACCCAAAGAACACCATCCCCACTGTGAAACGTGGTGGTGGCAGCATCATGCTGTGGGGATGTTTTTCAGCAGTCGGGACTGGGAAACTGGTCAGAGTTGAGGGAAAGATGGATGGTGATAAATACAGGGATATTCCTGAGCAAAACCTGCACCACTCTGTGTGTGATTTGAGGCTAGGACGGAGGTTCACCTTCCAGCAGGACAATGACCCCAAACACGCTGCTAAAGCAACACTTGAGTGGTTTAAGGGGAAACATGTAAATGTGTTGGAATGGCCTAGTCAAAGCCCACGGTCATGTGAGAAGGTCGCATCGTCTATACATACACCTCTTTTTCAAAATCAAGGAGAAAAGCTGATTGATCAGGAGAATGGGGGAGAGCTTTTTTTCCAAGTGTCCACAAACAGCCTCTCCGTTCAGGTACCGTCTCTGATCTGCCATCGCTGCAAACCTCTCAAATCCATACATGATCAATACGCTGCCCGGTTCTCCTTACAGGGTTGGTTTTCACTTATGTATATGTAGCACTACCCCCGCAAGGGCTGCTGGTAACTGGCGCCCCTATTCCTGAACAGCCAGGCAACACGCATTTTCCACTTGCATCTAGAAACATAAAATCAGTCCCTGGGTTTGGTTTTGTTGTTTTTGTTAGGGATAACAGCTTGGATGAGGAAGAGGAGTTATGGGATGCCCAACCAGACTAAAAACAATTGGGACAACTTCCTTCCTCTGTACAAAGTAAAGACCCAGAACTGGTCTCTTTCCTGAATACCCTCAGTCTATAAGGATCAGTGTCTTGAGGACTAAGAGCTCTCAGTCCCCTTTGGCAAAATAGCACAAAATGTTGCAAACTGCATGCAGGAGTTTCTCCTCTCTTCTGTAAGCCCTCCTGGCTGTTTGTCTACCTGCCCACCTGGCTGCTCTGAAGATCTCCCAGGACAAGGGATGAAGGGTTAAGCACAGCACTGTCCTCTGAAAGCTTGCTATATGTGGCAGTCTTTCCCCTTGTGAATCCCCTTGTGAATCTGTCCTCTCACTCTGTCCTCTTTGCTCCCTGCTGCTTTTAGGCAAGATTCCTCCTCAAACCGTCTGCTGAAAGGATCCTTCCAAGTCAACCCGAGCCCCAGCCTGGAGGCAGAGCCCCCCCTAGACCCAGGGGTCCCATCTTAGGCCACAACAGCCTCATCAGCACTCCATATTCCACCCGACTCCCCTGGCTCTGCCATATTTGAGGGCTGAGCCATGCACCCTGCCAGGACATTTTGCCTGGGGATTGGTCAGACTCCCTTAAAGCGGAGTTCCACCCAACAGTGGAACTCTCGCTTACATGCTTTCCCCCCCCCCCTCTTCCGGTGGCACCTTTCAGGGGGAGGGGGGAATGGGGGACTTGTTTTTGACATGTCCCCTTTCCCACTTCCAGAGATGGGCCACGGCCCGATCTCCCAAGAGTTCGCCCCCTCCTCGTTCCCCGCTGCCGGGCCAATTAGAATGCGCAGTGCGCTTCGCGCATGCACAGTAGGGAACCAGGAGTGAAGCCGAAAGTCTTCAATGCCTGGTTCCCTTACCAGGAATGGCGGCGGCAGCACCCGGGAGTCGATCCAAAGATCGGCTGGGGTGCTGATGTCGTGGGCTCCCTGGACACGTAAGTGCCCTAATATTACAAGTCAGCAACTACAGTATTTGTAGCTACTGACTTTTACTTTTTCTCACCCAGGCTGGACCTCCTCTTTAACCACTAGCTGACCGCCCACTGTCAAATGACGGCGGGACGGTGCAGCTACTGTGGCGGGCCGCCGTCATATGACGTCGTCTACAATTTGGCCACTGGCCCGCCGCGTAGCTGGGGCCCCGGTGCGCGTGCCCGGCGGTCGCGATGACCGCCAGGCACCCGCGATTGCCCGGTAATCGAGCAGGACGTGGATCTGTGTGTGTAAACACACAGATCCACGTCCTGTCAGAGGAGAGGAGACCGATGGTGTGTCCCTTGTACATAGGGACACCGATCGGTCTCCTCCCCCAGTCAGTCCCCTCCCCCCACAGTAAGAATCACCAAGATAGGGTACACATTAACCCCTGCAGCGCCCCCTAGCGTTAACCCCTTCCCTGCCAGTCACATTTATACAGTAGTCAATGCATTTTTATCGCACGGATCGCTGTATAAATGTGAATGGTCCCAAAAATGTGTCAAAAGTGTCCGAAGTGCCCGCCGCAATGTCGCAGTCACGATAAAAATCGCAAATCGCCGCCATTACTAGTAAAAAAAAAAATAATAATAAAAATGCTATAAATCTATCCCCTATTTTGTAGACGCTATAACTTTTGCGCAAACCAATCAATATACGCTTATTGCGATTTTTTTTACCAAAAATATGTAGAAGAATACGTATCGGCCTAAACTGAGGAAAAAATTTGTTTAAAAAAAAAAAAAAATTGGATATTTATTATAATAAAAAGTAAAAAATATTATGTTTTTTCAAACTTGTCCCTCTTCTTTTGTTTATAGCGCAATAAATAAAAAACGCAGGAGGTGATCAAATACCACCAAAATAAAGCTCTATCTGTGGGGAAAAAAGGAGAACAATTTTATTTGGGTACAGCGTTGCATGACCGCGCAATTGTCATTCAAAATGCGACAGCGCTGAAAGCTGAAAAATGGCTTGGTCAGGAAGGAGGTGTTCGTGCCTGGTAGGCAAGTGGTTAAGTATGCAGATCAGGGCCTCCTGGCCTTTGCCCACTGATTTCCAGAAGCTTCTACAAACTTCTAGATTCAGGGGGAGGTACTGGAGACCTGCATCTGTAGAGCCATGCAGCCTGACCTGCAGTAACCAGACCCAGTTTCTGACTTACATAACTTACTATGAGTCATAAATTACATTTACCTACACTAGAGGGTGCTACATAAAAGCGACCCGAGCAAAACAAGTAAAGGAGAAAAGCTGATCAGGGAAATGGTGGAGAATGCGGGCAAAAAGAGAGCAATGCAGAGTGAAGATCTCTGCCCAGGGGGAGAGCTCTTTTCAAGTGGACACAACAAGATCTCAAATCCATACAATCAATATGCTGCCCAATTCGCCTTGCAGGCTAGAATCGCTCTATGCATGGTACATTAAAGAGGAACTTTGGGTTGTTCTTTCTTTTTTTTTTTAAAGTCAGCAGCTACAAATACTGTACAAATACTGTAGCTGCTGACTCAGGTAGCGGTGCCTGGGGTCCAGCACTGTCTTTCCACAGCTGGTTCTTTCTACCTCCTGCTGATCCCCAATGGGGCCATCTTGGATACGAGAGCTGGCTCTGGCATCCTGAGGAACCACAGTTGGCACCCCCATGTGCATGGGTGAGCTCACGTGGTGCTTTGTGAATGATGCTGCAGCCTCCCGAGACATTTGACATTAGGTGATTAGGTGGCACTGGTGGGCACTGATAGGCTGCACTGATGGGCACAGATAAGGTGGCAATGATGGGCACAGATAAGTCGGTACTGATGGGCACAGATAAGATGGCACTGATGGGTCCTGATGGGTGGCATGGATGGATGGCACAGATGGGTGGCACTGATGGGCACTAAAAGATGGCACTGATGGGCACTGACAGTTGTCACTGATGGGCACTGATAGTTGGCACTGATGTGCAGCACTGAATGAATGAATGACTTGTATAGCGCTACCTATGCGAACTGAATCGCCTCAGGGCGCTTTTTGCCACTGGTGTCCATCTGTGGTATAGCGCGGTCCTTGCCCTGTGGGGTCCCGACACGCTTACAAACACATACAACATACACATATTTGGCCAATTTTAATCGACAGGATCTAATTAACCTACCAGCATGTCTTTGGAGTGTGGGAGGAAACCGGAGGAAACCCACGCAGGCACAAGGAGAACATGCAAACTCCAGGCAGAAGGTGTCGTGGTCGGGATTTGAACCAGTGACCCTATTACTGCTAAGTGAAAGTGCTAACCACTACACCACTGTGCTGCCCCACTGTTCAGGCACTTATTATGGGCACTGACAGGTGGCACTGACAGATGGCACTGTGGGCACTGACAGGTGGCACTGTGGGCACTGACAAGTGGAGCTGGTGGGCACTGGTAGGCAGCACTTGTATAGGGCACAGGTGGGCACCATGGACCTGGGGCACATCGCAGTGATCGGGACTAATGTCCCTCTCACTGCCGCCGGTGATCGGCTTTTTTTTTTTTCTCCTCGCGCTGACAGCGCCAGGAGGAAAAAAAGCCGATTACCGGCTCTGTTGATATCATATGATCAGCTGTCATTGGCTGACAGCTGATCACGTGGTAAGGGGGTCAGGATCGACCCCTTACTCGGATCTGTGATCAGCCGAGTCTCACAGACTCGCTGATCGCGGGGCGCACAGGCCGCTCGTGCACGGGATGACATCGTAGTCCCGGCAATATAGATGTGCACTGTAGCCGTCATGCGGCTATAGCCCGGATCTCAGGTGGTTAAAGTATACTTAAAACCCAATCATTAAAACCTCATTAAATTCAATTCAGACTTTCTTAAATCTGCAGCTTTCATTAAATGAATCCCTGGTGATCCTGCCACAAAAGGTCCTTGTTCAGACACTTCCTGTTATAGGGTGACAACACACTGTCCTCCTCTCCCAACTGTCCTCCTGCGTTGTCACCCTGTCACATTGGTTTCTGACAGAGACTACAAGAGGACACAGACATGGACCTTTGTAGTCACCATTCGGAAACCCTCCCTGAGATATGTCATGTAAACAGAAAGTAGCTGCAAAAGGAGATGAAGAAGATCAGCAGCCACAAAAGGAAAAAAAATATTTATATTTAAAAAAATCTATTTTTATGATTGACAATGCACTGAGAAAACAGAATGTTCTTTAGGTTTAGGTTTGCATTTTCTTTAACATCTCCATTAATTTCCTACAGCCTGAGAGGAGCCAGAAAATCAAACTGGACAATCATCTCCATGTCTCAGCATTTCCCACCTCCAGTCCTCAGAGACTAATGCCGCGTCCGAATTTCCGATGGAAACAGTCCGATGGGAGCTTTTCATCGGATTTTCCGACCGTGTGTACGCCCATCGGTCTTTTTCTGTCGGCATTTCCGACGGACTTTGGATTGAGAACCTGTTCTTAATCTTTCTGATGGAAAACCTATCGGATTTTTCGATCGTGTGTATGGAATTCCGACACGCAAAATTTTGACGCATGCTCGGAAACAATTTGACGCATGCGCGGAAACAATTTGACGCATGCACGTAAACAATTTGACGCATGCTCGGAAACAATTTGACGCATGCACGGAAACAATTTGACGCATGCACGGAAACAATTTGACGCATGCACGGAAATAATTTGACGCATGCTCGGAAACAATTTGACGCATGCACGGAAACAATATGACGCATGCACGGAAGCATTAAACTTCCCTTTTATAGTGCCGTCGAACGTGTTGTATGTCGCGGTGTTATTGACTGTCGGAATTTGGTGTGACCGTGTGTAGGCAAGACAGTTTGAGCGAAATTCCATCGGAATTCCGACGGGAAAACCATCAGAGCTTTTCCGCTCTGATGTACGCGGTCGTGTGTACGCGGCCGTGTTTCCCGGATTCCTGAGCATCTGGGGAGCTGTAATGATTGGACGCAGTATTAGGGGCCCTTAGAAAGAAAATTAAGTAGGGCTGCAACTAACGATTATTTTCATAATCGATTAGTTGGCCGATTATTGTTTCTTTTTTTTTCTTTTTAACTTTTTATTTTACATTTTTTTATACATTACACTTCATATATACAATAATCCTTACTGTATAACATTTTCTCTGTCTACAGTCATTTACTCTTAACTCATATTATTTAACCCTTACTTCATCTAACCGTCTCACGACTTCCTCTCCTTTACGTTGTTTATTGTTTAGATTAATCAATTAATCGGTTAATAACCTTAAAAAAAAATGTGTAGTGTATAATTTAGTTAGAATGTAAAGTTAAAAAAAAAAAAAAAAAGGGCAATTTATTCTTAAATATTTCTATGCAGTGGTAAATATAAACAACCAACTATATGGTTAGGGAGCAAAATATCAAATCCACTCTGAGAATAACAGACAGAAGAAATATACTGTATACACTATTAGAGGACATGTACTGTATATACTATTAGAGGACATGTACTGTATATACTATTAGAGGAGATGTACTGTTTTTTGGCCAATTTGTTGTTGGGCAGAATAAAAAAACACAAATTGCTGCACAAACGTATTACAGGCTTTTCTGCAGCTTCTCCATTGAAGTATATTGAACCAAAAAAACACTGTTTTGCGTAAAAAAAAAAAAGTCCCTGACCCTTTCCAAATACGCAGCAGCTGAAAAAAGCACAGATGTGAACGTGTCTCATAGGAAACCATGTAAATGAACTGTAGTGCGTTTCTGCAAAAAGCACCAAAAAACACACAGATGTGAAAGACGTTTAGTAACATAATGGGGGGTTAAAAAAAAAAAACTAAAATGAGCCCTTTATAGTACAAAAAAAAGCAAATAATCACTACTGTAAGACCCCTTTCACACTGGGGCGTATTTCAGGCGTTTTTCAGGCGCTTTAGCGTTAAAAAAAGCGCCTGTAAAACGCCTGAAAGAAGCCGCAACTGCAATCCCAATGTGAAAGCCCGAGTGCTTCACACTGAGACCCCTTTCTCACACTGGGCATTTTATAGGCGCTTTAGCGTTAAAATAAGCGCCTGTAAAGCGCCTGAAAGAAGCTGCAACTGCAATCCCAATGTGAAAGCCCGAGTGCTTTCACACTGAGGAGCTGCGCTGGCCGGGCGTCAGAAAAAGTCCTGCAAGCAGCTTCTTTGCAGCGCTTTTGGAGCGGTGAATACACCACTCCTAAAGCGCCTCTTCCCATTGAAATCAATGGGAAGCGCCTGAAAAACGCCCAAAAAATGCCTGAAAAGCGCTGGTAGCAGCAGCGCTTTGTGGGCACTTTTAACCCTTTTTTGGCCACTAGCAGGGGTTAAAAGCGCCCCACTAGCGCTCGAAAAGCGCTGGTAAAGCCCCGCTAGTTTAAGCGGTGCTTTACAAGCGTTTTTCGGGCGCTGGCAGTGTGAAAGGGCTCTTAAAAGCACTTGAGTTTTCACATTGGAATTGCAGATGAGGCTTCTTTCAAGTGTTTTACAGGCGCTTTTTTTAACGCTAAAGCGCCTGAAAAACGCCTGAAAAACGCCCCAGTGTGAAAGGGGCCTAATGGTTTCATTTTTTTTTACCGTAGAACTGTGAAAGTAAGGCCACTTTCACACTGAAGCGCTTCTAAACTGCCAGTAAAAACACTGAGCGTTTTTGAAGAGCTTTTCAGGCGCTTTTGAAGAGCTTTCCATTCATTTCAATGGGGAGGGGAGTTTTTCACAGCCCTGCCAGCGTACTGCCCCAGTGTGAAAGCGTTCATTGATTTTAATGGAAATACGTTTTCGTGAGCTTTTTAGGCGCTGTTTTTAGCGTGAAAGCGCCTGAAAAGCGCCTCAGTGTGAAAGTGGTCTAATATTTACAGTACTGATTATTTGCTCTTTTTGTACTATACTTTTTTAACCCCATTATATTACTGGTTGATTAATCGATTATGAAAATAGTAATCGATTAATTTCATAATCGATTAGTTGTTTCAGCCCTAAAATGAAGATCCATCATTTCTGTGTCCGCTATCCAGCGCCAACTTCATCAGCCATTGTCAGGGGGGCCCCTGAAGTTCCCGGTAGGACACAGCAAGGGTCAGCGAAGGTCCACCATAGAGATACATGGAGTGCGATGAAAGTCGGTGACGGGCTGCGTTTGGCTACTAAGTGCTCTCTGAGGACTGAAATTCATTAACATACAAAATTGCCAATTGTCCCCAATTTCCAGGGTCAGTCCCCGCTCGTCAGTCTTCGCTCCTCGACACATCCGGAATGTAAACAGGCCAATTATTGCACGACGTCCTTCCTTTTATATGGCGCCTGTCATAGAGAATAACGGTCTCCTGTCAACGGGGCTTTTCCTTGCTAAAAATGCATTTTGCATTCCCATACAAGTCTATGGAGCAAAAGCAGGTCAAAGGGGGGATCAGAAGGGGGACACCTGCAGGTCACATACACCTGTCAATGATCTGAGGATCTCCAATATGATGTCGTCAACACAAGCCCAATGCCCATTGGCACAGTTCCTTGTATGGCTGTTGAGTTGGCGCTTTCATTTTAACCACCTTACCCCCCAATTCTCACAAAAATGTAAAAATCAGCATTTTTTTTTGATAGAAAATGACTAAGAACCCCCCAAACATACACACGGTACGATTGTTGGCCAACCGAGCGTCTGATTTTTGTCTTCAGGGCGTGTGCCAGGATCTTGTCTTGAATACTAATGCCGCGTACACACGATCGGAATTCTCGTCGGAAAAAACTCTGACGGTTTTTCCGACGGAATTCCGCTCAAGCTGTGTTGCCTACACACGGTCACACCAAATTCCGACGGTCAATAACACAGCGGCATAAAACACGTTCGACAGCACTATAAAAGGGAAGTTTAATGCTTCCGAGCATGCGTCAGAATTGTTTCCGAGCATGCGTCAGAATTTTACGTGTCGGAATTGCATACACACGATCGAAAAATCCGATAGAAAGGTTTTCCGTCGGAAAAATTGAGAACAGGTTCTCAATCCAAAGTCCGTCGGAAATTCCGACAGAAAAAGACCGATGGGCGTACACACGGTCGGAAAATCCAATGAAAAGCTCCCATCGGACTGTTTCCATCGGAAATTCCGACCGTGTGTACGCCGCATTAAGGTACACACAATTGTCGTGCCACAAACTCGAACGTAGTGACGTACTACTAGGAATTTCAGCTCTTGAGCGCCACCCTTTGGACCCCTTCTGCTAATTTTGTGTGAGCATCTATTCCAAGCATACGCGTTTGTACTTTAGACTTTTGTGTGACGGGTTTCTGTACCGAACATACGAAAATCTGACGTCAAACCGCTGTCCGTCGAAAATTTACTAGCCTGCCATCCAACATTTGTTGGCCGAAAGTTGCACAACAATTGTCAAAAGGAGCCTACTAACGGTAAGATTTTACAATCTGTCAACAGACAATCCCCTGCCAACAATCGTACCGTGTGTACGAGGATTTAGAAGGTTCTCCTAACGACGACTCGTTATGTGTATAGAAGACACCTGTCCACAGAATCTCTTCCCTCCAATCCTCACCATCATGGGGAAGACCAAAGAGCTGTCAGAGGACGTCGGGGAGAAGATTGGAGACCTGCACAAGGCTGGAATGGGCTACAAGACCATCAGCAAGAAGATCGGTGAGAAGGAGACGACTGTTGGAGCGATTATTCACAAATGGAAGAAATACAAAATAACCGTCAATCGCCCTCGGTCTGGAGCTCCATGCAAGATTTTGCCTCATGGGGTGAGGATGGTCATGAGAAAAGTGAGGGATCAGCCCAAAACCACACGGGAGGAGCTTGTGAATCATCTCAAGGCAGTTGGGACCACAGTCACCAAACAAACCATTGATGACACAATACACCGACATGGATTGAAATCCTGCAGGTCCCCCTCCTCAGGAAGACACGTGTACAGGTCCCCCTCCTCCTCAGGAAGACACATGTACAGGTCCCCCTCCTCAGGAAGACACGTGTACAGGTCCCCCTCCTCAGGAAGACACATGTACAGGTCCCCCTCCTCAGGAAGACACATGTACAGGTCCCCCTCCTCAGGAAGACACATGTACAGGTCCCCCTCCTCAGGAAGACACATGTACAGGTCCCCCTCCTCAGGAAGACACGTGTACAGGTCCCCCTCCTCAGGAAGACACATGTACAGGTCCCCCTCCTCAGGAAGACACGTGTACAGGTCCTCCTCCTCAGGAAGACACATGTACAGGTCCTCCTCCTCAGGAACACACATGTACAGGTCCCCCTCCTCAGGAAGACACATGTACAGGTCCTCCTCCTCAGGAAGACACATGTACAGGTCCTCCTCCTCAGGAAGACACAAGACACATGTACAGGTCCCCCTCCTCCTCAGGAAGACACATGTACAGGTCCCCCTCCTCCTCAGGAAGACACATGTACAGGTCCCCCTCCTCCTCAGGAAGACACATGTACAGGTCCCCCTCCTCCTCAGGAAGACACATGTACAGGTCCTCCTCCTCAGAAAGACACATGTACAGGTCCTCCTCCTCAGAAAGATACATGTACAGGTCCTCCTCCTCAGAAAGACACATGTACAGGTCCTCCTCCTCAGAAAGACACATGTACAGGTCCTCCTCCTCAGGAACACACATGTACAGGTCCTTCTTCTCAGGAAGACACATGTACAGGTCCCCCTCCTCAGGAAGACACGTGTACAGGTCCCCCTCCTCAGGAAGGGACATGTACAGGTCCCCCTCCTCAGGAAGACACGTGTACAGGTCCTCCTCCTCAGGAAGGGACATGTACAGGTCCCCCTCCTCAGGAAGACACGTGTACAGGTCCTCCTCAGGAAGGGACATGTACAGGTCCCCCTCCTCAGGAAGACACGTGTACAGGTCCTCCTCCTCAGGAAGACACGTGTACAGGTCCCCCTCCTCAGGAAGGGACATGTACAGGTCCCCCTCCTCAGGAAGACACGTGTACAGGTCCTCCTCCTCAGGAAGGGACATGTACGGGTCCCCCTCCTCAGGAAGACACGTGTACGGGTCCCCCTCCTCAGGAAGACACATGTACAGGTCCCCCTCCTCAGGAAGACACGTGTACAGGTCCCCCTCCTCAGGAAGACACGTGTACAGGTCCCCCTCCTCAGGAAGACACGTGTACAGGTCCCCCTCCTCAGGAAGACACGTGTACAGGTCCCCCTCCTCAGGAAGACACGTGTACAGGTCCCCCTCCTCAGGAAGACACGTGTACAGGTCCCCCTCCTCAGGAAGACACGTGTACAGGTCCCCCTCCTCAGGAAGACACGTGTACAGGTCCCCCTCCTCAGGAAGACACGTGTACAGGTCCCCCTCCTCAGGAAGACACGTGTACAGGTCCCCCTCCTCAGGAAGACACGTGTACAGGTCCCCCTCCTCAGGAAGACACGTGTACAGGTCCCCCCCCTCAGGAAGACACATGTACAGGTCCTCCTCCTCAGGAAGACACAAGACACATGTACAGGTCCCCCTCCTCAGGAAGACACATGTACAGGTCCCTCCTCCTCAGGAAGACACATGTACAGGTCCTCCTCCTCAGGAAGACACAAGACACATGTACAGGTCCCCCTCCTCAGGAAGACACATGTACAGGTCCCCCTCCTCAGGAAGACACATGTACAGGTCCTCCTCCTCAGGAAGACACATGTACAGGTCCTCCTCCTCAGGAAGACACATGTACAGGTCCGTACAATGATTCAGAGGAGGATTGGGGGAAAGTTCTGTGGTCAGATGAGACCAAAATTGAGCTCTTTGGCATTAACTCGACTTGCCAAACTTGATCACCAACTACAAGAAACGTCTGACCACTGATCACCAACAAGGGTTTCTCCACCAACTACTAAGTTGTGTTTTGCTTGGAGATCAAATACAGTGGAACCTTAGGTTTACGAGTAACGCGGTTAGCGAGCGTTTTGAAAGAGGAGCAACTTTTTTTATTAAATATTGACTCGGTTTGCGAGTGTTGTCTCGCAAAATGAGCAGGATTCAAGCTAATGGGGTGTGCAGTACCGCATTTGGCCAGAGGTGCGGGGGGCCGGGGACACTTGGAACGGTTCAGAACCACTCGGAACCACTCGGAAATACTCCTTTCCCGAGTGTTTCCGAGTTCAGCCGGGCTGTCCCCTAATGTTTCCAAGGCTCTCTGGTGCCCCCACCTCTGGCCACATGCGGTATTGCATGCAATAGAAGTCAATGCGAAACAAATTATCTTAGTTTCCATTGACTTCTATGGGGAAACTCGCTTTGATATGCGAGTGCTTTGGATTACAAGCATTCTCCTGGAACGGATTATCCTCATAATCAAAGGTTCCACTGTACTTATTTTACTCACTGAACTGCAACTCAATTTATAACATTTGTATCGTGTGTTTTTTTTTTTTTCTGGATTTTTGGTTGATATTCTGTCTCTATCATATAAAATACACCTATGATAAAAATTATAGACCCTCCATTTCTTTGTAAGTGGGCAAAACGTACACAATCTGCAGGGGAGACAATCAGTATCCCCCACACACTTATATCTCATAGTTTGTAGACTCTTTAACTTTCACACATACCAATCAATATACACTTATTGGGATTTTTTTTTTTTTTTTTTTTTTTATGAAAGACACGTAGCAAAATACATTTTGGCCAAAATTCATGAAGAATTATAATATTTTTTACTTGATATGTTATATAACAGAAAGTAGAGCTGCACGATTCTGGCCAAATCACAATTTTTTTGCTTAGAATAAAAAGATCACGATTCTCGCGATGTAAAATCTTTCACATTATACAATATCCAAAAAAAAAAAAAAAAATGAGCTTACTTTACTGGTTATTTTTTTTTTTTTTTTTTAAATTTAAGTAATAAAAAATTGCATTTAATAGACCGCTGCGCAAATACAGTGTAACATAAAATATTGCAACAACCACCATTTTATTCTCTAGGGTCTCTACTAAAAAAAATTTAATGTTTGGGGGTTCTAAGTAATTTTCTAGCAAAAAAAAAATTTTTTAACTTGAAACCAACAAATGTCAGAAAAAGGTTTAGACCCCTTTCACACCGAGGGGCCTTTTGCAGGCGCTATAGCGTTAGAAATAGCGCCTGCAATCCGCCCTTAAACAGCTGCACCATTGCCTCCAGTGAGAAAGCCGGAGGGCTTTCACACTGGAGCGGTGGCGCTGGCGGGACGTCAGGAAAAGTCCTGGCAGCAGCTTCTTTGGAGCGGTGAAGGAGCGGTGTGTATTCACCGCTCCTCCACCGCTGCTCCCCATTGAAATCAGTGGGGCATCGCTGTAATACCGCCAGAAAACCGCTGCTATTGCAGCGTATTGCGTGCGGTTTTAACCCTTTCTCGGCCACTAGCGGGGGATAAAAGTGCGGCCGAAATGCGCCCCTAATCAGACGGTAAAACGCCGCTAAAAATAGCGGCGTTTTACCGCCGACGCCATAGGCGGCTCGGTGTGAAAGGGGTCTAATGCGGCGTACACACGGTCGGAATTTCCGATGGAAACAGTCCGATATGAGCTTTTCATCGCATTTTCCGACCGTGTGTACGCCCATCGGTCTTTTTCTGTCGGAATTTCCAACGGACTTTGGATTGAGAACCTGTTCTTAATTTTTCCGACGGAAAACCTTTCTATCGGATTTTCCGATCGTGTGTATGCAATTCCGACACGCAAAATTCCGACGCATGCTCGGAAACAATTAGACGCATGCTCAGAAGCATTAAACTTCCCTTTTATAGTGCAGTCGAACGTATTTTATGCCGCAGTGTTACTGACCGTCGGAATTTGGTGTGACCGTGTGTGGGCAAGACAGTTTGAGCGGAATTCCGACGGGAAAACCATCAGAGCTTTTTCCGACAAGAATTATGACCGTGTGTACGCAGCATTAGTGTAAGTAGTTAAACTTTTTCCACTTAGGCCCCTTTCACATGAACGGACCGTTTAGATCCGCCTGTCAGTTTTGACGGCGGATCTGAACGGGCGCTCCATGTTAGTCTATGGAGCGGCGGATGTCAGCGGAGACATGTCCGCTGACATCCGACCCGGTCCGATCCGCCAAAAGCAGACGTATGGCTCTACGTCCAGATCCGTCGCTGGCGGATCGGATCGGGTGAGATCTGATGAAAAACGGACACACTGTCCGTTTTCATCCGATCTCTCCATAGAGACCAGCGGCGCTCGCAAGCCCCTCCCCGCTCAGTGAGCGGAGAGGGACTTGTCATCCGCCGGCTCAGCGGAGATCAACGGAGAGATTTCCCGCTGAGCCGGCGGACAGAGGCGGGCTCCGTGGAAGCGGAGTCCGCCTCGTGTGAAAGGGGCCTTACACACAAAGGCCCCTTTCACACATGCGGACCGTACATTAGATTAGTTCAGTCACGTTTTTTTTATCATCAGTTGTTGTCAGTAAACATCAGTTTTCATCCATTTTCATTTCCGTTTTTCGTCCGTTTACGTCCGTTTTTCATCAGTTTTTTATCCGTTTATGTCCGTTTTTTTATCCGTTTATGTCAGTTTTTTATCCTGTTTTTTTTATAAAAAAAAAAACAGTTTTTCATGAATTATGGGAATTTTTTTGCTGAAAAACGGATGTCAGCGGATCGGATGTGAACGGATCATCCGCTAACGTCCGTTTTTCGTCCGTTCCGTTTTTTTACGGAAGACAAAATAGGGTCTTCTTCCGTTCAGAAAAACGGACCTTAACGGAGACGGATGTTAACGGACGTTAGCGGATGACCATCCGCTAACGTCCGCTATCCCATAGACAAGCATTAATGTCCGTTTTCATCCGTAAACGGATGTATAAAAAAACGGACGAACGGTCCGCATGTGTGAAAGGGGCCAAAGTCTATTCCATTGACACATTGTTACAATGTTTATACTTAAAGCGGGGTTTCACCTTACAAAATTTTTTTTTAAAAGTCAGCAGCTAAAAAAAAAAAGTAGCTGCTGACTTTTAAAAAGTACACTTACCCTCCCAGGGCGCCCGCGATGTCCGTCGTGGAGGACGAGCTGTCCCTCGGCGATTCGGTTCCAGCGCCGCCATCCTCGGTAAGGGAAACGGCTTCACGTTTCCTACTGCGCATGCGCGAGTCGGCGCGCGGCCTACTGCGCATGCGCGACTCTAATTTCTAAATGGGGAACGCGATGTATTGTGGGACACAGTTCCCACAACACACCGCGCCCCATTCAACAGAAGACGGAAGAAGAGAAGATCACCGCGGAGCTGGAGGAGGCAGATTAGGACGATCTGCCTAGCAACAGCCATTTCTGTTTTTTTTTTTTTTTCATTTTAAATGGTTACTAACATATTTTTAAGTTTTTGTTTTCAGGGTGTCCCTCCACTTTAAGTTCAACTGATAAAGAAAGTTGTGATTCTTGGCAGACTGCCCGTTTTTTCTCTTCCTTTCTTTTGATTGGCTTCAGAAGAGCAGAGAGAATTCTTTGCATAGAAAGGATCGGGAAACACTTTAGACAAGATCGCGATAACGATTCTTGACGATTAATTGTGCAGCTCTAGCAGAAAGTAAAAATATATTGTTTTTTTTTTCCCCCCAAATTTGGGTCTTTCTTAATTTATATAATAAAAAATACCCCCCCCCCCCCCCACGGTGATCAAATACTAGCATAAGAAAGCTCTATTTGTGTGAAAAAAAAAAAATTATAATTTCATATGTGTGTACAGTGTTACATGACCGCGCAACTGTCAGTTAAAATATTGCAGTGCTGAATGGCAAAAACTGTCCTGGCCATAAGAGGGGGGGGGGGGGGGTAAAACCTTCAGGAGCTGAAGTGGTTAATTCACAGTAAATTCTAAACTGATAACCTGTAAAAGGCTTTTAATAGCGTCGTCTGCGGAGATTTTTTTAAGCACCGCAGTTTGCCGCCATTCCACGGGGCAGGCGCAATTTCAAAGTGCGACATGTTGGGTATCTATTTACTCGGCATAACATCTTCTTTCACGTTATACAAACTAAATTGGGCTAACTTTAATGTTTATTTTATTTTTATTTATTTTAAATCATGAAAGTGTTTTTTGTTTTTTTACCCCCCCAAAAAAAAAAACTGTTTTAACCCCTTCAATACCCGCCCATAGTCATATGACGCCCACAAGGTGGATCTACCATCCTGGGTGGGCGTCATATGTCGTCCTCCCATTCCCGGTTGCCTGGGGGGCGCGCGCGCGCCCGCGGCGTTGCTCGGCACCCGTTGCGAGTGCCCGGCGGCCGCGATGTCCGCCGGGCACCCGCGATTGCCCGTTAAAACAACGGGACTGTGCGGGACCGTGGAGCTGTGTGTGCAATGATGGGGTGTAAACACACAGCTCCACGTCCTGTCAGCGGAGAGGAGACCGATCATGTGATCCCAGTACGGAGGAACACATGTTTGGTCTCCTCCCCTTGTGAGTCCCCTCCCCCCACAGTTAGAATCACACATATAGGGAATACATTAACCCCTGCAGCGCCCCCTAGTGTTAACCCCTTCCCTGCCAGTCACATTTACACAGTAATCAATGCAATTTTATAGCAACGATCGCTGTGTAAATGTGAATGGTCCCAAAAATGGGTCAAAAGTGTCCGAAGTGGCCGCCGCAATGTCGCAGTCACGAAAAAAAAAAAAAAAAAAAAAAAAAAAATAGCAGATCGCCGCCATTACTAGTAAAAAAAAAAAAAATGCAATAAATCTATCCCCTATTTTGTAGACGCTATAACTTTTGCGCAAACCGATCAATATACGCTTATTGCGATTTTTTTTACCAAAAATATGTAGAAGAATACGTATCGGCCTAAACTGAGGAAAAAAATAGTTTTTAAAAAAAAAAAAATGGGATATTTATTATAGCAAAAAGTAAAAAATATTGTGTTTTTTTTTCAAAATTGTCGCTCTTCTTTTGTTTATAGCGCAAAAAATAAAAACCGCAGAGGTGATCAAATACCACCAAAAGAAAGCTCTATTTGTGGGAAAAAAAGGACGTCAATTTTGTTTGGGTGCAACGACGCACGTCCGCGCAATTGTCAGTTAAAGCGACGCAGTGCCGAATCGCAAAAAGTGCTCTGGTAAGGAAGGGGGTAAAATGGCCCGGTGCTGAAGCGGTTAAATATCACTGGAAAAAATACCATGTGACATAAAAAAATTCACCATTTTATTCTCTAGGGTCTCTGCTAAAAAAAAATAAATACATACACACATATATATAACTTTCAATCAGAAGTGAAGCCTCCTGGGAAATGAAGTGCTGGAATGATAAAAGATGGGAGCCCCCCTCCCCTCCTCCACACACAGCCCCCAACTTTATGTAGGACTACAACTCCCATCATCCACCATCACTACCCCCAAATCCGACCCCTGAGAGGGGTGACTCTGATCTGGGATCATCCCCCCCCACTATCATCTCCCCCAATCCCCCATCAGTCCCCCTCAGCTCACCATTCATCCCCTCACAGCTGCCATCTTCCCTCTCATCTCTGGGTTATACCATATGAACCCCTCCCAGTGAGGGGGGTGACCTCCTCCTCCTATCTCCCTCTGACACCCCCCCCGCCTCTCACACTTCCATTCCCTATCACTGTTACTCTCTCTCTTTCTATCTCTGTATTCCGGTATATAAAACCTCCTCACATCACAAAGGAGCGATCCTCGCCGAAAAAAAAAAACAAAGGCCGGCCCCCCTCCATAACCCTGTCACTTGGTTTCTTCCATTGCCCAGCGTCGGTTGCCATAGAGACATGAAGGGGACGCTGGCAGAGACGCTGTGGGCGGGCCCTACTAACCCCGTTGGAAAGTGTAACGGAAGTGACGTTGCGTCGCCGCCATTTTGCTACACCCGGCACTCCTCCGCAGTAAGGATTCGCTGAGAAGGGGGAAAGCGGACATCTTGTTACACCCATTTGCATTTTGCATTTATTTTTAAGAGTAAAGTGAGTTTATATAGTGAAATACAGGACTTAGAACTCAGTGTGACTGGTTAGATGTTGAATTTTAAAATGAAGAAACACCAGCGTCCTGGCAAATAAGAGGGTTCTGGGGAGTGTAGTCTGTCTGGGCGGGGTTCTGACACGGATTGGCTGGGC
Source organism: Lithobates sylvaticus (assembly GCA_028564925.1). Classification (NCBI taxonomy): domain Eukaryota; kingdom Metazoa; phylum Chordata; class Amphibia; order Anura; family Ranidae; genus Lithobates; species Lithobates sylvaticus. The sequence continues at coordinate 211,693,063 of CM053035.1, read as the reverse complement.
TTTGATAGTGGGAGGAGCTCATCATTTGGACAATCACACCTGATTGGTCATTATCTAGGATCAGAGACACAGCAAATTATATATAGATAGATCTCTCTCTATATATATATATATATATATATCTGCCTATCTAGTATATATTGTGTATAGATAGAGGACCCAAAGTAGACATATTACCCCTGGCAACCAGAAGAAGCTGTGATTGGTTGCTATGGGTAACTGCAAAAGCGCAGATTCCATCTTCCAGCAATTAGTTATATTAGATATATACTGTGTATATATATATATATATATATATATATATATATATATATATATAAATATATATATTATATGTATGACCTAATCCCTGGTAGATGGAAACCGTGCTTTTGCGGTTACCCATAGCAACCAATCACAGCTTCTTCTGGTTGCCAGGGGTAACAGCACCCTCACAGGGAACTGTGGGATTACTTGCCAGACTATTAATAAGCACCGTACCAACCAGTTCCACTGGTGATTAATGTTACCCAGCACAGCTTGCATTACCTGGCTCCACCCTTTGGTACCATGCAGCACTACCACATCTGACTGTAATGGAGGCACCCAGGTATACAAGGAATGAGCTTTCACTAGTTCAAGCAGTTCCACTAGCATATCTGTAATTTCTACACACTTCACATCAATATGCAAAACATTTTTGGGGACATGGAGGGGCTCATTCACTGCAGCTTGAGAGCCCGAGAAATTTAAAGGGGCCTCCACCTCACTGGAGGTATCCATCACAGCCTGACGCTCCTCTGAACCACTGTCAGACGCATGTCTCCTACTCATGCCCTCTAACTCACCAATAAGCCTCTGCAGGTCACCTTGACACTTGACATTCAGCTGCTGGGCTGTGAACACCACATCTGCCATGCATGCACCCTGATCTGGTATAGCAGTTGTATTCACACCGCTGTCACTCAACATAGCCTTGTCTAACATGGCTAGTAATTGTTTGGCCCAACCGTCCCAATCCATTGTGCTTCTATTATGAGGGATCAGCAGTACCTCATCATCTGCTCTAGGAGGCACCTGGGATTCAGCAGCACAAACAGTACCTTCGTCAGTTCTATATAAATCACATTTTGACAACATGCTTTTACTCTTTGCTAATGCTTCAAACACGGCAGGCTGCAATACACCCTCACCACCTTGCTCCTGAGGCGCTAACACACTCAGCTGTGTACCTTCAGCTGTGGCCAGCTGACTTAACCCCTTACCAACTGGGTTACACATATGGTAAACGCACTGCTCACATAAACTTTCACTGCATGATGTAGACCCAGTCTGTTCCACCAGAGCAAATTCAGTGTTGTCCTGGAAAATCTCTGGCTCAAGCGCATGGAGAGTCCCTGAGACTTCCATGGACAACCCTGAGGCTCTGCGTCTGGTTGCCAAGGGAGACATCCCTCTTTCCTCATTACTTTTGAACACATCACCATAAGTACATGTATCATCAGCAGTACCTTTACCCTCAGCATTCATAGATATAGCAGTGTTATAAGCTTTAACAGGCTGTTTTTGGTCAGAACACACAGCACCCTGTGTGCCGCTCAGCACACCATCCTTCCTCTCCAAAGGCATTCTTTTGCCCACTAGGGTGGCTCCACAGTTGTCCTGGGAAACCACGTGCCTCACCACTGTGGGCTCCTGGGAGGTTTCCCTGGGCATCTCTGTAGCACCTGTCACTAGGGAACCTGGCACACAAACTGTATTGGTCACCCCTAGGTTACCACTTTCAACACTCTGGTGGATTACACCGGGCACATACAGAGTCCAGTCTTTTTGAGTTCTTAACCTTGCTTTAACCTGTGTCTCCCCACTACTCGGGGTAGCACACTGCAGCAAGTCCATTTTTACACCTTCTGCTGATCTCCCAGCTGGATATACTCCCACTTCACTGGGATCAGTCCCACAAACTGCAACAGTCTTACCATAATCTGTAGCAGTTAACTCTGGCTTCATTTGAGTACGTTGTCTATCCTTTATCGCACTTTTACTGGCCAACTCTCCCTGGTGGCCATAGGATGAAACTGCAGCAGCCACTTCTGACTCCTTAGCACCCCCTGCAGGCACAACAGGTACTTCCTCACTGTTGCCAGAGGTGACTGAAAACATGCTTGCACAAAAATCTGGGCTTGCAGACAAAGACTTCTGCCCAGTAACCACATCTCCAGGCATGTTCCATAACCTGGGATATGTAAAAATTCCATGCCCCAGTTGACCACATTCCATGCATGGTACATTTCTGCACATATCTTTAGTGGGACACCGCTCCACATTTTCACTGTAGCTCCTCCTTCCAGTTAACACTCGATCTTTTGTTGCTAAGGGAGATGGCACTTTTCCAGCTGTACTTTGCTGACTCTCCCAAATGCAGCGTCTTTGCGCTCCTTGAAACATTGTTGCTTTCAACTTGCCACGATCCTCAGTCGGCCATATGTTTCTTGCATAGTCCGCAGACTTGACATCACCACGGTTGCTACGGGCAACCACATACTTCTTGAACTTCTGATCAGCCTTTTGGACACTCCTGGGACTCAAATCAGGCTTCCTAAACATTGTTGCAGACCTTTGTCTGGCCTTGTCACCTTGTATTGGAGACTGAGACAAAGGACACTTGGAGACAACATGCCCCTACTCTCTCCTTGCACTGAGGGTTGGCTTGCTTTCCTCTTTAGCTGGGTTCAGTGCTGCTAGGTGCCGCTTGCACCAATCCACTGCAGATTCAAACACTGGTGGACTCTCCATATTCACAGTCACTCAACTGCACTTTTGGGCCCTCCAGCAAAAATTGAAGCACTGTCACTTTAAAGCAAGTTGCTTTTCACTTCATGCAAGCTTTCCTCACCTGCACAGTGCACACACAGATTGTGCTGTCTCATGCACACAAAGAGTTCATAGCAGAAAAAAAAAAAACGTTGACTTTTCATTCACAGGTACACCACCTGCAACACGCAATGCCTTTTGCCTGGCTGCACTTCAACACACAGCCAATAGTTCCTGACTTGAACTCACTGTGGAACAAGGACCCGGATTCCACCGTCTTGTGCCCGCATTCTCCACCACTTGTAACATGGGGGGCCATTAGCTCTCATGGTAGATGCGTTTGTTAGTGATTCAAGCCAGTCAGGAACTATATTTAAGGGCATGGTAGCCCATTTTTATTAAAAAGGCAAATGAAAGTCTTTGACATAAAGGTTTCCCACACAGGGGTTCTTCTCCAGCAAATAAACACTCACAGAAAATGCTAGCCCACCTGGCTCTTTAGCAGTACCTCTGCGCTTTGTCCTGGTCACACAGACCACAGGATTTCCTCACTATGGATGGCTTCTCTTTAGCGCCCACAGCTTCGCTCTGGCCTTAGTCCTCAGGCTGTTGCACTGCTTCTTGCAGTCGCACGTTCTGGCTGCCTCCTGCAACCTCTCTGACTCCTGGAGACCTGCTGTATATATATATATATTATATATATATATATATATATATATATATATATAATATATATATATATATATATATTTATGTGTGTGTGTGTGTCCCCCAAATCAAGCACTAACCCCCGAAGGAGCTGCTGGTTTAACTTGGGCTTACCGTTACCTTCTTGACCTCGTATGCATCTAGGGGGTTCCCGAGGTAGATGGCCCAAAGAACTGTAGAAACTGACACTGGATCCACTTTGAAAAGGGTAGACAAAACACAGTCTCTAGATGAGGGATAGAGGGTTTAGGTAGAAAGTTCAGGTACTTTTGGAACTACTTACGACTGAAAGTCTCTCACTATAGTAATTCAGAGAGTAGCCACTCACAACTGGATCCTCGCTGCTATCGGATAAACCTCCTCTCTCTGGGCCTAGCAGCAGATAGGGTTTTCAAATAGAGCAAAGTCTCTGCCACAGACTTGGTTGTAACTGAAGGATGTAGACAAACTTAGCGAGCCCTCATACGGTACCAGTATCTTGCAACCGGTCCGGCGATACCGTATGAGTGTAGATTCAATTGGTGTCTTTCAACTTAGCTTCCAGGCTCTTGCTGAGGAACCAGCCTTATGCGTGGCCCTCTCCCGAAGAGTCCTCCCCTGGTTGCTTCCTCAGTTGCTGGGCCTCTCCACAGATGAGACGGCACCGGACCACCTTGGAATCCTCCTTCCAGTTACTTTGCCTCAGGCAAGCCAGCCCAGAGACTCGGAAATGGATGGATCAGCACTCCAGGCATTGAGGGCCATGGGGGCTGGTCAAGAGGACCAGGACCAAACAGACAGAAGAATCTTCTGGACCGGAACTCAGAAGCACGTGATCTCAGTACCCAAGTACCCTCTCCCAGAATTCACAGCAAGACGACACTCTCACTGGTTGGTTCCGAGAGAGATTGGCACCCAATGCACCCAGCCAAACTGGGTTCTACACTTGCCAGAAGTGACAGCAACACCTGTGGCCATGCAGAACCCAGTGCAGTCCAGCCAGACTGGTACTGAAACCATAATTTGGTATAATCAAGCCCAAACCCAAACTATGGTTTTAGAAATTTTAAATAGAAAAAACACAGCGCATGCTCTTCAGGAGCCCGGCGCTATATATATATATATGTGTGTGTGTGTGTGTGTGTGTGTGTGTGTGTGTGTGTATATATATATATATATATATATATATATATATATATATACACAATTCCCAAAAGTATTGTGACTAATGTCCCAGTAATGTCAATATATATTTATTTATATATGCCTGTTTTCAAATCCAGGAAGATTTTGCCTGTAGAAATAGAAGTGTAGTAATTATTAGCTGCATATGAGGACAGTTGCTCCTCGGCTTGCTCTGCGGCGTAATGATCGGCACAGGCGAGCAGTCTGGGGGGTTAAGCCCTCGGGGGGATGCCTGGAATTCAGCTCGAGCTGCAACTACGACTACATCCAGCTTGACATTGCCACGGGGGGATCAGCATCAAAGTCCCAGCAAGATCACGCTCAGGGAATTATTCAAAATTAAGATTAGTAAATGGGCTTCATGTATGACGGAAGAAGGTGGAGGGATCACCTGTGGCAAATTGGGTTCCAGCTGTCGGGTTTTCGGTGCAGAGGGTGAAATGTCTGAGACCAGAGAGAGGAGTCGGCTTCTGGAGGAATCTTTTAGGTATCAGTTTACCTTTTGTGTTGGCAACATTGTAACACATATACAATGTGGGGGGGGGGGGGGGGGGTAATGATTGTCTCCCCTGCAGATTGCGTAGGTTTGCCCACTTACAAAGAAATGAAGGGTCTATAATTTTTATCATAGGTGTATTTTGTATGATAGAGACAGAATATCAACCAAAAATCCAGAAAGAACATGATACAAATGTTATAAATGGAGTTGCAGTTCAGTGAGTAAAATAAGTATTTGATCCCCAAGCAAAACATGACTTGCTGGTTCCATACTGCGCATGTTCGACTTGCGCTGCACTATCCCACTGGCCCCTGCTGTTTTCTGGGACCTGTTTCTCCCAGAACACAGCGGGGGACGGGAAGTGGCGTAGATACCCACGGTTGGCTCGGGTATCTATGCCCAGAAGTGGGAGAAAAATACCTGTATTAGACAGGTATCTGCTCCACCCTCCCCCCCCTGAAAGGTGCAAAATGTGACACCGGAGGGGGGGAGGAACCGGAAAAGCGGAAGTTCCATTTTTGGGTGGAACTCCATGTGACGGGAGGGCACATGGAACCCAGAATCCCTTGGAAAGGTTGGGAAACCCATGTTTCAGCTCCCTATACACCTCTTATGTCTAAGTCACCCTGTGCCATCCTGGTACAGGGTGAGTTAGAAAATATATCTTGGATTACTTAAAATGTAAGTAATATTTATCCACAATATCTCCCAGGATATATGTAAAGACTATTCTTAGGTTGTTAATTCTGAACAATACACAATCCTTGCAAGAGCTGATTACAATGACCTGCGGAGGCAGACTGTCTGGTCACCTAGGCTGCCTTAAGTGCTGTGTTAATTAACATGTTAATTATGTAATTGTATTTTAAGTTGTGGCTATAGGGGATGAGGGCAGGGGCGGACTGACCATTCGGCCACTCTGGCACTTCCCGAGGGCCCCGGGCCACTAGGGGGCCCCATCAGGGTTGCCAGCCTCAGTAAAACCAGGGACAGTATGTAAAAATCTGTGTTTTTTTTACATCTGTTTCTGAAATGTCCCTTACCGACATCCTTTTGGTCTAAAAATCCCGAGATTATAGCTGCCCCACCTCTCCAGTACCTTTTCAGCCAATAGAAACATGTCTGTGTATACTGTGGGTATGTATACTGTGTGTGTATACTGTGTGGCCCCATAATCTCGGATTGCCTGGGGGCCCCATAATCTCCCATTGCCCGGGGGCCCCATGAGTTGTCAGTCCGCCCCTGGATGGGGGAGTATCCATGAGCAGCACTACCTCATTATCTAACCCCTTGTGTTAAAAGTGTATGAAAAAGATGTATTCTGTCCAATAAATCATTCAAGAGTCTACAAGCTATTTTCGGCTAAACTTGTATTCAATGCCGCTATGATAATATATATCTCTCTGATAGTCAGATTGGAGGAAGCGGGATATACTGACGGAAGCACTCAATCGGAGTGTAGGAATCGGATCCGTCACACTCCGCTTTAAGATTTCTTGGCTGTCGCTTGGCAACTTGAAGTTTCCGCTTCCTCCCATAAATTTTCTATAGGGTTAAAAAAGAAGTAAGATTGTTTTTGTTTTTTTAACCACTTCAGCCCCGGACCAATTGGCAGGCAAAGGACCAGGCCCCTTTTTTTGCGATTCGGCACTGCGTTGCTTTAACTGACAATTGCGCGGCTCCAAAACAAAATTGGCGTCCTTTTTTTTCCACAAATAGAGCTTTCTTTTGGTGGTATTTGATCGCCCCTGCGGTTTTTATTTTTTGCGCTATAACACAAAAATAGAGCGACAATTTTGAAAAAAATGCAATATTTTTTACTTTTTGCTATAATAAATATCCCCAAAAAATATATAAAAAAACATTTTTTTTTCCCTCAGTTTAGGCCGATACGTATTCTTCTACATATTTTTGGTAAAAAAAATCGCAATTAGCGATTATTGATTGGTTTGCGCAAAAGTTATAGCGTTTACAAAATAGGGGATAGTTTTATAGCATTTTAATTAATATTTTTTTTTTTTTTACTAGTAATGGCGGCGATCAGCGATTTTTATTGTGACTGCGACATTATGGCGGACACATCGGACATTTTTGACACATTTTTGGGACCATTGTAATTTATACAGCAATCAATGCTATTTAAATGCATTGATTCCTGTATAAATGACAGTTGTAGTGAAGGGGTTAACCACTAGGGGGAGGGGAGGGGTTATGGGCTGTGACGTGTGTGTTTTTTTTTTTTTACAGTAGGGGCTGACGTCTGACGTCATTGATCGGCTTTCCCGATGACCGGGAACAGCCAATCAATGACAGGCAGAGTAGGAAGCGCGGGGAGAGGTTTGTTTACACATACCTCTCCCCGTTCTTCAGCTCCGTGACCCGATCGCGGGACACCAGCGGCGATCGGGTCCGCTGGTCCCGCGGCCGGGGTCACGGAGCTCCTGACCGTGTCGCGAGCGCCATTCTGCTCACGTATATGTACATGAGGCGGTCGGGAAGCGGTTAAGGAATCATACTTACCTCAGTGGTTGCTGCATCTGTCCCCCAGCGCCTCTTCACTGAGAACCGAGCGATCAAACACTGCTGATGGCTCGATTCTGACAGCTCCCCGAGCGGAGAGCTGTAGACTGTCAGTGACAGCTTTCTGCTATCCCCCTCTCCTCGCTCACTTGATCGCTGAGCTGCGGAGGGGGGGGGGGGCGTCCGGCTCAGGCTCTCAGCGGCTCGCCGAGGGTCAGCGACGGGTGTCAGTTCAGGCACCTGGCGGATCCAGACTTTATTTCCGTGATGACCCGGTGCCTGGACTGACAGCCACAATGTCAGCAGGAAACTGAGCGTGTCTACAAAGTATCTCCCCTCCTGTGTAGAAGATATTCATGAATACGATTGTCACTATCCCTTTGGGAAGGGTAAGAAATGGGAGCTTTTTTTTTTTGGTCAAGCTGATGTCACCCAAGGAGCCCAATGGGCAAAAACGAAGCAGACGTTCATGAGCGCAAATGTTTCTACCACTATAGGGGAATGTAGGACATATTTATTCATTTTATTGAATTTTTTGCTTATTTTGGGTTTTGTCAAGCTGATGTCACTCAAAGAAGTTCAATGGGTGAAAACAGAGTGACAACAAAGGATGTCCCCTCGTCCCTTCGTGGGTGAAGAACGATCTATAAAGTATTCCTCTTGGTCCCTTCTGCATAGCGAATGTTCAGGAACGCGGAGTCGCACTCTGTGCCTCCGTGTGCGTTGAGCGGAGTCTACGTGAACTTGTGTTCGGGAACCCGCGGCCTCTGATTCTGGAAAGAGGATTAGCTGGATGGAAGCGACATGCATGTTTTGATCGACCATCTGCTAGCAGACATGCAGAGGATTTATTGCTGGTAGAAACCCAAATATTTGGTAGCAAAATGAAAATCTGTTTCCATGGAAATACTTTGCCAATTAGGCCTATATGTTAGGAAATACGCGCGTTCTATTCCCCCCATGGACAGAGTTGGAGCAGACGAGGCTCCGGCGGCTCAGAAAACCCGATTTCACTTTGTTCTTCATAGGTTGAGTCTTCACAGCTCTTCGTCCCCCGGGGGGGGGGCCCTGGGGGTTCTTTCACATAGAACCCGTTGTCTGTGTCGGGGGAGGAGAGGAGGACACGGTACTTCCGGAGATGGTTTTAAAAAATTTTGGACATTTCTCAAATAAAGGGGACACTGTTGTCTTTTATTTATTTTTAAAATGGCATTTAAGTGGTGTTGCACACACAGAAAAATGATGCAGGAAGGGCTCAGCTCTGCCCCCTCCCTCCTGCCAGTCATCTGGGACACGTCACAGGTCCCAGATGACTGCGCGGCCAATCCCTGCTTGCTCATGCACAGTGGGTGGCCGGCTGTGAAGCCACAGCCAGGTGCCCACAGTTGCAATGCTGGCGCCGCCGAGCGGAGGGGGGGGGGGGGCCAGTGGAGCTTCGATCCCCCGCATCGCTGGACCTGGAACAGGTAAGTGTCCGATTTATTAAAAGTCAGCAGCTGCAGTATTTGTAGCTGCTGACTTTTTTATTTTATTATTTCAAATGGAAACTCCTCTTTAACCACTTCAGCCCCGGACCAATTTGCAGCCAAAGGACCAGGCCCCTTTTTGCAATTCGGCACTGTGTTGTTTTAACTGACAATTGCGCGGTCGTGCGACGTGGCTCCCAAACAAAATTGGCGTCCTTTTTTTCCCACAAATAGAGCTTTCTTTTGGTGGTATTTGATCACCTCTGCGGTTTTTATTTTTTGCGCTATAAACAAAAATAGAGCGACAATTTTGAAAAAAAATGCAATATTTTTTACTTTTTGCTATAATAAATATCCCAAAAAATATATAAAAAAAACTTTTTTTTTTTTCCTCAGTTTAGGCCGATACGTATTCTTCTACATATTTTTAGTAAAAAAAAATCGATTATTGATTGGTTTGCGCAAAAGTTAGTGTTTACAAAATAGGGTATAGTTTTATAGCATTTTTATTAATATTTATTTTTTTACTAGTAATGGCGGAGATCAGCGATTTTTATTTTGACTGCGACATTATGGCGGACACATCGGACATTTTTGACACATTTTTGGGACCATTGTCATTTATACAGCAATCAGTGCTATTTAAATGCACTGATTCCTGTATAAATGACAGTTGTAGTGAAAGAGTTAACCACTAGGGGGAGGGGAGGAGTTATGGGCTGTGACTTGTGTGTTTTTTTTTTTTTTACATTAGGGGGCGGGGCTGTACGTCTGACATCACTGATCAGCTTTCCCGATGACAGGGAACAGCCGATCAGTGACAGTCAGTGTAGGAAGCGCGGGGAGAGGTTTGTTTACACAGACCTCTCCCCGTTCTTCAGCTCTGTGACCCGATCGCGGGACACTAGCGGCGATCGGGTCTGCTGGTCCTTCGGCCGTGGTCACGGAGCTCCCGACCGGGTCGCGCGCGCGCCACCATTCTGCCGATGTATATGTGCAGAAGGCGGTCTGGAAGTGGTTAAGGGCCCATTCACATTGGTGCGTTGTAAAAACTGCTTTTTTTTTTTATTTATTTTTTTATCACTTTTTTTAATGCAAAATTATAAAATTTAGTGTGTTTTGCAGGCATTTTTAATGTTTTTTTTTAAAAAAAAATTTATATGTTGTCAATTGAGAAAAAATTGACGTAACTCCAAAAAACGCACCGCAGTGCATTCTTGCACATTTCCATTCACTGTAATGTGGAAGGTTAATTTTTAAAATAAGGCATCAAAGATGCAGCAGGGAGCGCTTTTTAAAGTCTGACATCCCTTTCCTACATGTAAAATAATATTTTTTAGTGTGTGTGTGTGTGTGTATATATATATATATATATATATATATATATATATATATATATATATATATATATATATATATAATATTATATATATATATATAAAATATTTTTTATTTTTTTTATTTTTTTAAACAAGCGGCCCTAGAGAATAAAATGGTGGTAGTTGCATATTTTTATGTCACATGATATTCGCACAGTATTTTTTATTTTTTTTTAACCACAGATTTTTTTGAAAACAATACACTTTAAGGAGGTTCAGCCTGGGTAAAAAAAAAACTGACTTCTACATATAGGTGATCCTATAATAAAGCTTACCTATAGGTAGTTTAAATATCTCCTAAACGTGCGCCGCTTAGGAGACAATTACATTACATGCAGCCGGTGAAGGAATGGCCTTGACGTTTCTTCAGAGCTCTGTGCCATGAACGGCGGCGCCCGCGCACATGCGGCAGGAGTGATGTCATCACAGCACTGGCCAGTCACAGAGCCAGAGCCCCCCCCCCCCCAAAACCCAGAAGCAAGACGGATGAAGATGGGAGCCCCTGCAGCACTGACATTGGAACAGCTTAGTTTTGTGTTTAAGGTTTAAGTAAGTGATTATAGACATGATACAAGAGATGGTCAGAGACTGAGGACATGATACAAGAGATGGTCAGAGACTGAGGGCATGATACAAGAGATGGTCAGAGACTGAGGGCATGATACAAGAGATGGTCAGAGACTGAGGGCATGATACAAGAGATGGTCAGAGACTGAGGACGTGATGCAAGAGATGGTCAGAGACTGAGGACATGATACAAGAGATGGTCAGAGACTGAGGACATGATACAAGAGATGGTCAGAGACTGAGGACATGATGCAAGAGATGGTCAGAGACTGAGGACATGATGCAAGAGATGGTCAGAGACTGAGGACATGATGCAAGAGATGGTCAGAGACTGAGGACATGATACAAGAGATGGTCAGAGACTGAGGACATGATGCAAGAGATGGTCAGAGACTGAGGACATGATGCAAGAGATGGTCAGAGACTGAGGACATGATGCAAGAGATGGTCAGAGACTGAGGACATGATGCAAGAGATGGTCAGAGACTGAGGACATGATGCAAGAGATGGTCAGAGACTGAGGACATGATACAAGAGATGGTCAGAGACTGAGGACATGATACAAGAGATGGTCAGAGACTGAGGGCATGATACAAGAGATGGTCAGAGACTGAGGACATGATGCAAGAGATGGTCAGAGACTGAGGACATGATGCAAGAGATGGTCAGAGACTGAGGACATGATGCAAGAGATGGTCAGAGACTGAGGACATGATACAAGAGATGGTCAGAGACTGAGGACATGATACAAGAGATGGTCAGAGACTGAGGGCATGATACAAGAGATGGTCAGAGACTGAGGGCATGATACAAGAGATGGTCAGAGACTGAGGACATGATACAAGAGATGGTCAGAGACTGAGGACATGATACAAGAGATGGTCAGAGACTGAGGGCATGGTACAAGAGATGGTCAGAGACTGAGGGCATGATACAAGAGATGGTCAGAGATTGCAGACTGCATTTTTCTTGAGCTTTTCTTGCACTAAAGGTGCCAATAATGGGCAACAATAAATTCATTTGAATTTAAATTGATGATATTAATTACCAAGTCAGTTATAATACAATTTATATATAAAAAATAATATAATTATTAAAAAAAAAAAAAACTGTAATTTTTGGTTTCGGTTTTCGGCAAAGTGCATCATGTATTTTTGGTTTCGGCACCAAAATTTCCATTTGGTGTACCCCTACCCTCTAGCGTGTCCACTATGTTTCCCAGGATCTGCCCTCCCTTCTGGTTCAGGAAACCCACGGCGGGTGCCCCCAGATAGAGGGTAGGTAGACCAGTAAATGTCCATTACTTACCTCTACTTGGCAAGAACCGGATGTGACGTGCTTTATATCACTTCTCGGTTCCGCTGACCCTTTCACCATCAAGCTAATGGGTTATGATCTGTGCTTTATTGGCTTCAGTGGAGGGCAGGTGAGACATCAGGGGGTCGAAAAGACTGCTGATTTTTAAATAAAGAGAACCTGTCACATAAGGGGGCTTTTCATCCGCTATTTGATTAAAAAAAAATAACGGGGGGAATGCAAAAATATCGATTTGTAACACATTACTGGGTATGATGGAGTGGGATCAATAATTCTCAGCCCATTATTCACTCTAAACCTGACCTATAAGAGCTTTCAAAGTATTGCATATGCAATATATAGGGTACCAAAGTTTGTCGCCATTTCACGGGCGCTCGCTGTTTTAAGCCTTGACATGTTTGGTATCTATTTACTCGGCACAACCTCATCTTTTCTATTTTTACAAAAAAAAAATAATAGGATAATATATTGCATTCCTGTGCCTGAAAATTACCTTTTTATCGTTGTTCTTTAGAGAATATGTACACTTGATAAACCGTTGTACTAAGACATAAATATTGGAACTACCACTATTTTATTCTCCAAGGTCTCTGCTATTGGAATATATAATGTTTTGGGGGTTTTAAGTAATCTTCAGGCCTAAAATGATTTATCTTAGTTGCACAGTAAAGGACAGAGGCAAACTATTCAAAGTCCCGGGGTTAAAGGCTCGTACCTTCAGGCAGTTGGACGCTGGCAAACTATTATCATATGTTAAAAAAATGCCAAACAACTCCGTCACTGGAAGGGTTATGAGGGCAACAGGCTCTTGGGCTGACATGAGCTCAGCTGATCATTATACTAATAATCAGTGTAGGACACCAGAATTCTTTTGCCTATTTGCCAGACATCAATGTACACCAATCAGCCACAACATTGTTACCACTGAGAGGTAAAGTGAATAACATTGATTATCCCGTTACAATGGCATCTTTGGGTGGGATATATTAGGTAGCAAGTGAACATGTTGTCCCTGAAGTTGATTCATCAAAAGCCAAAAAAATGGGCAAGTGTAAGGATTTGAGGGACTTTGACAAGGACCAGATTGTCATTTCTAGACGAATGGGTCAGAGCAACGCCAACACTACAGCTCTTGTGGGATGTTCCCAAACTGAGGCGGTCAGGACCGTCCGAAAGTGCTCCAAGGAAGGAGAACCGACAACAGGGTCATGGGCAGCCAAGGCTCATTGATGGAGGTGGGGAGAGGGGAGGGAAGGCCCATTGATGGAGGTCGGGGGGGGGAAATCTCATTGATGGAGGTGGGGAGGGAAGGCTCATTGATGGAGGTGGGGAGGGAAGGCTCATTGATGGAGGTGGGGAGGAAGGCTCATTGATGGAGGTGGGGAGGGAAGGCTCATTGATGGAGGTGGGGAGGGAAGGCTCATTGATGGCGGTGGGGAGGGAAGGCTCATTGCTGGCGGTGGGGAGGGAAGGCTCATTGATGGAGGTGGGGAGGGAAGGCTCATTGATGGAGGTGGGAAGGGAAAGCTCACTGATGGAGGTAAGAAGGGAAAGCTCATTGATGGAGGTGGGAAGGAAGGTTTACTGATGGAGGTGGGAAGGCTCACTGATGGAGGTGGGAAGGAAGGTTTACTGATGGAGGTGGCGAGGGAACGCTCATTGATGGAGGTAGGGCTCATTGATGGAGGTGGGAAGGGAAAGCTCACTGATGGAGGTGGGGAGGGAAGGCTCATTGATGGAGGTGGGGAGGGAAGGCTCATTGATGGAGGTGGGGAGGGAAGGCTCATTGATGGAGGTGGGGAGGGAAGGCTCATTGATGGAGGTGGGAGAGGGAAGGCTCATTGATGGAGGTGGGGAGGGAAGGCTCATTGATGGAGGTGGGGAGGGAAGGCTCATTGATGGAGGTGGGGAGGGAAGGCTCATTGATGGAGGTGGGAAGGAAGGTTTACTGATGGAGGTGGCGAGGGAACGCTCATTGATGGAGGGGGGGAGGGAAGCCTCTTTGATGGCGGTGGGGAGGGAAGGCTCATTGATGGAGGTGGGGAGGGAAGGCTCATTGATGGAGGTGGGGAGGGAAGGCTCATTGATGGAGGTGGGGAGGGAAGGCTCATTGATGGAGGTGGGGAGGGAAGGCTCATTGATGGAGGTGGGGAGGGAAGGCTCATTGATGGAGGTGGGGAGGGAAGGCTCATTGATGGAGGTGGGGAGGGAAGGCTCATTGATGGAGGTGGGGAGGGAAGGCTCATTGATGGAGGTGGGGAGGGAAGGCTCATTGATGGAGGTGGGGAGGGAAGGCTCATTGATGGAGGTGGGGAGGGAAGGCTCATTGATGGAGGTGGGGAGGGAACGCTCATTGACGGAGGTGGGGAGGGAAGGCTCATTGACGGAGGTGGGGAGGGAAGGCTCATTGACGGAGGTGGGGAGGGAAGGCTCATTGACGGAGGTGGGGAGGGAAGGCTCATTGACGGAGGTGGGGAGGGAAGGCTCATTGACGGAGGTGGGGAGGGAAGGCTCATTGACGGAGGTGGTGAGGGAAGGCTCATTGACGGAGGTGGGAGGGAAGGCTCATTGACGGAGGTGGGGAGGGAAGGCTCATTGACGGAGGTGGGGAGGGAAGGCTCATTGACGGAGGTGGGGAGGGAAGGCTCATTGACGGAGGTGGGGAGGGAAGGCTCATTGACGGAGGTGGGGAGGGAAGGCTCATTGACGGAGGTGGAGAGGGAAGGCTCATTGACGGAGGTGGAGAGGGAAGGCTCATTGACGGAGGTGGAGAGGGAAGGCTCATTGACGGAGGTGGAGAGGGAAGGCTCATTGACGGAGGTGGAGAGGGAAGGCTCATTGACGGAGGTGGAGAGGGAAGGCTCATTGACGGAGGTGGAGAGGGAAGGCTCATTGACGGAGGTGGAGAGGGAAGGCTCATTGACGGAGGTGGAGAGGGAAGGCTCATTGACGGAGGTGGAGAGGGAAGGCTCATTGACGGAGGTGGAGAGGGAAGGCTCATTGACGGAGGTGGAGAGGGAAGGCTCATTGACGGAGGTGGAGAGGGAAGGCTCATTGACGGAGGTGGAGAGGGAAGGCTCATTGACGGAGGTGGAGAGGGAAGGCTCATTGACGGAGGTGGAGAGGGAAGGCTCATTGACGGAGGTGGAGAGGGAAGGCTCATTGACGGAGGTGGAGAGGGAAGGCTCATTGACGGAGGTGGAGAGGGAAGGCTCATTGACGGAGGTGGGGAGGGAAGGCTCTCTGATGGAGGTGGGGAGGGAAGGCTCATTGACGGAGGTGGCGAGAGGAAGGCTCATTGACGGAGGTGGGGAGGGAAGGCTCATTGATGGAGGTGGGAGGGAAGGCTTATTGATGGAGGTGGGGAGGGAAGGCTCATTGATGGAGGTGGGGGAGGGAAGGCTCATTGATGGAGGTGGGGAGGGAAGGCTCATTGATGGAGGTGGGGAGGGAAGGCTCATTGATGGAGGTGGGGAGGGAAGGCTCATTGATGGAGGTGGGGAGGGAAGGCTCATTAAAGGAGGTGGGGAGGGAAGGCTCACTGATGGAGGTGGGGAAGTATCCAGTAGAAGAGCTACTGGAGCTCAAATTGCTGGAAAAGTGAATGCTGGTTCTGATAGAAAGGTGTCAGAACACACAGAGCATCGCAGTTTGTTGTATATGGGGGCTGTGTACCCACAGACCAGTCAGGGTTGCCCATGCTGGCCCGTGTTCACAGCCACGGAGCCTTCAATGGGCACGTGAATCCGGATGCAGTATGGGAAGAAAAGCCAGCAGAGGCAGTGCGATGCTTTGGCCTTTGGCTTTGACCATGTTCTGCTGGGAAACCTTAGTGCGGATGATAGTTGACACGTCCCACCTACCTAAACATTGTAGATGACAAAGTACACAGTATTCACTGATAGCAGTGGCCTCTTTTAGCAGGATAATGCTCCCTGCCACACTGCAAAAATGGTTCAACAGTGGTTTGAGGAACACAATGCGTTTGAGGTTTTGACCTCCAATATCTCCAGATCTCATTTAAATGAAGCATCTGTGGGATGTGCTGGAAAACCAAGTCCGATCCACGGAGGCCCCACCTCACAACTTACAGGACTTAAAGGATTTTCTACTGATGACTTGGTGCCAGATACCACAGCGTACCTTCAGAGGTCTAGTGGAGTCCATGCCTGGAGGGGTCAGGTATGTTATGGTGGCAAAAAGTATGTCTACTCAATATTAGGTGTGTGGCCACAATATTATGGCTGATTTGGTGTATAAACCTTTTTTTTGTTTTAGCTTACAGCATGGAGTGGAGGTTTGCTGATGAGTAGAAGTGATGTATGATGATGTATGAATTATAGAGCAGAAACATTTCAATTGGGATGAAAGAAAGGACTTAGTCTCTGCTAATTGGATATGTTTGCTGTTATGTATTTTCAATGCATTATTTTAACAGGTTGCTTTGTATAAATAATAAATATATTTCTGTCTAGCTTTACAGCCCTTACTTGGTCTGTGTTTTCAATTACCTGCCAATCATTCTGTCTGAAAGTATAATATGTTCCTCTTTATATCCGACAAGGAGTTGGGGTTATGGAGGTTGAGTAAAGCTGGGTGATGGAGGTTGAGTTAAGCTGGGTGATGGAGGTTGAGTTAAGCTGGGTGATGGAGGTTGAGTTGAGTTGGGTGATGAAGGTTGAGTTGAGTTGGGTGATGAAGGTTGAGTTGAGTTGGGTGATGGAGGTTGAGTTGAGTTGGGTGATGGAGGTTGAGTTGAGTTGGGTGATGGAGGTTGAGTTGAGTTGGGTGATGGAGGTTGAGTTGAGTTGGGTGATGGAGGTTGAGTTGAGTTGGGTGATGGAGGTTGAGTTTAGTTGGGTGATGGAGGTTGAGTTGAGTTGGGTGATGGAGGTTGAGTAAAGCTGGGTGATGGAGGTTGAGTAAAGCTGGGTGATGGAGGTTGAGTTAAGCTGGGTGATGGAGGTTGAGTTAAGCTGGGTGATGGAGGTTGAGTTGAGTTGGGTGATGGAGGTTGAGTTGAGTTGGGTGATGGAGGTTGAGTTGAGTTGGGTGATGGAGGTTGAGTTGAGTTGGGTGATGGAGGTTGAGTTGAGTTGGGTGATGGAGGTTGAGTTGAGTTGGGTGATGGAGGTTGAGTTGAGTTGGGTGATGGAGGTTGAGTTGAGTTGGGTGATGGAGGTTGAGTTGAGTTGGGTGATGGAGGTTGAGCTGAGCTGGGTGATGGAGGTTGAGTTGAGCTGGGTGATGGAGGTTGAGTTGAGCTGGGTGATGGAGGTTGAGTTGAGCTGGGTGATGGAGGTTGAGTGGGGTTGGGTGATGGAGGTTGAGTGGGGTTGGGTGATGGAGGTTGAGTGGGGTTGGGTGATGGAGGTTGAGTGGGGTTGGGTGATGGAGGTTGAGTGGGGTTGGGTGATGGAGGTTGAGTGGGGTTGGGTGATGGAGGTTGAGTGGGGTTGGGTGATGGAGGTTGAGTGGGGTTGGGTGATGGAGGTTGAGTGGGGTTGGGTGATGGAGGTTGAGTGGGGTTGGTTGATGGAGGTTGAGTGGGGTTGGTTGATGGAGGTTGAGTGGGGTTGGGTGATGGAGGTTGAGTGGGGTTGGGTGATGGAGGTTGAGTGGGGTTGGGTGATGGAGGTTGAGTGGGGTTGGGTGATGGAGGTTGAGTGGGGTTGGGTGATGGAGGTTGAGTGGGGTTGGGTGATGGAGGTTGAGTGGGGTTGGGTGATGGAGGTTGAGTGGGGTTGGGTGATGGAGGTTGAGTGGAGTTGGGTGATGGAGGTTGAGTGGAGTTGGGTGATGGAGGTTGAGTGGAGTTGGGTGATGGAGGTTGAGTGGAGTTAGGGTGATGGAGGTTGAGTGGAGTTGAGTGATGGAGGTTGAGTGGGGTTGGGTGATGGAGGTTGAGTGGGGTTGGGTGATGGAGGTTGAGTGGGGTTGGGTGATGGCGGTTGAGTGGGGTTGGGTGATTGCGGTTGAGTGGGGTTGGGTGATGGCGGTTGAGTGGGGTTGGGTGATGGCGGTTGAGTGGGGTTGGGTGATGGAGGTTGAGTTGGGTTGGGTGATGGAGGTTGAGTTGGGTTGGGTGATGGAGGTTGAGTTGGGTTGGGTGGAGTTGGGTGATGGAGGTGGAGTTGGGTTGAGTGGAGTTGGGTTGGGTGGTGGAGGTTGAGTTGGGTTGAGTGGAGTTGGGTGATGGAGGTGGAGTTGGGTTGGGTGGAGTTGGGTGATGGAGGTGGAGTTGGGTGGTGGAGGGGGAGTTGATGGTAGATGGGGGTTCTTACTAAATTCAGTTTCACTGTAAGAAACAATGTTAAGGTAAGGCTGAAACAGAGCTGGCTGGCCATTGCCTATACCTGTACAGTGTACTGGCCTCAACCCCTGAAGATCTTTCGCTTCAACAGGGAGCATGCTCAGAGCGCTGGACAAATTAAAGATTCTTCTTTTTTCAGGAAAAATGTATTACAATTTTTAAGTCTTCCTTCCTTTTTAGCAACAGCTAAAGTGTCAGTTAAGCCAAAAACTTTCTGGCTTTTATTGCTGTCTTTGCTGGGGAGGTGCACACTCTCTCTCTTGGTACTGGTGACTGTTGTCACCATGAGATGTCACCAGTCCAGAAGAAAAGGGAAATGCTCTTTGCTTTTGCGAGATCTCCTTTTACTTTCTGCTGTGTCTCGGGGACAATAAGTGAAGGGAATAAGTGGTTAGCACTTCCAACTTGCAGCACTGGTGTTGTCGGTATGAATCCCAACCTCAGCACTACCTGCATGGAATTTGCATGTTCTCCCCGTGCCAGCTTTGGTTGGGTACTCCGGTTTCCTCCCACACTCCAAAGACATGCTGGTGGGATAATTGGCTCCTGTCTAAGGAGTTTTGTAGCTCCAAAACGCTGGAGGAGAAATCTATTGTTCTCTATGGAGATGGTTCACATCGCCACTCCAAGTTACCCGGATCCAAACACCTGAAGCTCAAAGTTCTGGAGCTCTTTCTGTAAATCAAATGGGCAGATTGGTGCGTTTTTTAAAGCCTTTTGTTGTCCCATAGAAATGCATGGAAACATTTGATTCAAGCTTTTTTTAAGCATTTTAGTGCATGTTTTTGAGCGTTTTTTTCTGCTTAAAATGCAATAATTGAAAATTAATAATAATAAAATAAGAAAAACCCAGCCCTTAACCCTAATAATAACCCCTAATAAACCCTAATCCTAAACCCTAATATTAGCCCCCAACCCTAATCCTTATCCCTAATATTCACCCTAACCTAACTAAATAATAAATTAACCCCTAACCCTATTCTTTAACCACTAACCCTTGATCCTTTTACAAAAAAAAAAAGTAAATTAATAAATAATAAAAACGGATGAAAAAGCTGAAAAACATAGCAACAAATGATGAAACAGATGATATTTTTCTCCATTGGCAAATTAAAAAAAAAAAAAAGCCAAAGCTCAAAAACGCTTGAAAAAAGTTGTTGTACACACAAACGCCAATACAAACAAACAAACAAACAAAAACACTCAAAAATGCGACACTCAGGTGTGAATGTTCTGTAAATATGGTAAGTACTGCATAAATTGTTGGAGGAATATAAGTACCTGTAATAAATGAACACTGTAAGGGAATTCTCCTTGATGGGTTACAGACAGTAGAAAAAAAACAGATGAGTCTTAAAGGGTAAGTTCACCTTTTCATGAAAAATGAAAAGCTGAACTAACTCCAAATATCCTGGCCACTCCTAGAGACCCCATTGCACATAGCAGCCGTGATGCCGGTGTAGCGGTCTGTATGCCAAAATACACAGCCCTAGAGAGAGTACCCATCATAATGGTCCCAATGGAAAGTGCTCATTAGTTATCACAGCCACTTGACCATGCTGACCAATGAGGAGAATTGAGGATACGTCTTCCAGTAAGGTGTCCCGTGCTGACCATTGAGCACCTCCTGAAGATTCTCCTTCTGGTAAGGTGTCCTGTGCTGACCATTGAGCATGTCTGAGGATTCTTCTTCTGGTAAGGTGTCCTGTGCTGACCATTGAGCACTTCTGAGGATTCTTCTTCTTCTGGTAAGATGTCCCGTGCTGACCATTGAGCACCTCCTGAAGATTCTCCTTCTGGTAAGGTGTCCTGTGCTGTCCATTGAACACATCTGAGGATTCTTCTTCCAGTAAGGTGTCCCATGCTGACCATTGAGCACGTCCTGAGGATTCTTCTTCCAGTAAGGTGTCCTGTGCTGACAATTGAGCACGTCTGAGGGTTCTTCTTCCGGTAAGGTGTCCCGTGCTGACCATTGAGCACGTCTGAGGGTTCTTCTTCCGGTAAGGTGTCCCGCGCTGACCATTGAGCACGTCTGAGGATTCTTATTCCGGTAAGATGTCCCGTGCTGACCATTGAGCACTTCTGAGGATTTTTCTTCCAGTAAGGTGTCCCGTGTTGACCATTGAGCACCTCTGAAGATTCTCCTTCCGGTAAGGTGTCCTGTGCTGACCATTGAGCATGTCTGAGGGTTCTTCTGCCTGGAAGGTGTCCCGTGCTGACCATTGAGCACCTCCTGAAGATTCTCCTTCTGGTAAGGTGTCCTGTGCTGTCCATTGAACACATCTGAGGATTCTTCTTCCAGTAAGGTGTCCCGTGCTGACAATTGAGCACGTCTGAGGATTCTTCTTCCGGTAAGATGTCCCGTGCTGACCATTGAGCACTTCTGAGGATTTTTCTTCCAGTAAGATGTCCCGTGCTGACCATTGAGCACTTCTGAGGATTTTTCTTCCGGTAAGATGTCCCGTGCTGACCATTGAACACATCTGAGGATTCTTCTTCCAGTAAGGTGTCCCGTGCTGACCATTGAGCACCTCTGAGGATTCTTCTTCCGGTAAGATGTCCTGTGCTGACCATTGAGCACCTCTGAAGATTCTCCTTCCGGTAAGGTGTCCTGTGCTGACCATTGAGCATGTCTGAGGGTTCTTCTGCCTGGAAGGTGTCCCGTGCTGACCATTGAGCACCTCCTGAAGATTCTCCTTCTGGTAAGGTGTCCTGTGCTGTCCATTGAACACATCTGAGGATTCTTCTTCCGGTAAGGTGTCCCGTGCTGACCATTGAGCAGGTCTGAGGGTTCTTCTGCCTGGAAGGTGTCCCGTGCTGACCATTGAGCACCTTCTGAAGATTCTCCTTCTGGTAAGGTGTCCTGTGCTGTCCATTGAACACATCTGAGGATTCTTCTTCCGGTAAGATGTCCCGTGCTGACCATTGAGCACGTCTGAGGATTCTTCTTCCGGTAAGATGTCCCGTGCTGACCATTGAGCGCTTGCCATTGTGTGCATTATGATGGATACTCACTCCAGGGCTGTGTATTGTTGCATACGGTGTAGCAGCAATCTCGAAGCTTGGTAAACACTCCAATCCAAAGGAGACCAGCTATGAGGTGGATGTCAGAATCTCAAGACCAGCTAAACAGCATTATAATGTCTGGTAAGCAATTTACCTGGATGTACAGTATTTGGACAGTAGCCCTTCATGTCTCCTCAATTGTCAAAGAATGTGTCTCCTTCCAATTATAAATGGTGTTCTGCGGGTGGTAGGCCATATACAGCTCCCCGACGCCAATTATTCTGCTCAGAATCAGCAATTTTCCAATGACGGGTGTGCTCGCCTTGCTGATTCATACGTACGATTTGGTTCCCTGACAAAAAGCGAAAGGGTAACTGTCAAGTTGGTTTGAAGAGTCTGACGTTAATAGTATAGACGGAGTGAAAGCCTAATTGAAATGTAAATTTATCAGAATACTCAACAGAGTTGAGGAAACCACCTACAAATCTGCACGGCTCCCTCAGAACTATTTTCCATGATTTACGTGGACCTGTCTGATTTTACATCAAATCTCCAACTTTTGTTTTGATGAAACTGAAAATGTTTGGAACTTTTGTCACATTTTGTCCTGTCCCCGGGTTGGGGAGGTTCCACCTCCTTCTTCTCCCAGTGATTGTGGTCACCGGGAAAGGAGGTCAGGGGAAAGTCCAGAATGTTATTTTATTTATAATTGCTAAGAGAAAGCCAATGTGTTTCCTGGGCTGTTAGGTACCCCTTCTTCAGGGCTTAAATGGGTCAAAAGTCTGAAATCCAGAAAGGACAATAATAGAAATGCAGAAAATTGGATGCTAGATTTGGCAAACAAACTGAACCAAGATGGCAAGTTCCTGAGGGAACTTTGGTTTTAAATTATTCTATTTAAGTAATGTATGTATTCTTACCTCGGAAAAGACCCTTATATTACTCTTAACCTCCTCGAGCTCTCCCAATTCCTTTTTTTTTTACTTCCTGTTAGAGACTGGCATTCTCCATTGTTGCATTTTATGTCACAATCTCTAGGTCTCACTGTATGTAGGAACATAACCACCCTGCATTGATCCGTATGTATGTAGGAACATAGCCACCCTGCTTTGGTCCCACCGTATGTAGGAACATAGCCACCCTGATTTAGTCCCACCGTATGGAGGAACGTAGCCACCCTGCCTTGGTCCCACTGTATGGAGGAACGTAGCCACCCTGCCCTGGTCCCACCGTATGGAGGAACGTAGCCACCCTGCCTTGGTCCCACACTATGGAGTAACATAGCCACTCTGCCTTGGTCCCACCCTATGGAGGAACGTAGCCACCCTGCCTTGGTCCCACCCTATGGAGGAACATAGCCACCCTGCCTTGGTCCCACCGTATGGAGGAACTTAGCCACCCTGTCCCACCCTACGAAGGAATGTAGCCACCCTGCCTTGGTCCCAACCTATGGAGGAACGTAGCCACCCTGCCTTGGTCCCACCCTACGGAGGAACGTAGCCACCCTGCCTTGGTCCCACCCTACGGAGGAACGTAGCCACCCTGGTCCCACCCTAAGAGAGGAACGTAGCCACCCTGCCCTGGTCCCACCCTATGGAGGAACGTAGCCACCCTGCCCTGGTCCCACCCTATGGAGGAACGTAGCCACCCTGCCTTGGTCCCACCGTATGGAGGAACGTAGCCACCCTGCCTTGGTCCCACCCTATGGAGGAACGTAGCCACCCTGCCTTGGTCCCACCCTATGGAGGAACGTAGCCACCCTGCCTTGGTCCCACCCTATGGAGGAACGTAGCCACCCTGCCTTGGTCCCACCCTATGGAGGAACGTAGCCACCCTGCCTTGGTCCCACCGTATGGAGGAACGTAGCCACCCTGCCTTGGTCCCACCCTATGGAGGAACGTAGCCACCCTGCCTTGGTCCCACCCTATGGAGGAACGTAGCCACCCTGCCTTGGTCCCACCCTATGGAGGAACGTAGCCACCCTGCCTTGGTCCCACCCTATGGAGGAACGTAGCCACCCTGCCTTGGTCCCACCCTATGGAGGAACGTAGCCACCCTGCCTTGGTCCCACCCTATGGAGGAACGTAGCCACCCTGCCTTGGTCCCACCCTATGGAGGAACGTAGCCACCCTGCCTTGGTCCCACCCTATGGAGGAACGTAGCCGCCCTGCCTTGGTTCCATTGTATTTAGGAACGTAGCCGCCATGCCTTGGTTCCACTGTATGTAGGAACATAGCCACCCTGCCTTGGTTCTATTGTATGTAGGAATATAGCCACCCTTCTCCTTGGTGAAATAGGTGGGTAACCATAGCCCTAGGACCTGTAGGTGCCCACCCATAGATGATCCTCGCAGGGCCTCTTTATAGCTGGCTTCCTGAGCAATACAGACCAGAATATTCTATGAGAACCCCATTTCCTGTCCGATGGTCGACCACCAATACAGTCGCACTGTCCAAATCGCACTTATCCTTTAAGACAGCCTGGACCTGTGCCTGATGTACCGACCTCATTAATGTCGTTTACTTTCCTCTCTGACTTGGTCACCACGCGCAGCCAACTGTTTTATCCGAGTCCGCGCGTGCATAATTTACAACCGCAGGCCTGCCGCCTTTTATTGGCAGCGGACGTCTTGATCCGCGGCTACATATTGTCGATTTGGGTGCAAAGACATGTGATTGACATTCTCTTTGTGGCGCTTGTATCTGTCAGCAGTGTCACTTTACATTACTTCCACGGAGGGATCCTGCATGCCGTCATCCTGACACAAAGATGCCGACTCAGGATGTACCACGGGCATTAAGCGTTATTCTTGTAGCTGCATTGATATTTTCCTCCTCCTCCTCCCTCCTAATATCCACTTTGAAATGGATTTTAGCCGAGTGGTAAAAGCAGCAGATAGACAAGCTTTTCCCATTTAACTGGGGAGGGATCTGCTTAAAAATGCATTCCTCCCCAATTCTGCTGAAATTTGTGCACCATCTGCAGAACCGCTTCCTCTAGACTCACCGGTTTGGACTTTGCAGTTCAGGCATTTTCTGCTGCAGGGTGACAAGGTAAGAGCTTCCTGACTTCTTTCTCTCTATATCCCTCCCTCTCTCTCTCAGAAAGTCTTCAGCTTTTATTTAATTTTTTTCATATATATATATATATATATATATATATATATATATATATATATATATATATATATATATATATATATATATTATATTTTTTTTTTTTTTAATTTGTTTTGTTTTTTTTTTTTGTGTGTGTATATGTGTGTGTATATATATATATATATATATATATATATATATATATATATATATATATATATATATATATATATATATATATATATATTACAAAAATATACTACCTTCTCTCCCTCTCTCTCAGAAGATCTACAGGTTTATTTGTTTTTTTCAAATATACATATATATTTTATATAATTTTTTTTTGTTAGCATTTTTATATAAAATGCCAGCAAAAAAGAAAAAAAGATATATATAATAATAATATAAAATATCTTGTTTTCTTCTTCTAATTTTCAATTATAATAAGTAAATACACACATACATATATATAAAAAAAAAATTTATATATATATATATATATATATATATATATATATATATATATATAGCAATATTTATATATATATATGTGAAATAAATATAATATTATTTATATATATATATATATATTTATATATTTTTATAAAAAAATTAATGTTATTTATTTATATATATATATATATATATTATTTTTTTTTTTGCTATTACAAAAAAAAAATTTCTCAAAAATTTTTTATTTACGTATGTGTGTATTTATTATAATTGAAAATTAGAAAAAGAAAACAAGATATTTTATATTTATTATTATATATATCTTTTTTTTTTGCTGGCATTTTATATAAAAATGCAAACCAAAAAAATTATATAAAATATATATTTGAAAAAAATAAATAAACCGTCTGAGAGAGAGGGAGAGAAGGTAGTATGTTTATATATATATATATATATATATATATTATTTATTTTAATAGAAAAATGTTACATTGTGACAATTAAATAAATACAAATATTTATGTATGTGTCTTATGATAATTGACTGAAATCTCCTAGGCATTGTGTGCTTATTATTGTTTTTTTGTTTGTTTTTTACTGAATAAGCCCCATTAGTCTGAGGTCTGAACTTTCAGTTCTGCCTGTAACCTCCTCTATGTGTGTGTGGACATCTAGGATAACATGGAGGGGCGTGTGGAAGCAGAGAAAAAAAATAAAAATAACGTCAAACACTGTAAAAGCCGCATTTTTGTGTCCGAGTCTGAGATCTTCTATTTGTATCATCAGAAAGTTTCAGGTTTGCTCAGATATCAGAGTACGCTGTGTGTGGGCTTGGATCGATGTTATGGCGCCTCTGGTCATAGATTACATTTAGGATTGCTGTGTAGGACTTGTATGACGAGCGCAGCGTATGATGCGAACGGCGTATGATGAGCATGGCGTATGATGCGAGCGGCGTATGACGAGCGAGGCATATGATGCAAGTGGCTTATGAAGAGCGCCGGTGTATGACGAGCGCGGCGTATGATGAGCGCGGCATATGATGCAAATGGGGTATGACGAGCGTCGGAATGATGAGCGCGGCATATTATGAGAGTGGCGTATGAGGAGCATGGCATATATTTAGCGTATGACGAGTGTGGTGTATGATGAGCATGGCGTATGACGAGTGCAGCTTATGATGCGAGCGGCGTATGATGAGCGCGACATATGATGCAAGTGGTGTATGACGAGTTCCGGGGAATGACGAGCGTGGCGTATGACGAGATCGGTGTATGATGAGCATGGCGTATGACGAGATCGGTGTATGATGAGCATGGCGTATGACAAGTGCGGCTTATGATGCGAGCGGCGTATGATGAGCGCGGCATATGATGCAAGTGGCTTATGAAGAGCGCCGGTGTATGACGAGCGCGGCGTATGATGCAAATGGGGTATGACGAGCGTCGGAATGATGAGCGCGGCATATTATGAGAGTGGCATATGAGGAGCATGGCATATATTTAGCGTATGACGAGTGTGGTGTATGATGAGCATGGCGTATGACGAGTGCAGCTTATGATGCGAGCGGCGTATGATGAGCACGGCATATGATGCAAGTGGTGTATGACGAGTTCCGGGGAATGACGAGCGTGGCGTATGACGAGATCGGTGTATGATGAGCATGGCGTATGACAAGTGCGGCTTATGATGCGAGCGGCGCATGATGAGCGCGGCATATGATGCAAGTGGCGTATGACGAGCGCCGGGGAATGATGAGCGCGGCGTATGACGAGAGCGGCGTATGATGAGTGCCAGGGAATGACGAGCACGGCGTATGCTTAGAGCAGTGTATGATGAGCATGGCGTATGACAAGTGCGGCATATAATGCAAGTGGCGTATGACGAGCGCTGGCGTATGACGAGCGCTGGGGAATGATGAGTGCGGCGTATGATGAGTGCGGCGTATGATGAGTGCGGCGTATGATGAGTGCGGCGTATGATGAGTGCGGCGTATGATGAGTGCGGCGTATGATGAGCGCGGCGTATGATGAGTGCGGCGTATGACGAGCGCGCGGTGTATGGCGAGTGTGGCGTATGACAAGTGCGGCATATAATGCAAGTGGCGTATGACGAGCGCTGGGGAATGACGAGCGCGGCGTATGACGAGCGCGGCGTATGACGAGCGCGGTGTATGATGAGTGCAGAATGTCGGGAGGGAAATCTTATTATTCAGAAGGAACATTTTTACTTTATCTATCTGACTCATCTGTCTGTGATTTCATCTCTAATCTGTTTTATCAAATCACTTTCTTATATCTTCTTTATTTCATATAATATATTTTATATATCATTTTGTCACTTTTTTTTATTGTCTGTCTTATCTAAATGTGTAATCTTTCTATATGTCTTATCTGTTTTTTCTATCATTTATATCCCTTTTTTTTATGCCCGCCTGTCCATCTGTCTATCAGTCCGTCTGTATGTCTATCTATCCAACTCTCTAATCTTTCTTTGTTTGTATATATCTTTGTCTGCCTGACTATCTTTTTTGTCACTTTCTAATGTGTCGTATCAATTTTGGTTTGTCTCTCTAATATTTACATTTTATCTCTCTGTCTTATCTAACTTTTTAATCATTCTTATATTATTATCTATTTTTATCTATTGATCTCTCTCCTTCTTATGTGTCTTTTTCTGTCTGCCTGTTTATGAACTTTTCTATCTGCTTATCTGTCTATTTCTTTATCTCTTTTATCTATCATTTTTTATCTTGTATCTATCTATCTATCTATCTATCTATCTATCTATCTATCTATCTATCTATCTATCTATCTATATCTATCTACCTATCTATCTATCTATCTATCTATCTATCTATCTATCTATCTATCTCTCTATCTATCTATCTCTCTATCTATCTATCTATCTCTCTATCTCTCTCTCTATCTTTCACTATATCTAATCTATTTATATCTCCACCTTTTTATTATCAAAGCCGAGTATTCTCCTAAATTTCCATTTTCTATGAATAGAATCAAATTAAAGTCTGAGTTCCAGAAATATCCGATCGTTCTGTCGGCCTGGTTTTGTTCTGTAGATGATTGAGGGGGGAGACATGCAGAGATGTAGACGAAGGATGTCGGTCATAAGACCGGGGGAGGGGTACATACCACGGACCAATCACATGACAGCGTGGTCTCAGTAGACATGGAATTCAATTCTTTTAGAAAAAGTTCTAATCGTGTCGATCTCACAGATCCATGGAAGACATTTTTTTTTTTTTTTCTGTAAAGGTGAATCTTTAAAAACAGTGGGCTTAACCCATCAGTGCATTTTCACACGTGCTCTGCCCTCTCTGAAGAACAATCTGTGTTGGGTTGCTTTTCAGTGGGCCTTTGATAGGCGGTTAGGAGGTTTTCTGTTGCCGCCTTCACCTCCTCACCACCTGGTTTTACCTTTTTGTAGATGCCGCTCGACCACCCCTCAATCGCATGCGTTGTACGTGTCTGATGCAGCCCCATAGACTTGCATTGGTTGCATTTGGCGGTACTAATGGCCGCTGAAGGCCACATGCTGTTTTGTTTTTTGCCGCAGCTCAACCACCTGTTTTTACTGCTCCCTCCCGCCGCTCACATTTTTGATAGCTCAAGCACTGACAAATCCTACTTGGTTCTTGTACTGTACTCTGCCGGCAGATCTCATTATCAGTTGCAAACTAGTTTTGAACACTGTCCTAACAAAGGGTTAAAGATTTGCAAGCTTCCCTTCTCCACTGTATGTTAACAAGAGGGCGCTCACCCTTAACCCCTTCCCATCCAGGGTGCGTTTATAAACGTCCTCAGACGGGAAGGGTGATCTCTCGATCATCGCTGCTGTGCAATGATCGAGAGATAATCTTTTAGTGACAGAGGTTCTGCAAAAAAGTACAAGTAATCCGAGCGACTAACGAGCCGCTGGATTACTTTTACAGGCGGCAGGAGGGGGTCCTACCCATGTGATCAGAGAACCCAGCGAGGGTGGGACTGGGGGGCATTCGGCTTTGGCCACACAGTGAGGGAAGCGGATGTTGTTCCCCCCTCTGTGTGATGTCAGGAACCGGAATCGGCAAGGATTGAGTCCCTTCCTGTTGCAGTTCTCGGATTATCTGGCCGTTAACGTCCAGGAAAGCAGCCAATCAGATGGATCTGTGTCTGATGCGCTTCATTGGAGGCCAGAGGATCTATATGTAGGATCTATTAGACCCCAGATCTCTCCATAAAGAGGACCTGTCATGGCCCATGCTATCACTATGGATGGTGTTTATTCCTTGTATTAGCAATAAAGTAAAAAAAAAAATATATTAAATTACAAAAAATAAATAAAGCACCCCCGTTCCCCTGTGCCCACGCACAAATGCAAACGCACACGTAGATCCCGCTCACATATATGTAAACGCTGATCATTTTAATGCCAGACCTCCTGTGTAACTCTAATCTGATAACTTGTAAAGGCGTTTAAAGCGTTGCCTATGAAGATTTTTATGTACCGTAATTTGGAGCCGTTCCACAGGATGGGCGCAATTTTACCCGCGAGATACCTGAAAGACGGCTACAGCGCAGGTTTCCTTTGCCAGGAGGGCATCCTCAGGACTCGGTTGATCACAGATTAGGGTAAAGGGCCAATCACAGCAGGCCCTTTACCATGTGATCAGCTGCCAGCCAACAACAGCTGATCATAGAAGGAATCAGAAGCCGGTAATTGGCTTTTTCTCGCCCCCTCACACTGTCGGCATGAAGGAAAGAAGGAATCCGTTAACCAGCTTCTGTTAGAGGGACATCGGTCCCCTCAGTGCCCTCCAGTGCTACTAATCTGTGCCCTCCAGTGCTGCTAATCTGTGCCCTCCAGTGCGACTAATTTGTGCCCATCAGTGCCACTAATTTGTGCCCATCAGTGCCCTTCTGTGCTGCTAATCAGTGCCCTCCGGTACCGCTAATCAGTGCCCTCCGGTACCGCTAATCAGTGCCCTCCGGTGCTGCTAATCAGTGCCCTCCAGTGCGACTAATTTGTGCCCATCAGTGCCCTCTGGTGCTGCTAATCAGTGCCCTCTGGTGCTGCTAATCAGTGCCCTCCAGTGCGACTAATTTGTGCCCATCAGTGCCACTAATTTGTGCCCATCAGTGCCCTCCTGTGCTGCTAATCAGTGCCCTCCGGTACCGCTAATCAGTGCCCTCCGGCACCGCTAATTAGTGCCCTCCGGTGCCGCTAATCTGCCCTCCAGTGCGACTAATTTGTGCTCATCAGTGCCCTCTGGTGCTGCTAATCAGTGCCCTCTGGTGCTGCTAATCAGTGCCCTCCAGTGCGACTAATTTGTGCCCATCAGTGCCCTCCGGTGCTGCTAATCAGTGCCCTCCGGTGCTGCTAATCAGTGCCCTCCGGTGCTGCTAATCAGTGCCCTCCGGTGCTGCTAATCAGTGCCCTCTGGTGCCGATAATCAGTGCCCTCCTGTGCCGCTCACCAGTGCCCATGAGTGCCACTCATCAGTGCCCATGAGTGCCGCACATCAGTGCCCATCAGTGCATCATATCAGTACCCACCAGTGCCTCATCATCAGTGCTGCCCACCAGTGCCGCTAATCCAGTGTTCACCAGTGTCGCCTTTCAGTGCCCATCAGTGCCTCATCATCAGTGTCACTTGTCAGCGCCACCTATCGGTGCCCATCAGTGAAGGGGAAAAATTACCTGTTTGCAAAATTTTATAACAAAATATGAAAAACCTTTTTTTTTTTTTTTTTCAAAATGTTTGGTCTTTTTTGTTTGCTTAGCCAAAAAATAAAAATAAAAACCCCAGTGGTGATTAAATACCACCATAAGAAAGCGCTATTTGTGTGAAAACAATGATACAAATGTCATATGTGTACAGTGTTACATGACCGCGCAATTGTCATTCAATTGTCACTTTTTTTTTTTTTTATTGGATGTTTTATAGCAGAAAGTAAAAAAATATTTTTTTTTATTTTTTTCACAATTGTCAGTATTTTTTTCTTTATAGCACAAAAAACAATCCGCAGAGGTGATCAAATACCACCAAAAGAAAGCTCTATTTGTGGTAAAAAAAAAAAAGCACATAGCTTTTTTTTTTTTTTTTTGCTTATGGCGTTGCACCACCACGCAATTGTCAGTTAAAGTAACGCAGTGCCGTAACGCAAAAAAAAAATGGCCTGGTCATGAAGCAAAGGGGGTGAATCTTCCGGGGCTGAAGCGGTCATGTATAAAGTTCTGATGAATATATCTGAAACAATAACATGATTATCTCCACTAGAATCTCTTCTACATAAGATTTATGGTGGGTTTGTGCTCACTGGCCCTTTAATTAATCTAACCCGGAGGTGGCGCTATGCTGACCAATGGCGTGAGATTTCTTAAGGGGAACAAAAATCTCTTCAGCTCTTAATTGGTTTTCCACGTTTTATTTAGTGTTTTTTTTTTTTTTTTATTTTTTTTTAACTTTGGCAAATCTTTTGCCTCCTCAACACAAATCAAGGTCACTGCGATCTATTTTCCGCCTCTGCGTCCGCCGAGTGTCATCCAAAGATGATGAGGATATAAGACCCTTCGTTATTTATTTAAACTCTTTTTAATGAATTATTAACGTGTTACCGTCCCCTCTGTCGGTCGAGGAGAAGGATGATCTGTACCCGGGGTTTCTTAAGCTCGCTGGCCTCAATCAATTTGTCTCGTGTCCTCCGGATTAAGTGGCCCCAGTTCCCTTGTGGCCCCTTTTATTTGTCAGTGCATTAGGCTCAGGAAGCTATAAAGCATTGAATCAGGGCCACTCTGGAGAAATGGGACTTGGAACTGGCTGGTCATTCGTAATCTTGAGTTAACAAATCATTCAGTGGGAAAAATGCCTCGTATATTGGAGGTCCGTGGGAAAAATGCCTCTTTTATATTGGAGGCCAATGGGAAAAATGCCTCTTATATTGGAGGCCAATGGGAAAAATGCCTCTTATATTGGAGGCCAATTGGAAAAATGCCTCTTATATTGGAGGCCAATTGGAAAAATGCCTCGTATATTGGAGGCCAATGGAAAAAATGCCTCTTATGTTGGAGGCCAATTGGAAAAATGCCTCTTATATTGGAGGCCAATTGGAAAAATGCCTCTTATATTGGAGGTCAATGGGGAAAATGCCTCTTATATTGGAGGTCAATGGGGAAAAATGCCTCTTATATTGGAGGTCAATGGGGAAAAATGCCTCTTATATTGGAGGCCAATGGGAAAAATGCCTCTTATATTGGAGGTCAATGGTAAAAATGCCCCTTATATTGAAGGACAGTGGGACAATGGCCAGTATCTTGGGAGTCAGTGGGA
This sequence comes from Lithobates sylvaticus, assembly GCA_028564925.1. NCBI lineage: Eukaryota > Metazoa > Chordata > Amphibia > Anura > Ranidae > Lithobates > Lithobates sylvaticus. Next base: position 211,660,451 of record CM053035.1, on the reverse strand, counting down.
AAATGACCCTTATACTGGTGGATTTCATATTTTTTTTTTTTTTAGGTGGAACCATCATATTGGCCTAGGACAGCCTTGGTCACCCTTTTTAACCTTTAGAGCCGGTTCACACTACCGCGACTTGTCAGACCGCAAGTCGCCCCAAGTCGCTTGACAATAGAAATTACATGTGCAAGTGAATGAGAGCCGTCTTAATGAACGCTACTGAAGTCGCTCCGACTTCAGAAAAGGTTCCTGTACTACTTCAATCTGACTTCTAGGCGACTTGTACCCATTGATTTCAATGGAAGTCGCCTCCAAGTTGGATCTCCATCTATATTGAAGCGACAGTGTCGCCCCGAGAGGGAACTCGGCGCCCGCTCGTCCCCACCCCCTTTCCTGACCAGCCAGGATGCGTGCTCGGATAAGGGTCTGGTATGGATTTTGGGGGGACCCCCACGCCGCTTTTTCGGCGTAGGGGGTTCCCCTTAAAATCCATACCAGACCTAAGGGCCTGATATGCTCCTGGAGGGGGAACCCATGCCGTTTTTTTTTATTTAAAATTTGGCGTGGAGTTCCCCCTCGAGAGCTGATTATTCTCTGATTGGCCACGGCCAAAGTCGCCTGGCATGGGGAGACTTAAAGTCGTGTTGTAAGTCACCCTAATGCCGCGTACACACGAAGGGACAATCCCGCGGGATTATCCTCTGGACTGAAGTCCAGCGGATAATCCCCTCGTGTGTGGGCGCCGGCGGACTTTTTGGCGCCAAAGTACGGCGGACTAAAGTTTGAAGTTTTGTTTTCAAATTATCCGCTGGACTTGGCAGTCCAGCGGATAATCCCGCCGTTAGTGGGCAAGTCCGCGGGACTTTTGAAATGAACGGACTTGCCGCTCATCGGCAAGTCCGTTCATTTAGCACGTGACTTCAGGTTACGTAGCTAGCGTAGGCAGTAAATGCCGCCGCGCTAGCTCCGTGACCTGGCATGGATTTAAAGGGACTCCCCACGCCGAAAAAACGGCGTGGGGGTTCCCCCCAAATCCATGTCAGACCCTCATCCGAGCACGCAGCCTGGCAGGCCAGGAAAGGGGTGGGGACGAACGAGCGCCCCCCCCCTCCTGAGCCGTACCAGGCCGCGTGCCCTCAACATGGGGGGTGCCCTGGGGAAAGGGGGGCCGTGCGGCCCCCCCACCCCAAAGCACCTTGTCCCCATGTTGATGAGGACAAGGGCCTCTTCCCGACAACCCTGGCCGTTGGTTGTCGGGGTCTGCGGGCGGGGGCTTATCGGAATCTGGGAGCCCCCTTTAATAAGGGGCCCCCCAGATACCGGCCCCCCACCCTATGTGAATGAGTATGGGGTACGATGTACCCCTACCCATTCACCTAAGGTGTAAAATGTAAAGTAAAAAAAAACACCCACACTTCTGAAAAAATAGTTTATTGCACTGCTCCGGGGGTCTTCTTCCGTCTTGGGGGTCTTCTCGCCGGACTCCCCGCCATTTACCAAGCTCTTTTACCGAGCGGGGGAAGTCCGGCTACCTTCTTCGTCGTCGCCGCCGTCTGGGGGTCTCGATCCGCCTTCGGGGGTCTTCTTCCGTCTTGGGGGTCTTCTCGCCGGACTCCCCCGCCATTTACCAAGCTCTTTTACCGAGCGAGGGGAGTCCGGCTACCTTCTTCGTCGTCGCCGCCGTCGTCTGGGGGTCTCGATCCGCCTTCGGGGGTCTTCCGGGGGTCTCTTCTGTTCTTGCGGCGGTCGTCGTCTTCCGCGCCGCCGGCGCCTTCTCCTTCTTCTTGTCCTTCTTGTTCTTCTTCTTCTTCGATGTTGACCCGTCGCTGTCTCTGCCCGGAATGCCTGTGCCGATCTGCGCTCGGACTTATATAGGGACATGGGGGACAGGGTCACATGTTCATGTCACATGGTGACCCCGCCCCCTTGCGATGTCACAGTCCCAGCATCCTCCGGGACTGTGACAACACAAGGGGGCGGGGTCACCATGTGACATGTGCATGTGACCCTGTCCCCCATGTCCCTATATAAGTCCGAGCGCAGATCGGCACAGGCATTCCGGGCAGAGAGAGCGTCGGGTCAACATCGGAAGAAGAAGAAGAACAAGAAGGACAAGAAGAAGGAGAAGGCGCCGGCGGCGCGGAAGATGACGATCGCCGCAAGAACAGAAGAGACCCCCGGAAGACCCCCGAAGGCGGATCGAGACCCCCAGACGACGGCGGCGACGACGAAGAAGGTAGCCGGACTCCTCCCCTCGTGAAAGAGCTAGGTAAAAGAGCAGAAGAGAGCGGAGGAGTCCGGCGAGAAGACCCCCAAGACGGAAGAAGACCCCCGGAGCAGTGCAATAAAATATTTTTTCAAAAGTGTGTGTGTTTTTGTACTTTACATTTTACACCTTAGGTGAATGGGTAGGGGTACATCGTACCCCATACTCATTCACATAGGGTGGGGGGCCGGTATCTGGGGGCCCCCTTATTAAAGGGGCTCCCAGATTCCGATAAGCCCCCGCCCGCAGACCCCGACAACCAACGGCCAGGGTTGTCGGGAAGAGGCCCTTGTCCTCATCAACATGGGGACAAGGTGCTTTGGGGTGGGGGGGCCGCACGGCCCCCCTTTCCCCAGGGCACCCCCCATGTTGAGGGCACGCGGCCTGGTACGGCTCAGGAGGGGGGGGGGGGCGCTCGTTCGTCCCACCCCTTTCCTGGCCTGCCAGGCTGCGTGCTCGGATGAGGGTCTGACATGGATTTGGGGGGGACCCCCACGCCGTTTTTTCGGCGTGGGGATTCCCTTTAAATCCATGCCAGCTTGCGGAGCTAGCGCGGCGGCATTTTACTGCCTACGCTAGCTACGTAACCTGAAGTTACGTTCGAAATGAACGGACTGCTCCGTGTGTGGGCAAGTCCGTTCATTTTCAAAAGTCCCGCGGACTTTTGGCCGGCGGATTATCCGCTGGAGAAGTCCGTGCGTGTGTGGGCAAGTCCACACCCTCGGAAAGTCCAGCGGACCTAGCCGGAAAGTCCCGCGGGATTGTCCGCTGGACTAGGTCCGCCGGCAAAAGTCCCTACGTGTGTACGAGGCATAAGTCTTGTTGTAGACGCGCTGTTATTCATACTCAAGTCGTGTCCAAGTTGCCTCCAAAAGTCGCGCTGGAAGTCGTGTTGCCCCTGTGTGAACCGAGCCTTAGGGACCCTTAAAATGATTTTCAAGTCTTGGGGAATCCCTACTAAAACCTTTTTATTGGAGGTCAGTGGGAAAAACGACCCTTATGCTGTAGGTCAGTGGGGGAAAAATTACCCTAGTATTAGAGATCTGTGGGAAAATGCCCCTTATATGGAAGTATTATATATATATATATATAATAGTGTGTGTGTGTGTGTGTGTGTGTGTGTATGTGTATATATATATATATATACAGGGCCGGTCCGTCCCGGGGTGCACGGGGTGCAGTGCACCCAGGCGCCACAGAGGTGGGGGCGCTGGAGCGCCAGAGTGATCCCCTCCCTCCTCCTCCTCTCCTTGTTCGTAGGCGTCTCTCTCTGCCTGTCACCGCCGCGGCCGCGGCCGCGCAGTGCCGGGGGGGGGGGCGTTCCGTGGCCGAGCCCGAGCTCGACTTGTTTAGAACAGAGCGCGTGTGAGGCTTGTGCTGGTGGGCAGCAGGCGGGAGTTAAACACAGGACTCCTCCTGTGTTTAACTCCCGCCTGCTGCCGACCAGTACAAGCCTCACACGCGCTCTGTTCTCCACCCGGGCGGCGCGGCTGCACACTGTCCTCACCAGCTGCCGCCCGGGTGGTTTGTCTAGGGGGGGTCTATACTAATGTGGGGGGGGGGTGTTTGTCTTGGGGGGGTCTATGTGGGGGGGGGTGAGTTGTCCTGGGGGGGTCTATACTAATGTGGGGGGGGGGTCCTGGGGGGTCAATACTAATGGGGGGGGGTGGTTTGTCTAGGGGGGTCTATACTAATGTGGGGGGGTTGTTTGTCTTGGGGGGGTCTATACTAATGTGGGGGGGGTGAGTTGTCCTGGGGGGGTCTATACTAATGTGGGGGGGGGGGGGGGGGGGGGGGTTGTCCTAGGGGGGTCTATACTAATGTAGGGGGGGGGTTTGTCCTAGGGGGTCTATACTAATGTGGGGGGGTTTGTCCTGGGGGGTCTATACTTAATGTGGGGGGATTGTCCTGTGGGGTCTATACTAATGTGGAGGGGTTGTCCTGGGGGGTCTATACTAATGTAGGGGGGGTTTGTCCTGGGTGGGGTCTATACTAATGGGGGGTTTGTCCTGGGGGGCTATACCAATGTGGGGGGGGGGTCTGTACTAATGTGGGGGGGGTTTGTCCTGGGGGGGCTATACTAATGGAGGGGGTGGTTTGTCCTGGGGGGGTCTGTACTAATGGAGGGGGGTGGTTTGTCCTGGAGGGGTCTGTACTAAAGGAGGGGGTGGGTGGTTTGTCCTGGAGGGGTCTGTACCAATGGAGGGGGGGTGGTTTGTCCTAGGGGGGTCTGTATTAATGGAGGGGGGGTGGTTTGTCCTGGGGGGTCTATACTAAGGGAGGGGGGTGATTTGTCCTGGGGGGTCTGTACTAATGGAGGGGGGGTGGTTTGTCCTGGGGGGGGTCTGTACTAATGGAGGGGGGTGGTTTGTCCTGGGGGGGTCTGTACTAATGGAGGGGGGGTCTGTACTAATGGAGGGGGTGGTTTGTCCTGGAGGGGTCTGTACCAATGGAGGGGGGGTGGTTTGTCCTGGAGGGGTCTGTACTAATGGAGGGGGGCGGTTTGTCCTAGGGGGTCTGTACTAATGTAGGGGGGTGGTTTGTCCTGGGGGGTCTGTACTAATGGAGGGGGTGGTTTGTCCTGGTGGGTCTAAACTAATGGAGGGGGTGGTTTGTTCTGGGGGGGTCTGTACTAATGGAGGGGGGGATGGTTTGTCCTGAGGGGGGTCTATACTGATAAAGGGGGGTGTTTTGTCCTGGGGGTCTATACAGATGGGGGGGTCTGTACTGAGGGAGGTATTTATACTTAATGGAGTGGGGTCTGTACTGAGGGACGACTATAGTTGGTGGAGGGGTGATACCATGTTTTACTGCACCAGGTGACACCAACCCTAGTGATGCCACTGCAGCCGCGGGCTCTTATTTCCCCTCTCCCTCACCTCCTCGTGCGCTGCTGTACTAATGAGCGGCGCACTATGTTTCTTCCCCCGCCTTCATAACGGCCAGGGAAGAAAAAACAAAGGAGCAAAGAAGAGGATTGTGGGACATGTGGTCCCAAGGACTGGCAGCCCCACTGTAAAACGGAAACTGCAGCCCAAACAGCATGCTCAGCTGAATGGGAGAGAGAAAGCCAGGAGCCCGGGGAAGCTTTCAGGGAAGGGCACCCAGGACTCCAGAGGGAGAGGGCAGTGCTGAGAGGACACCATCAGAGAGAGAAAAAGCCACACAGCCTGGCACCATCCCTGGTGGAGAAAGGAATGGAGTCATTGCAGGAATACAGATCTGGGCTCTACCCAGCGGAGCCGCCACGGGCAGTTCAGAGTGAGCTGACTCCTGATCAGAGGAACCGTTGTTGCTGTATCGCTGGGTCAGGTGAGAGGGCCGATCGGCCATTATTTACTACCATCTCCTGTACCATGTCTGCAGTCTCTGACCATCTCCTGTATTATGTGTGCAGCCTGACCATCTCCTGTACTATGATCGCAGTCTCTGACCGTCTCTAATATCATGTCTACAGTCTCTGACCATCTCTTGTACTATGATTGCAGTCTCTGACCGTCTCTAGTATCATGTCTACAGTCTCTGACCATCTCTTGTACTATGATTGCAGTCTCTGACCGTCTCTAGTATCATGTCTACAGTCTCTGACCATCTCCTGTACTATGTCTGGGGGCTCTTTCTAATAGACTCTCTAACAGAAGCCCCCTCTGTGTGCATCAGAGAGACTCCCCTCCAGGTCTCATTAGTGTACGCTCTTCCTGTATTTTCTTTATTGGTAAAAGATCATGGGAGGATCCCAGGGTAACGAAGACTTCTTACAGGAACATCTCTGTGTTGAAGTCGTTGTCATAGAAACATTTGTAAAGGGGAGGAGTTGTAAGATGACCACGCCCACGTGGGGGGGCGCCAGAAATATTTCTGCACCCAGGCGTCTGTGACCCTAGGATCGGCCCTGTATATATATATATATATATAATATTTGGGTCTCCTAACTAATTTTCTTGCAAAAAAATATTGATTGTTACATGTGAACAAAAAGTGTTTAAAAAAAAAAAAAGGCCTGGCGCTTAGGAAGTGCTTTTGTAACAATTCTGCAGGTGGAATATTCTTTTTTTATTTTTTTATTTTTTATAGCTTAAGTCCGAAAATTTTAAAAAATCTACCTTTGCAACGTGTCCTTCCGCACTGCAAGGGTTAAATGCACGACATGTCTAGGGGAGCACGCATAAGGCATAAATACTTACATTATCCCGCCAGCACAGTAGGGACTCACAGAACCGCCCCCCCTCCCAGGCATCCTTGTAAACTGATGTTATCCTTCAGTGGCAGGAAACATTTCATCAGTGTTGGAATTGGCGGATTTGCGGTCCGTGTTGTGCTTATTAACATCCTGCAGATGTGCTATGGATGGCGAATGGAGAGAACGGCGTCCGGTGTGGTCAGTTCTGTGGTTATAAAGTCTTTCTCTCTTCATCTCTTGGCTGATCTTTTAACCACCTCCAGCCCAGGCCTTATCTGAATATTAGAATCCCTAAAACATTTAAAAAAAAAATTAAATTTAAGCAGGGGTCCTTTTGCAAAAAATATTGCACTTTGCCTAATGCTCATATTCCTTATATGCGGGAACTTTGCATTTGTTCTCTTTGAATTTCAATAAAAAAAATTTAAAAAAATAAACACTCTACTGAAGAGGAGTGTGACATCTGGCGAGAAATGGCTTAGTGTATGTGACTAAGTAACATCATTTATATAAAAATAGTTGCAGAATTGAAGTGTGTCTATATTTTGCTAACAAAGGTCATGACCTGTGCGGGATTCGGGTCTATGTGGTTGGCAGTGTTTGTGGTCTGACGAATATTTTGGCGTATTTCTCGGCGTGGCGATGTGAAATCCTCATTCCTGGGAAGGCATTTGCTCTGTGCGGTAGTCGTGTCCTCGCTTCACATCTTGCCAGTTTGGACCAGCTCTGAGGTCTAGGTGCCAAATATGTGGTGTTTAGAGGAATAATCCGATACGGGACTTGGCAGCCATGGGCGATCCGCCATATTTCTTTGTTTGAGCTTTTATAATGTTCAGATGAAGCAGATGCAGTGGATAGATCTCAGAAATATGTTTTGTAAGCTCTGCAGCCGAGTGAACCAATGAAGCCGCTAACAAAATTCAGAAGTAAATATGGTGGATATAGTGTCACTTCCGACTCTTATCTGAATGCATTGGTTGACCTCAGAGTCCGGCTACAACCCACAGAGACCTCCCATGACCCACCGAGTCCTCACATGACCCCCCACCAAGACCTCCCATGACCCACAGAGCCTCAACTAGAAGACCCCCCTGCCAAAACACATTCCCTTCTACACATAAGATCCTTACTATTTGAATCCAGCAGCATTGTAGAGGTGGGGGAGGAGGACCTGTCCTCTCCTGAATGCTGTGTCATACATTGCTATTGCCTCCCCCTGTATAAAAAAAGCCCCCATGAACTCTGAATCCTTCCATGGCCCACGGAGACCTCCCATGACCAGAGAACCCCTTATTTTCCCAATCACACAGTCCCTTCTTCACATCAGAGCCCTTCCATTTGACTCCAGTAGCATTGTAGAGGGTGGGAGGTGGACCTCTGTCCTCTCCTGAAAGCTGTGTCATACTTTGCTATTGCCTCCCCCCTGTACATGAAAGCCCCTATGGCCCCCGGAGTCTTTCCATGGCCACCCACGGAGTCTTTCCCTGGCCACCCCCGGAGTCTTTCTCTGGCCACCCCCGGAGTCTTTCCCTGGCCACCCCCGGAGTCTTTCCCTGGCCACCCCCGGAGTCTTTCCCTGGCCACCCCCGGAGTCTTTCCCTGGCCACCCCCGGAGTCTTTCCCTGGCCACCCCCGGAGTCTTTCCCTGGCCACCCCCGGAGTCTTTCCCTGGCCACCCCCGGAGTCTTTCCCTGGCCACCCCCGGAGTCTTTCCCTGGCCACCCCCGGAGTCTTTCCCTGGCCCCCCCCGGAGTCTTTCCATGGCCACCCCCGGAGTCTTTCCCTGGCCACCCCCGGAGTCTTTCCCTGGCCACCCACGGAGTCTTTCCATGGCCCCCCACGGAGTCTTTCCATGGCCCCCCACGGAGTCTTTCCATGGCCCCCCACGGAGTCTTTCCATGGCCCCCCACGGAGTCTTTCCATGGCCCCCCACGGAGTCTTTCCATGGCCCCCCACGGAGTCTTTCCATGGCCCCCCCACGGAGTCTTTCCATGGCCCCCCCACGGAGTCTTTCCATGGCCCCCCACGGAGTCCTTCCTTGGCCCCACGGAGACCTCCCATGACCACAGAACCTTAATTTTCCCAATCACACAGTCTCTTCTTCACATCTGAGCCCTACCATTTGGCTCCAGCAGCATTGCAGAGACTGGGAGATGGACCTCCTCTCCTCTCCTGAATTCTGGAGGTGGCACTTTATTTTGCCTACCCTTGGTCAGTGTAATACGTTGCTATGGTCCTTCCTATATGTGAAAGCCTCCATTTCCTCAAAGACCTCCAATGGCCTACAAAGACATACCATGACCATAGAGTCAGACTTATCCCATTCATCCCGGAAAAGGAAAAAGCAGTAGTAGTGGGAACTATCATCAACTCGCGTCTCGACTACGCAAACTCCCTCTACATAGGATTACCAGATTGCACGCCTACAAGTCGTCCAAAACGCAGCAGCAAGATTAGTCACCGGAAAGAAACCTTGGGAATCCATCTCCCCATCCCTGAGGACCCTCCATTGGCTCATGGTAAAAGACAGGATCACATTCAAGACCCTCTGCCTCACCCACAAATGTACACAAGGAAACGCTCCTCAATACCTTTGTGAGAAAATAGAAAAATACATACCAAATCGCAGCCTTCGATCAACAAACCAAAACCGCCTTCTCATCCCCAAAGCCCGCTACAAATCGAAGGGAGAACGAAGATTCGCAGTACAGAGACCTCGGCTATGGAATGCTCTACCGAACAACATCCGCTTGGAAGAAAACCATCAGGCCTTCAGGAAAAAACTCAAGACCCACCTCTTCTAATATCGCAGGACAACAAGAGCAGACAAGCGCCTTGAGGCGATTCAGTTCACATTTGCAGCGCTATACAAATCATTCATTCATAGAGTCTGTCCACGGCCGCATAACTCCATCAAGAAGCTCCTCTCCCATCACACTTTTTACATCAGAGCCCTACCATTTGGCTCCAGCCGTGCGGTAGAGGGTGTGAGGTGGTGGAGGTGGACTTCTGTCCTCTCCCAGATCTTGATGTTGTCCATGCGTGTTGCCTGCTCTGGATCAGCATCACGCATTGCTGTGATCCAGGCTGTGTGGCTGCCAACACCATAGCAACAAATTAAACCCTCCTGGCCTTAGAGCGTCATTGGTTGTTTTGGTACTGGTAGCCAGTCTGCCCCTCACAATGGCAACCCATGACCAGTGATGTAAGTAACTGAGTTAAAATAAACTGAGTTACCTAACGCAGTTACTTTAGAGGGTAACGAGTAATCTAACTGATTACTTTTCCCCTCATGGTAACTCAGTTCCCATTACTTTGGCTTAGTTACCCCAATTACATCTACCGCCACTAGATGGCAGTAGTGTAATTACGGTGTCCTGCCGAAAAAGTTCCCCCGCCGGATAAGGACCCCCCTGTGCTGCGCAGGCGCAGCGCTTGCACAGTACGAAGGACTACGGAGCTTACGAAAATTGCCAAACCTAAACAGCTCTGAGTGAACTCTACACCGCGCAGGCGCAGTTAACATGTAATTGTACGAGGCGATGCCGCGCGGTCCTGATTCTCGTGCTACTCTGCAAGGGGCGTCTATCTTGTAAGTAAGGGGCGGGTCTAGTATTACTGTAACCAAGGGGCGCATTTATTATTATTGTTATATATTGAGCTCTGCCCATTAATTTAACATTCGCCCTCTTCTGTAGCCATCCGCCCCCTTACACGATATAATAATAATAGAACCACCCCTTACACGATATAATAATAATAGACCCGCCCCTTACACGATATAATAATAATAGACCCGCCCCTTACACGATATAATAATAATAGACCCGCCCCTTGCTTGCACGCTATAACAGATCTGCCCCTTGGTTAGAGTAATAATAGAGCAGCCCCTTGGTTACACGATATATAACAATAATAATAAATGCGCTCCTTGGTTACAGTAATACTAGACCCGCCCCTTAGTTACACGTATAGAATATTTAAAAAAAAAAAGTCAGTTACTTTGCTGCGTAACCAATTACTTTTCCAATGTAGTAACTGAGTTACTAACGCAATTACTTTTTGGGAGAAGTAATTTGTAACTTAACTAATTTACTTTTTTAAAGTAAGATGACCAACACTGCCCATGACACTGATCTCAAACCTACAGGAAGGGGGCAGAGGCACGACGAGTCACCCTGCACAAGGAAAGATGGCAGAGCTGTGGGAGGAGCCCAACAGACCCCACCCACTGCATACAATTTACAGGAGGGGGCAGAGACCAGTCCCCCTGCACAATGAGAGAGAAGAGCATTGGCGGTCTTTATCACCGGAAGTCTCACACTGGATTACTACACAGATCTGGAAGAAATACACAAAGATCTCCGAGATTCCAGAAGAAGACACATGACTGATGGGTTGGACAATATTAGCTTATGCTGGAGTTCAGCTTTAACTTTTTTTTTTTTTTTCAACAAACTTTAGATAAAGTTTACATTTATTTTTTACATATAACTGCTACGAGCATCTGAATCTGTCCTGATACCACCTGCAGTGTTCTCCAAATGTCCTTTAACCCCAGAGGTGAAGGGAAACCTTCCAATGGGACAAAACTAGGAGGAAAAAAAAATCTTTCAGTCTTCCACCACCATTCTCATAAGCCCAGCACTCACCCAGTATGACGGGTCTACTACAAAGTACTATTGTTTCCGCCTTCATCGCCTCCGGCCGCGCCGACTCTCTCGTAAAACAAATTAGCGAACAATTGTCATTGGAAATCAACACTTCGCAATTAGCTCTTTCGAAAAACGAGCCCCATTTTCCCTTTTTATAGCCACATCCTTTTGTTGGGTTTTAAGGACAAAGCTAAACTAGGATTCCTGGCTCGGATTACATTATAAAACGCTTACGGATTGAATAGCACACCGCCAGCATCCATTGTCCCCCAGATTTCAACAGCCTCCCCTCCGCCCATTGGCGGAAAGCAAAGCTGCTGAAATTTACACCCTCTCCTGTTGTCAAGGGGCACCTTCCCGATGCTATCAGGGCGCTCGCCTTCACAATGCAGAGCGCCAACGCTGCACGTGGCGACGGGTCACAAGCCGATGTCTCCTTCCACAAGGTAAGTGCTCGGGATCAGCCATTCTCCCTCCAAGATATCTAGTAATCAGTGCTCAGCATACAAATAGTGCATAAAAAAGCAATATTTGTGTGTCATTTGTATAGTGTGTGTGTGTGTATGTGTGTATGTGTGTATATATATATATATATATATATATATATATATATATATATATATATATACAGGGCTCAAAATTTCAAGTCCTGAGCTACTAGCCAAGCCTTAAGGGTTACTCGCCACCAGTTGCCCCGCCCAACCCCTACCCTCCCCCGCCCCTAAACCCGCCCTCATAAATTATCTCATTAAATGACACTTTAAGTTTTATGCAATTAAGTTATAAAAATATTAACAACCTTAATGTTAATGCAGCCTGTGTCCCCCCCATGCAGCCTGTGTCCCCCCCCCCATTGCAGCCTGTGTCCCCCCCCCATCCCCCCCCAAGTCCCCCCCATGTGCAGTCTGTGTCCCCCCCAGTGCAGCCTGTGTCCCCCCCCCCATGCAGCCTGTGTCCCCCCCCATGTGCAGTCCCCCCCCCCCATGTGCAGCCTGTGTCCCCCCCCAAATGTAGCCTGTGTCCCCCCCCCATGCAGCCTGTGTCCCCCCCCCCATGTGCAGCCTGTGTCCCCCCCCCATTTGCAGCCTGTGTCCCCCCATTGCAGCCTGTGTCCCCCCCCCATGTGCAGCCTTTGTCCCCCCCCCCATGTGCAGCCTGTGTGTGTGTGTCCCCCCCCCATTTGCAGCCTGTGTCCCCCATGTGCTGCCTACCTGTGGAGGAGAAGAGAGGAGAGCTGCCACTGGGAGATCACAGCAGGGAACATTCAGACTTTCGTTTCATAAGCTGTATGTTCCCCCGCGGCGCGCCGTCACATAAGCCCCTCCCCTTGTCCGGGGACTTTGATACATGTCACCCGTCCTATATATATCAAAGTCCCGGAAAAGGGGAGTAGCTTATGTGACGGCGCGCCGCGGGGGAACACTCACAGCTTATGAAACGAAAGTCTGAATGTTCCCTGCTGTGATCTCCCAGTGGCAGCTCTCCACTCTTCTCCTCGCCAGCCCTCAAAAATCACTGCGAGTGTAATTTTTGAGGGCTGTATATATATATATATATATATATATATATATATATATATATGCACACACACACACCGTATTTATCGGCGTATAATACGCACCCCAAGTTTAGGAGGGCATTTTTTTTTTTTTTCTAACAAGAAAGGGGTAGGAGGGCATTTTAAAGAAAAAAAGTTTTAGGAGGGAAGTTTAGGGAAAAAAAAAAAATTACATTTAAGCGTCATTTGCAGCCTTGCCCAGTGTGATTTGCAGCTTGCCCAGCGTCATTTGCAGCCTTGACCACGTTTAAATTTCCCGCCGCCGAAAAAGACCGAAGCGCCGCCAGAAAAGACCGAGCCGACTGTTCGGCTCCGCTCGCGGTCCCGCCTCCCTGCTGTTTCGGGAGCGAGCGCAGGGAGGCGGGTTTACGTGCGGAGCCGAATAGTCGGCTCGGTCTTTTCCGGCGGCGCTCGCTATTTTTGTCACTTTTTTGGGGGGGGTCGGCATATAACACTCACCCTCGATTTTAAGGGGGAAAAAGTGCGTGTTATATGCCGATAAATACGGTATATATATATATATATATATATATATATATATATATATATATATATATATATATATATATATATATGTGTATATATAATATATGTGTATATATATATATATGTATATATATATATATATATATATAGCAAAAAAATTGGATCTCTGTATATTGCAATTAATCTTTACTTCAAAAATCCATCTTCATATACAATAAATTATCCAACAAGCAACTGTACAGTTATGCCACGTACACACGATCGTAATTCTCGTCGGAAAAAGCTCTGATGGTTTTCCCGACCGAATTCCGCTCAAACTTATTTTTTTCGTACACACGGTCACACCAAATTTCAACCGTCAAGAACGCGGTGACGTACAACACTACGACGAGCCGAGAAAAAGAGAAGTTCAATGCTTCCGAGCATGCGTCGAATTGTTTCTGAGCATGCGTAGGAATTTTGCACGTCGGAAATTGCTGCCGACGATCGGAATTTCCGATAGAAACCTTTTCCGTCTGGAAAAATTGAGAACCTGCTCTCAAATTTTTGCTGGCGAGAATTCGGCCAGCAAAATTCCAATGGAGCCTACACACGGTCGCATTTTCCGATGAAAAGCTCTCATCGGTCTTTTGCTGGCCGAAATTCCGATCGTGTGTACGCGGCATTAGAAGCAGCACTTTGCTTTGGTTTTTCTTAAAGAGGGACTCCGGCAAAAACATTTTTTTTTTAAAAGTCAACAGCTACAAATACTGCAGCTGCTGACTTTGCTGCTAAAATTAGGACACTTACCTGTCCCAGGGTCCAGCAATGTCGGCACCCGAGGCCGAACCGTCCCTCAGTCCTCAGATGCTGCCGCCGCCATCTTAGGTATGAGATCAGGAAATTAAGCCTTGCGGCTTCACTTCCGGTTCCCTACTGCGCATGCGCGAGTCGCACAATGCAATAGGAATGCTCCGCGCTGTCTCTGGGACCCGTGTGTGTCCCAGCAGACAGCGCGTCGGAACAGGAAGAGGCATAGACTCCCGTGGGAGTCTATGCCCGGAAGTGGGTGCAAATACCTGTCGGTTCCGAATAGAGGAAGTTCCACTTTTAGGGTGGAATACCGCTTTAATGTGGAGTTCCACTCCAAAAAAAAAAATGAATGTGCTTAAAAAAAAAAAAACATTTGGAGAAATCTATAAATGCCTGTTGCTAGGGGGTCCCTCGTAGTCTGCCACCTCCAGCGCCTGGGCTCCTGACGTCACTTCTCTCAGCGCAGGAAGGGAGATCACCTCTCCCCCTCCCTCTAGGCAATCATCTGGGACACGTGACAGGTCCCAGATGATTGCGCAGCTCGCGCATGCGCAGTGGGTTCCCAGCTGCGAAGCCACAGCCAGGCGCCCACAGTTAAAATTCCGGCACTGCCGAGCGGAGGGGGTGAAGAGCGGGGCATCGTTCCCCCGCATCGCTGGACCCTGGGACAGGTAAGTGTCCGATTATTAAAAGTCAGCAGCTGCAGTATTTGTAGCTGCTGACTTTTATTTTTTTTAGTTGAAACACCGATTTAAGCCATGTGTCGCAGGTGTCTTGAGAAAGAGAGCAAAGTGCTGCTTGTAACTGTACAGTTGCTTGTTGGATCATTTATTGTATACGAAGATGGATTTTTGAAGTAAATTGCAATATACAGAGATCTCAACCTTGTTTTTTGCTGTTAACCACTTGAAGACCAGGCCGTTATTATTACTTTTTGTTTACATGTAACAATTTTTTTTTTTTTTTTTTTTGCTAGAAAATTACTTAGACCCCCCCCCAAACATTATGTATGTTTTTTTTAAAAAACAGAGGCCCTACGAATACATTGGTGGGTTTAGCGATTTTCTTATTTCACACAGTATTTGCCTGTATGGGCTTTGAAAACTTTGCCTGGTAGAGACCTTGCTGATGCAGTATAACTACCTTGTGTCTTGTTGCTGTGCTCAGTCTTGCCATGGTGTATGACGTGTGACATGAAACTGTCTCCCACAACCTCACCTTGGTAGCAGAGTTTGGCTGTTCCTCACCCAGTTTTATGCCTCCTTACCATCTGTTTCTGCTTCAGTTAATGACTGTGCTTCAACCTACATACCCTGTTTCCCCGAAAATAAGACCTAGCGTGATTGTCGGTGAAGGCTGCAATATAAGCCCTACCCCCCAAATAAGCCCTACCCTGTTTCCCAGAAAATAAGCCCTACCCTGAAAATAAGACCAACAAAGGCTTTAACTAGGGCTTATTTGGGGGGTAGGGCTTAGATTGCAGCCATCACCGACAATCACGCTAGGTCTTATTTTCGGGGAAACAGGGTATGATACCATCATCATTATCACCTGCTTTGCATAATTGGTTAATCAAACACCTGACTCCAATCTTACTAAATCCCTGACTGTGCAAGTGTATAAAGTGTGCGAGTGTAAGAATAAATGCTGGTTTGAAGCCAAAGGGTAGTCAAAAGAGTAGGTCAGGATCAATGGTGTCCTCAATGCTGAGAAATACAGGCAGATACTTCTCCATCATGCCATACCATCAGGGAGGCGTGTAATTGGCCCCAAATGTATTCTGCAGCAGGACAACCACCCCAAACATACAGCCAATGTCATTAAGAACTATCTTCAGTGTAAAGAAGAACAAGGATTCCCGAAAATGATGGTTTAGCCCCTACAGAGCCCTGATCTCACCATCATGGAGTCTGTCTGGGATGATATGAAGAGACAGAAGGATTGGAGGCTGTCAGCATCCACAGAAGTTCTGTGCTTAGTTCTCCAAAATGTACATAGAACAACCTGCCGAGTTCCTTCAACAACTGTGTGCAAGTCTACCTAGAAGAAGGCAAAGGGGGGTCACCCCAAATATTGATTGGATTTGGATTTCTCTTCATTTTACTTTCCATTTTGTTAATTGAGCAAAATAAACTATTAACACTTCGATTTCTAAAAAGTATTCTTCGTTTACAGCATTAGCATCACACCGCCTAAAACTTTTGCACGGTACCGTATATATTTTATCTATATACAGATATATAAAGTTTGGCTATAAATTGATTGACCACATATATACAACTTGGGAGGTGCTCAATGGGATGGGACACTCTTCTCAATATGTAAAAGTTAGGAGGGTTGGCTCCTGGGTTGAGCATCTTGCGAAGGACGGGACTTGCTGTAGGCAGCCGCGGCGTCTCCGTGTAATGCGGTCTTCGGTGACGGACGTTCCTCGCCATCATCGGGATGCCAGACTACAGTCTTCTGCTGCTCCGGCTTGTAGATGAAGATTCCCAGACCCCGACGCTGCTCATCCTTCAGATGTAATGTAATAAACATCCCCTTATCTCTCCCGGGCTTTTAATCTGAATATTATTCGATTGCCTTATCGGAGGGAATTTCATCGAATAAAGCCTTAAAAGTGTCCTGAAGAAGTTGCGATCCTTTCCTGGCCGGTTTTATTTCCGTTCTCTTGTAATGGACGTTGTATTGATTTATAAATGGTGTTCCTTATTAACTATATGGCCGCCCGTCTTCACGTCCTAAAAAACCTGAACGCTAAATGAAATATTGTGTCCGGTGATTAGAGTTAAAGTAGCCAAAAGCAAAAATGTCATACATTGCCGTTTACTTAGATGTGGTGGCTGCATTTGTTTTCTCGTTTAACCACTTGCCTACCGGGCACTTTCACCCCCTTCCTGCCCAGTGCATTTTTCAGCTTTCAGCGCTGTCGCACTTTGAATGACAATTGCGCGGTCATGTAACACTGTACACAAACAATTTTTTTTATCATTTTCTTCACACAAATAAAGCTTTCTTTTGGTGGTATTTAATCACTTCTGTTTTTTTTTTATTTATTTACAAAAAAAAAAGACTAAACGTTTTAACCGCTTCCCGACCGCCTCCTGCACATTTACTCGGGCAGAATGGCACGGCTAGGCAAAAGCACGTACAGGTACGTTGCCCTTTAATTGCCTAGCCGTGGGTCGCGCGCACGCCGACAGCGGCGCGCTCGCGACCCGGTCGGGAGCTCCGTGACCACGGCCGCGGGACCAGCGGAACCGATCGCCGCTGGTGTCCCGCGATCGGGTCACGGAGCTGAAGAACGGGGAGAGGTCTGTGTAAACAAACCTCTCCCCGCGCTTCCTACTCTGCCTGTCATTGATTGGCTGTTCCCGGTCATCGGGAAAGCCGATCAATGACGTCAGACGTCAGCCCTGATGTAAAAAAACACACACATGTCACAGCCCATAACCCCTCCCCCTAGTGGTTAACTCTTTCACTACAACTGTCATTTACACAGGAATTAATGCATTTAAATAGCATTGATTGCTGTATAAATGACAATGGTCCCAAAAATGTGTCAAAAATGTCCGATGTGTCCGCCATAATGTCGCAGTCACAATAAAAATCGCTGATCGCCGCCATTACTAGTAAAAAAAAAAATATTAATAAAAATGCTATAAAACTATCCCCTATTTTGTAAACGCTATAACTTTTGCGCAAACCAATCAATAATCGCTAATTGCGTTTTTTTTTTTTAACAAAAATATGTAGAAGAATACGTATCGGCCTAAACTGAGGAAAAAAAATGTTTTTTTATATATTTTTTGGGGATATTTATTATAGCAAAAAGCAAAAAAATATTGCATTGTTTTCAAAATTGACGCTCTAGTTTTGTTTATAGCGCAAAAAATAAAAACCGCAGGGGCGATCAAATACCACCAAAAGAAAGCTCTATCTGTGGGGAAAAAAGGACGCCAATTTTGTTTTGGAGCCACGTCGTACGACCGCGCAATTGTCAGTTAAAGCGACGCAGTGCCGAATCGCAAAAAAGGGGCCTGGTCCTTTGGCTGCCAATTGGTCCGGGGCTGAAGTGGTTAAAAAAAAAAAAATGTTTTTTACTTTTTTTTTTCTGTCAGTAAATTTTGTAACTAAGTAATTTTTCGCCTTCACTGGTGTGCGCTGATGAGGCGGCACTAATAGGCTGAACTGGTGGGCATTGATGAGGTGGCACTAATATGCCGCACTTATGGGCACTGATAGGCGGCACTGGTTGGCACGGATAGGTGGCACGGATAGGCAGTACAGATGGGCATTGATGGGTTGCACTGATGGGCAACACTAATGGGTATTGATCAACAGCAGTGATGGGTATTGATGGGCAGCACTGATTGCCAGCACTGACTGGAATCACTAATGGGCACTGATTGCTGCCACTAGTGCTGGCATTGGTGGGCACTGTTTTGTGACACTATATTTTTTTATTGTAATCAGGGCACTGAATGCATACTGTGATAGCTTCTGATTGGCTACCATAGTGGTCAGTCACTGTGACGCCCGCCCCGTGTTTTCTCGTACATTGTATCTCTCTATCTTTCTTTCAGAAAAAATTAAAAAAATAATAATAATAAAATTAAAAAAATACCTAGATCAAGATTTGATTGAGGTATCCGTGTCAGTCTATGTGTGTTTTTAGGTAGGATAAAAAAAAAAATGCACACTATTGTTTTTGAGCTGTACTCCATGTACATCATGCAACAACTAACATACACATTCATTTAAGTTGTTCTTTGGTGGAAGGTTATGGTAGTAGCAAGAAATATACAGCTAAATTACGATTTTGGACAAGTTTTCCTTTAATAAAAAAAGAAAAAAGGAGCTATCCATTACCCAAATGAAAGCCCAGTTTGTCCTAAAAAAAATAAAAGCACGGTATAATCCACCTGGATACACAAAGTAGTTGTGGTGATATGTACAGTTTTAGTAACGCATATCAAAGTTGCAAAATTGTGCTTGGGCATTTAAGATTTGTTTTTACCCTTAGGCGGGAAGGGGTTAAAAAGAAATCGCTGTGTTTTTGCGTAAAACACATTTTTTTTAAAACATTCTTATCAGTTTAACTAATGCTAATAATAAAAAGTATTTAAAATCTTCTTCTACATTTTAAATGTATACATAAACACAAATATTTAATAATAATAAAAAATATATTTAAATATAAAAAAATATATATAAATAATAATATATATATAATAATAATTTAAAAAAATAATTAAAAAAAAAATATATATATATATATATATATATATATATATATATATATATATATATATTTTTTTTTTAATTATTTTTTTTTTTTTTACAGTATGATATTAAAACAAAATAAAATTCTTCTATGTCCTTAAAAACACTATAAAAATTTGTTGGAATGCAAATTGTCTGTAGATGTATAGTAGTCACCTAGACTTCCATGACCTGTGGTCACAAAGGGGGTTGTGCTGTATTTAGGTGGCGGCACGACTTTAAAAGTCTTCCTGCAGATTTTATCTGGGTCATCAGATCTCGGCCATCAAATGAAAGCCCAGTTTGTCCTAAAAAAAATAAAAGCACGGTATAATCCACCTGGATACACAAAGTAGTTGTGGTGATATGTACAGTTTTAGTAACGCATATCAAAGTTGCAAAATTGTGCTTGGGCATTTAAGATTTGTTTTTACCCTTAGGTGGGAAGGGGTTAAAAAGAAATCGCTGTGTTTTTGCGTAAAACACATTTTTTTTAAAACATTCTTATCAGTTTAACTAATGCTAATAATAAAAAGTATTTAAAATCTTCTTCTACATTTTAAATGTATACATAAACACAAATATTTAATAATAATAAAAAATATATTTAAATATAAAAAAATATATATAAATAATAATATATATATAATAATTTAAAAAAATAATTAAAAAAAAAAAAAATATATATATATATATATATATATATATATATATATATATATATATATATATATATATATATATATATATATATATATATATATATATATATATATATATATATATATTTTTTTTTTACAGTATGATATTAAAACAAAATAAAATTCTTCTATGTCCTTAAAAACACTATAAAAATTTGTTGGAATGCAAATTGTCTGTAGATGTATAGTAGTCACCTAGACTTCCATGACCTGTGGTCACAAAGGGGGTTGTGCTGTATTTAGGTGGCGGCACGACTTTAAAAGTCTTCCTGCAGATTTTATCTGGGTCATCAGATCTCGGCCATGCCTCTCGTAGTGTACAGTTCATCAATAATTCCCCCGGCTACATGATTGGCAGGAGGAACATGCCAAGAGGTCGGTGTCACGTCACAGGGACTGGAAATAGAACTTCCCTTATTTAAGACCTCTTCTTAGATGTCCGGGTGTCAGGCCAGGGTGCGGGGAGGGGGGGGGGGGGGGTTTTGAAGTAGGGATATGATATCGATGGTCTCTTGTTGCTGCAGAAATATAGTGTATTTATGCATTGGACACTTTTTAATCCAGGGTTTCTCAACCAGAGTTCCATAGAACCCTAGGGTTCCTCCAGGGGTTGCTCGCGGCTCATAGCAACCCCCGCCTCACCTCTCAGATAAGTTCCCACTCGCACCATTGATCTTTTTTACCTATCTATAAGTACACTAACTAACGGTACACAATTGTCGGCCAACAAACACGAGCGTAGTGGCGTACTACATGGAATTTCAGCTCTTGAGCGCCACCCTTTGGGCACCTTCCGCTAATGTCGTGTTTTGGTGAGCATTGATTCCGAGCATGCGTGTTTGTACTTTGGACTTTTGTGTGATGGACTTGTGTACAGACGATACGAAAATCTGACAACAGACCGTTGTCCGCCGAAAATTTACTAGCCTGCCATCCAACATTTGTTGGCGGAAAGTTGGCCAACAATTTGTCTGAAGGAGCGCACTAACGGTCGGATTTTCGGCAAACAGCCTGACATCACACAATTCCCGGACGAAAATCCGATCGTGTGTGCGAGGCTTTAGGCCTCATACACACACAGACGTTTTAACAGTGGCTTTTTTGAGCTTTTTTTTGCTGCTTAACCGCTTCCCGACCGCGCCATGTACATATACGTGTGCAGAATGACACGGGCAGGCAAAATCCCGTATATAAACGTGATTTTGCATTTGCCTGCCCGTGGGTCGCGCGTGCGCCACACGTCACAGCCCATAACCCCTCCCCCTAGTGGTTAACCCCTTCACTACAACTGTCATTTACACAGGAATCAATGCATTTAAATAGCACTGATTGCTGTATAAATGACAGTGGTCCCAAAAATGTGTCAAAAGTGTCCGATGTGTCCGCCATAATGTCGCAGTCACAATAAAAATCGCTGATCGCCGCCATTACTAGTAAAAAAAAAAAATATTACTAAAAATGCTTTAAAACTATCCCCTATTTTGTAAACGCTATAACTTTTGCGCAAACCAATCAATAATCGCTAATTGCGATTTTTTTTACCAAAAATATGTAGAAGAATACGTATCGGCCTAAACTGAGGAAAAAAATGTTTTTTTATATATTTTTTGGGGATATTTATTATAGCAAAAGCAAAAAATATTGCATTGTTTTCAAAATTGTCGCTCTATTTTTGTTTATAGCGCAAAAAATAAAAACCACAGGGGCGATCAAATACCACCAAAAGAAAGCTCTATTTGTGGGAAAAAAAGGACGCCAATTTTGTTTGGGAGCCACGTCGCACGACCGCGCAATTGTCAGTTAAAGCGACGCAGTGCCGAATCGCAAAAAGGGGCCTGGTCCTTTGGCTGCCAATTGGTCCGGGGCTGAAGTGGTTATGAAGGCAACTCCATGTTATTCAATGGGCTCATACACACCATGGCGTTTTTGAGCTGTAACAGGCATGGTCGTTTTTAAGCTCCAAAAAAAAACCAAGGACCAGCGCCTTCAGAGGCTCCAGCGTTGGAGCTGTTTTGACACTGACGCCGAAAAAAAGCTCAAAAACGCGCATTAACGATATACCAACTTTTTTAGCGTCAGCGTTTTTAAGCTGTAAAAATGTTTATGTGGGTAATTTGAGAGTGGAAAATAGCAGAGGGATGTTCTTTTAAAAAAAAAACGTGCCTTAACGCTTAGGCCTCATGCACACGAGACGCTGTTAAACGTGCGTTCAGAGGCAGTTGGACACTTTTTTCAACTGCACCTGAACGCATGCAATGTGATCCTATGTGTCCATGTACACAGTCTCGTTTTTTCCTCGTTTTTCCAGAAGCAAAAAAATGCGTTCAGACACTTTGCTTTTCCGCGTTTCAGATGCAAAACGCAGCTAGACGCGGTTAAACGCAGGCACCTGCGTTTAGCCGCGTTTGCGTTTTATAAGCCTTTTTAAAGGAACCCAATTTTTTGGACCAGTAAACTCAGAAATATGATGGTAAACCATAAAAAAATACTAGAAAAATTGGTTTAAAATTTCGTAATTAGTTTAAATAGTTCATAGAGCGTATATATACTCACTGATGCATACATGTTTGTGAAATGCATACATGTTTGTGAAATATCCAACGGACATTCGCTGTGCCATCAACGGATGGGTCCAATATCGACAAGCTCTGTATCTGGACCTCTCATGCAAATTTGCGACGACGTTGCTGCCTCATCAAGAGCGACATCAGGAGCATTTCCTGACATATATTCAATATGGGATCCATTTCCAATTCTGCTCTCTCTGCTGCTGCTCACTCTGATCAAAATGGCAGAAATAGTTAATAATACATGTTTTCTGAGCTTGGGGAGGGTCTATATGATGTTATCTTTTCAAATGCTTATAGGCGCAAACGGGGCTAAACGCGACTAAACGCAGCATGAAAACACAGCAAAACGCGCGTTTTTAAACGCAGGTTTCTGCTTTTTAAAACATGCGCTCAGCAGAGTTTGCATCTGCGTCTCGTGTGCATTGGGCCTTAAAAACGAGGTTCAACGCGCATTGACGCCAAATCAAAACGCTAATAAAATCGCGTTTTTAACGCTGCTTTTTTTTCAGTTATTGTTACTAGCTTTACAGCCCGTTTTTTTAAAACGTCCGGGTGTATGAGGCCTTAGACTGGAACGTTCCTCTGTGTGTGTTGAAAAGCTTGAGAAAGGTGACTTTAAACCATTGTTTATTGGACACAAGCACTTTTATATATGAAAAGTTAATTTATGCACTTGTGTGCGGGACATTTGGTGACTTTATGTTCTGGACACTTTGATTTGTTTGTTTATTTTTTGCTGGTCCCTTTGTATAATTTTTTTTTGATAATAGTGATGGATTTGCTTCTTTGAGATGAATTGACACATTATACATTTTTATTTTTGATGAATTAGATGTTTGTTTTAGTTACCTTTTTATTTTTTGTTTACTTTGGGTGATAGCACTGTAACTTTTTTACTCTTATGCCTCGTACACACGATTGGATTGTTGGCCAACAAATCCCTGGAACTTTGTCCGAAGGGCATTGGCGCCAACTTGTCTTGCATACACACGGTCACACAAATGTTGGCCAACAATTATGAACATAGTGACGTACTAGACGTACTGCATTTTTTTCAACTCTTTAGCGCCACCCTTTAGGCTCCTTCTGCTAATTTCGTGTTAGTAGAAGTTTGGTGAGTGTTGATTCGTGCTTTTCATTTTGCGTCTTTTCATTTAGCGCTTTTAAATTCGTGCTTTTCATTTAGCGCTTTTGATTTCGTGTTTTTCAGTTCGTTACTGAACGGCCATTCGTCAATCAGACATGTTGTGGAATCGGAGGAGATAATGTGTTATTTATTATTGGCCTTGGAGTTTTTTAGTTTTTTTTTCCACTTCAGCGAAAATTTTTCAGAGAGACTTATTTCAACTTTGCAGTTCAATTTTGTCCCTTCCTGTTTTCACATCATAGTGGTTTATTCAAATATATCTTTATTTAGTTAAAGAATGCACTTTTTGGTTAATTTTTAATGGCAGATATCATGTCTATTTTTTTTTTTTTTTTAATGCACAATAAAAAAAAATTGTGTAGAATAATACTTAGGGAAAAAGAAAGAGTTGCGCTAAACCGGGGGTTGATACTAACTATCAGGACCCAATACTCAACACAAACACATGAAATAAATCTAATGATATGTGTTAATAATAAAAGTAAAATATTGGTAAAAAAACATAAACCCCCAAAAATATATGATAAATAAACCTCTATTGTTAAAAATGTAAAAATAAGTGAGTAGGACTAGACCCTTAAAGCGGTTCTGCGTTTTTTTTTTTTTTTGGGCTATATGCCAAGGGCATATAGCTCAATTGGGGGACTTACCTGTTCCATCTTCCATCTCGATCGCCGCCGGTTTTCGTCCGATGAAGTTCTTCATCTTCTTCTTTGGTGCTGGGGGCCATCTTGCCTGTGGGCATGTGAAACCCCCACAGGCACTTTAGATGGCCCAGCATGCACCGCCGTTACTCGCGCGTGCGCAGTAACGGCACATCTGCCGACATCTCACGAGATTTCGGAAGATGTGGCCGAAATCTCGTGAGATT
>CM053035.1:211420975-211630975 GCA_028564925.1 Lithobates sylvaticus | reverse complement strand
AGAGCCCTCATACGGTACCAGTATCTTGCAGCCGGTCCGGCGATACCGTACGAGCGTGGATTCACTTGGTGTCTTTCAACTTCGCTTCCAGGCTCTTGCTGAGGAACCAGCCTTATGCGTGGCCCTCTTCTGAAGAGTCCTCCCCTGGTTGCTTCCTCAGTTGCTGGGCCTCTCCACGGATGAGACGGCACCGGACCACCTTGGAATCCTCCTTCCAGTTACTTTGCCTTGGGCAAGCCAGCCCCGAGACTCGAAATTGGATGGATCTGCACCCCAGGCCATGAGGGCCATGAGGGCTGGTCAGGAGGATCAGGACCAAACGGATCTGGACCGGAACCCAGAAGCACGTGACCTCAGTACCTTAAGTACCCTCTCCCAGAAAACACAGCAAGACGACACTCTCACTGATTGGTTCCGAGAGAGATCGGCACTCAATGCGCCCAGCCAAACTGCGTTCTCATACTTGCCAGAAGTGACAGCAACACCTGTGGCCATGCAGAACCCAGTGCAATCCAGCCAGACTGGTACTGAAACCATAATTTGGTACAATTAACCCTAGAACACAACTGTGGTTCCAGAAACATTAAATTTACAAAACACATAGCGCGAGCTCGTCAGGAGCCCGGCGCTACATATATACACACAGTATGTCACAAAAGTGAGTACACCCCTCAGTCACATTTTAGTAAATATTTTCTTCTATCTTTTCATGTGACAACACTGAAGAAATGACACTTGTCTACAATGTAAAGTAGTGAGTGTACAGCTTGTATAACAGTGTAAATTTTCTGTCCCCTCAAAATAACTCAACACACAGCCATTAATGTCTAAACCGCTGGCAACAAAAGTCAGTACACCCCTAAGTGAAAATGTCCAAATTGGGCCCAAAGTGTCAATATTTTGTGTGGCCGCCATTATTTTCCAGCACTGCCTTAGTTACATAGTTAATCAGGTTGAAAAAAGACACAAGTCCATCTAGTTCAACCATAAAAATAAATAAATACCAAAAAAATAAAATCATACAATCCCATATACACAATCCTATACCCACAGTTGATCGAGAGGAAGGTGAAAAACCCCCAGCAGAGCCATGATCCAATTTGCTACAGCAGGGGAAAAAATTCCTTCCTGATCCCCCGAGAGGCAATCGGATTTTCCCCGGATCAACTTTACCTATAAATGTTAGTATCCAGTTATATTCTGTACATTTAGGAAAGTATCCAGGCCTTTCTTAAAGCAATCTACTGAGCTGGACAAAACCACCTCTGGAGTGAGTCTATTCCACATTTTCACAGCTCTTACTGTGAAGTAGGGATTCAGTATGTCACAGTACATGTTGGCATTCATGGTTCCCTCAATGATCTGTAGCCCCCCAGTGCCGGCAGCACTCATGCAGCCCCAGACCATGACACTCCCCAGACCATGACACTCCCCAGACCATGACACTCCCACCACCATGACACTCCCCCCACCATGACACTCCCCCCACCATGACACTCCCCCCACCACCATGCCTGACTGTAGACAAGACACACTTGTCTTTGTCCTCCTAACCTGGTTGCCCCCACACACGCCTGACACCATCTGACACCAAATACGTTTATCTTGGTCTCATCAGACCACAGGACGTGGTTCCAGTAATCCATGTCCTTAGTCTGCTTGCCTTCAGCAAACTCTTTGTGGACTTTCTTGTGCATCATCTTTAGAAGAGGCTTCCTTCTCGGACGACAGCCATGCAGACCAATTTGATGCAGTGTGCGGCGTATGGTCTGAGCACTGACAGGCTGACCCCCCACCCCTACAACCTCTGCAGCAATGCTGGCAGCACTCATACGTCTATTTCCCAAAGACAACCTCTGGATATGACGCTGAGCACGTGACCTCAACTTCTTTGGTGGACCATGGCGAGGCCTGTTCTGAGTAGAACCTGTCCTGTTATACCGCTGTATGGTCTTGGCCACCGTGCTGCAGATCAGTTTCAGGGTCTTGGCAATCTTCTTATAGCCTCGGCCATCTTTTATGTAGAGCAACAATTCTTTTTTTCAGATCCTCAGAGAGTTCTTTGCCATGAGGTGCCATGTTGTACTTCCAGCTATCAGTATGAGAGAGTGAGAGCGATAACACCAAATTTAACACACTTGCTCCCCATTCACACCTGAGACCTTGTAGCACTAACGAGTCACATGACACCGGGGGGAAGGAAAATGGCTAATTGGGCCCAATCTGGACATTTTCACTTAGGGGTGTACTGACTTTTGTTGCCAGCGGTTTAGACATTAATGGCTGTGTGAGTTATTTTGAGGGGACAGCAAATTTACACTGTTATACAAGCTGTACACTCATTACTTTACATTGTAGACAAGTGTAATTTCTTCAGTGTTGTCACATGAAAAGATGGAAGAGAAGATTTACAAAAATGTGACTGAGGGGTGTACTCACTTTTGTGAGATACTGTGTGTATATATATATATATATATATATATATATATATATATATATATATATATATATATATATAGTGTGTGTGTGTGTATATGTGTGTACATATATATATATATATATATATATATATATATATATAAAAAATTTGTGTGTGTATATTGTATGACTCAGGGCTCGACGAATCCCAGGCGCCAGGTCGCCATTGCGACTAGAAATTGTGCCCTGGCGCCTGGGTATTTGTTAGTGACAGGTGCCTCTGCTACAGGGCGGGCTGTGGGGTCTTGGCTGGGAAAGTGGAGGCGCACTATCTGGTTGTGGGGATGGAGCAGGAAGAGAGCGGCGCAGCAGCCGCTGACATCCTCCTCCCTTCTCCATACTCGCATGTGAAGCTGTATTGAGAGGGAGAGAGAGAGGATCTGTCAACATTGAGGTTGGATGTCGGGGGTGGGCGGGACCCGGGGTGGGCGGGACCCAGCTATCCAACACTAGCCAATGGGGTGCGATCTGGGCGGTCCGCTACGTGTATGTGGCCCCGCCCCTTTCTTAAACCGCACAATCATTGGCTGGATAGCTGCTGGGTCCCGCCCACCCCCGACATCGTGCTGAAACAATGCAGTTCCTCATTATAGCAGGAAGAGCCTGTTGTATTCAAAGGCATTTTAGAAGTCAGTCACTGACCTATCATTCTCCCCCCTATAACTAAAATATCCATTTTGGAAGGACTCGCCTTTGGATAAGTTTGTTTTACATTTTTGTCTTAATCAGATAAGCTTTAAGGAAAGTTTTTCCATACACATTTTTTTTTTTTTTGGAAAATAAAATGTGTTTAGACCTAATATAAGTTGAAAGTGTAAACACAGTTACTAAAAATCACAACACTCCCTGGAGGACACTGCAGGCTTGTCTGCAAACCCCCCCCTCCTCCTCCCCCATCATACACAGATCTCCCTCTGATGCTGATCACCCTGTCTGTGCTGCTGTTGGAGGGAGCCCTGGTGATCATGGATGAGCACCTTGCAGCTTGGCAATGGTGAGAGAGACAACCCCATATCTCCCATACACCATCCCATACCCCACTCTATCTTCCCTGGGGAATTTGTCAGCTCCTCTCTCTCTCTACAGTTTCACACACCGCAGTGCTGCAGAGAGCATTCATTTACACTATCAGCTGTGAAACCTGCCATTGTCACCTGCCAGTGCCAACCAGTGTCACCTGCCAGTGCCAACCAGTGTCACCTGCCAGTGCCACTTGCCAATGCCAGTTAGTGCCAACCGCCAATACCAGTTAGTGCCACCTGCCAATTAGTCCCATCCAGTGCCAACCATTGCCAGTGTCACCTGCCAATGCCAGTCAGTGCCAACCATTGCCACCTGCCAATTAGTGCCATCCAGTTCCAGCCATTGCCACCTGCCAGTGCCAACTAGTGCCACTTACCATTGCCAGTGCCACCTGCCAGTGCAATCCAGTGCCACCTGCCAGTGCAATCCAGTGCCACCTGCCAGTGTCACCTCGGTGCCACATGTTAGTGCTGCCTATCAGTGCCCATTAGTGGTACCTGTCAGTGCCACCTCAGTGTTGCCCATCAGTACCACCTGTCAGTTCCCATCAGTGGCACCTCAGTGCTGCCTGTTAGTGCCCATCAGTTCCAACCTCAATGCCGCCTCATCAGTGCATTTTCATCAGTGTTCATCAGTGCCCATTAGTGCAGCCTATCAGAGCACATCAGTGAAGGAGAAAAAAAAACGTATTTGCAAAATCTTATAACAAACAAAACAAGATGAGTTTATTTTTTTATTTTTTTAATATTGTTCTTTCATCGCTTGGCATCAGGCATGACCGATTCTTATTGCATGATGCCACAAACATGCAGTTCTGGGCATTGGGCAGAGGATTTTGGCTCCTAACTTTTTCAGCTGGCTCCTAGTTTCTAAAGAAAATTTGTCAATCCCTGTTGTATGTAGGTATGTGTGTGTATCTCTCTCTCTCTCTCTCTCTCTCTCTCTCTATCTATATATATATATATATATATACACACACACACACACTACCAGTCAGAAGGTTTTAAAGCTCCCCAATTTTCCCTTTTTTTTTCTTTTTTCAGTTTTTATTGAAATTTACAGTTTATGCAGTTTACTCTCTCAATGTACTCTGAAAATGAAGTGTAGAACAAATAAACAACTAGACATAAAAAATAAATCATGGATTCATTTTCTGTAACAAAATGTAATCTAAATTTTGGACCCTCAAAGTAAGTCTTTTGCAGATCGAACTGTCAAACACACTCTTGGTGTTTTTTTTTATTACGAAAATCAAATATTGTTTCTGGAAAGTTCTTCCCAACACTGTTGCAGAAGTTCCCACAGATGTGTCGCACTTGTAGGTTGCCTTTCTTTCACCCTTTTATCCCAAACCAGGTTGATGGGGTCTAAGCCTGGAGACTGTGCCGGTGTTGTATCATTATCCGTCCCCCATCACGAAGTGTCCGAGGTGTACTGCGCATGCGCAGTACACACTGCAGTGGCGGTGCGTGCATAGAGGGCGCAGGAGCGCCGCCCCCCCTCTCCTGCACCGCTCTATCACCAATAGATAGATTCATGCATTGCATGAATCTATCTATTGTCACCGCTGCCGCCCCCCTATTCAGGTGTCCGGCCCCTGATCGGGCGCCGGGCATCTGAATTACAGTGGGGGGGGTGTTGCTGGAAGCGCCCCTATTAGAGCTGTAAGCTCTAATAGGGGACCCTATTAGAGCGGTGGGCTCTAATAGGCTTCCCTAAGTGTAAACAGCGGGCGCACGGCTGTGCGTTCGCTGATTACACAGTACTGTGTTAGGGAAGCGAATACATCGCTTCCCTAACACAGACCCGCCTCTCAGCCAATCAGGTTGCCAGGTCTGTTACCTGTCACCTGATTGGCTGAAGTCACAGGCGCTGTGATTGGACGCTAGGCGTCCAATCACCTAGCGTCCAATCACAGCAGAAGAAGACAGGAGGAGCGCGGGAGAAGACATCCGACGGAGACATCCGACGGAGACACCGCTCGTCGCCCGACGCCGTCACCAGCTGCACACCGGGACAAGGTAAGTGCAGAGGGCAGGCAGGGGGCACAGTGGCAGCACTTAAGGGGCACAATGGAAGCACTTAAGGGGCACAATGGCAGCACTTAAGGGGCACAGTGGCAGCACTTGGGGCACAATGGCAGCACTTAAGGGGCACAATGGCAGAACTTGGGGCACAATGGCAGCACTTAAGGGGCACAATGGCAGCACTTAAGGGGCACAATGGCAGCACTTAAGGGGCACAATGGCAGAACTTGGGGCACAATGGCAGCACTTAAGGGGCACAATGGCAGCACTTAAGGGGCACAATGGCAGAACTTGGGGCACAATGGCAGCACTTAAGGGGCACAGTGGCAGCACTTAAGGGGCACAATGGCAGAACTTGGGGCACAATGGCAGAACTTGGGGCACAATGGCAGAACTTGGGGCACAGTGGCAGCACTTAAGGGGCACAGTGGCAGAACTTGGGGCACAGTGGCAGAACTTGGGGCACAGTGGCAGAACTTGGGGCACAGTGGCAACGTTTGATGGGCACAGTGGCAGCGTTTGATGGGCACAGTGGCAGCACTTGGGGCACAGTGGCAGTGTTTGATGGGCACAGTGGCAGCGTTTAATGGGCACAGTGGCAGCGTTTGGCACAGTGAGG
This sequence comes from Lithobates sylvaticus, assembly GCA_028564925.1. Classification (NCBI taxonomy): domain Eukaryota; kingdom Metazoa; phylum Chordata; class Amphibia; order Anura; family Ranidae; genus Lithobates; species Lithobates sylvaticus. The sequence goes on along the minus strand of CM053035.1, from coordinate 211,624,828 downwards.
CTGTTTGTTTGCGCCCCCCCAAAAATTTTGAGCACCAGCCGCCACTGGTACACAGGACACCCTGATTCCGAAAATTTCCGAGGATGAACGGCGCCTGCGCCGTGAGTCCACTTTCAAGCCCCACCATCCAAGTGGACATAGAGTTAGAATATAAAAGAGCCGAGCGCAGCGAGGCCGTGCCCGAAGCGTGGCGAGCGAAGCGAGCCCGCGAGGGGCCCTCTAAGTTTGACTAACCCTATGTCCGCTTGGATGGTGGGGGCTTCACCTCGACTCACGGCGCAGGCGCCGTTCATCTTCCGACAATTTCCGAAAATCTTCATGCTCCGTACTGCGGACACCTAGTGACAGCCGGACACTTTGTGATAGAACACTGGCCATTCCATAATTTGACACCTTGTTCTTTTCTTCTAAGATATTTCTGACACAGCCTGGAGGTATATTTCGGGTCATTATCTTGCTGTAGGATGAACCCCTGACAAACTAGGTGTATTGCAGAGTAGACCTGTGCAATTCGTTTCAAATTAGTTTTTTTTAAACAAATTTTCGACAAATTTGTTTATTCGGAAATACCCGAATTAACGAAAATCTGTTTAACAATTTTTTCCAAAAATATATACCGTATATACTCGAGTATAGGCCGTCCCGAGTATAAGCCGAGGCCCCTAAATCACCACAAAAAAATGGGGAAACGTATTGACCCGTGTATAAGCCGAGGGGCAAAAATGCAGCAGCTACTGTAAGTGGAAAAAGGGTCAGCCATGCCCATCTGCTTGTCCCCTGTACCCCCCCGTGTCCCCATTGCAGCCTACCTGTGCCGATCCGGGGTCCGGGGTCCTGGGTCCTCGGTCCTCGGTCCGGGGTTCGGGGTTCGGTCCCGCTCTGTCCTCCCCACAGCATGTATTACAGGCGCCATTACAATTTAAAAGCCGCGCCTCCTCGTCCGTGATAGGAGGAACACTTTTTTCCCAGCAGTCAGTCTTCAGTGTTCCGCCTATCACGGATATCCTCTCATCCTCGTCCATGAGATGAGAATGACAGGCCATCCGTGATAGGTGGAACACTGTACTGCTGGGAAAATTAGTGTCCGCCTATCACGGACGGGCGGGAGGAGGCGGCGCGGCTTTTGAACAGTGCCGTCTGTCTGCATGACAAGCTGTTCATGTAGGCAGACCGCACTGACTCGAGTATAAGCCGAGGGGGGGGACTTTCAGACCTAAAAAAGGGTCTGAAAATCTCGGCTTATATTCGAGTATATACGGTATATATAATGTGTGCATGTATGTATGTATTGTAACACAGGATCTTCTACAGGATCAGTGTATCTATTGTAGCGCATTCATATGTGGGAGCCGGTTGGATTTGCTCCCAAATGTTATATTTCTGTCCTTTTTCCTACTACTTTTACCTTTTTGTTGCTGTCTCTTTTTATAATTTTAATCTGTTTTGGAATTTGTTCTTTGTCATTGGACCAATAAATCTTTTAACTTGCAGTATGTGATATCAACAACCAGGGGCGGACTGACAACTCATGGGGCCCCCGGGGCAATAGGAGGTTATGGGACCCCCAGGCAATCAGAGATTATGGGGCCACACAGCATACAATCACACAGTATACACATACATGTACACACAGTATACACAGACATGTTTCTATTGGCTGAGAAGGTACTGGAGAGGTGGGGCAGCTATAATCTCTGGATTTTTAGACCAAAAGGATGTCGGTAAGGGACATTTCAGAAACAGATGTAAAAAAAACACAGATTTTTACATACTCTCCCTGGTTTTACTGAGGCTGGCAACCCTGATGGGGCCCCCTAGTGGCCCGGGGCCCTCGGGAAGTGCCCGAGTGGCCAAATGGTCAGTCCGCCCCTGTCAACAACACAATTCTGAGGAAGCGGAATAAGATTGCAAAATGTATTTATTAGGATGTTGAACTAGATAGCAATTTATATGGCCTGTTGTACTATGTAATATGAGAAACTACCCAATCTGTCCAATTAATTTGTATCCAGTTAAACATGCTCTTGCACTACATAAATCTAAAGGGGATTTTACTATCAGATAGTTACATATGTGGTGAGCCTAAGTATCCTGTTTTGATTCTAGTACCTTTGTGGCTGCACAGCGTAGAAAGTATATTGTTACCGTCATGCTCTTTTTGACTGCAGACGCTGTCATGTAGGCCCTTTTTATTGTTGTTATTATTCTTACTATTCCTATTTATTTCTTATTATTTGTTGTTAATTATTGTTATTATTATTGTTACTATTATTTATTTATTTATTATTATTATTATTATTATTATTTGGTAATTGTTATTATTGTTACTATTATTATTTATTTATTAACAACAAATATTATTATTATTTGTTGTTAATTATCGTTGTTGTTACTATTAAGCCCCATACACACGCGCGGATTATCCAAGGACCAGGTCCGTCGGACCATGTCCTTCACACTTTGTCTGATGTTGGTTTTGCGTACACACGGTCAGACAAAGTTGTCGGAAAATCCGATCATTCTGAACGTGGTGACGTTTGTTGCCTACGACGGGACTACGTAGAGGCTAGTAGCCAATAGCTTTGGTCTTGTAATGTGATCTGAGCATGCGTAGCACTTTGTCCGGTCGGACAACTGTACACACGATCGGATTTGGTGTGATCGGACCGTGTTGTCTGCAAATCTTTCCAGCAGGAGATAAGACTTTGTCCGTCGGACAATCCGACGTACACTGTCCGATGGTGCATACACACAGTCTGATTTTTCAACAACATTGTCCGATCGGACAGAATCCATGAAAAAGTCCGACCGTGTGTATGGGGCTTTACTGTTACTACTACTATTTATTATTATTATTATTATTATTATTTGGTAATTGTTATTATTGTTACTATTATTTATTTATTAATAATAATAATAAATAGTAACAACAACAATAATTAACAACAAATAATATTTGTTGTTAATTATAGTTATTATTGTTACTATTTGTATTTATTATTATTATTTGTTGTTATTATTGTTACTATTATTATCTATTTATTATTATTATTATTTGTTAATTATTGCTATTATTATTATTGTTACTATTTTTAGTATGATTATTATTAATATTTGCTGTTACTGATTGTTACTATTATTATCTATTTATTATTATTATTATTTGTTAATTATTGCTATTATTATTATTATTATTGTTACTATTATTATCTATTTATTATTATTGTGTGTATATTTTACCTTTTTCTGTTTGTATTTGTTGCAGTCTCTAGGCCGGCATACTGAGCACAGCTCCTGAAGCTGGCTCCATGTATCCAGAATCCACCACGGACTCCCCGGCTAGACTATCACTGAGACAGACTGGCTCCCCAGGGATGATTTACAGGTGAGCCCCCCCATCACATACCTGCATGAGCCACACCCACTCTATGTCCAGCTTCATATCTTGGTGTGATCTGGTTTGTACCCAGCTGTGCCTACCTACCTGTACACACCTCTTCCTATCATGAATGTTACCACACCCCTATTTTCTGGGAAAAAATAAATAACAATGTTGCCACCCTCTTGTGCATATGGTTTTCCTGTAGTAGCTACATTTCCACATATACTGTATATAGAGAAGATTGCTGAGTTCTGTTCAGTCATCGGGACGCACAGTGATTCACTTTTGAACAGAAGGGATAAAGGTATTCAATGTCAGGCGGATGTCGGAGCAGAAACTGGCAGAGCTTAAAGTTGGTAGTAAAGGCTCAAGGTTTGTATTCTGTGCATGAAGGTAAAAAAACCTCCTCTGTACAGCAGCCCCCCGATCCAGCGATGTGCACGAGGGACTCTCCCTCCTCATTGGCTGAGACAGCTGTCAATCACAGCCAGTCAGCCAATAAAAGAGAGGGGGTGCAGCCCTGTGTGTGAATGGACAGGCAGAGACTCTCAGCTCGGGAGTGAGCCTGCTTGAGTGCCCCTATTGCAAGCTACTTAAAGTCTAAAGTGTTTATTAGGAGTCACTAAGTTTTTCCTCTAGGATTGTCATGAAAAAGGGGCGGCACCCTCGAGGGGGTGGGGCCCAATTTTCAACAATATGTGTCCTTAGATATTCTCATGGTTATTATATAGATAGATTAAAGAAGAAGTAAACCCCAAATGGGTTTTACTTCCTCTGTTGCTCCCCGCAAGGCCTGCAAATGAAAATCATAATGGGCTAGTATGCATTGCATACTAGCCCATTGTACAACACTTACCTGCAAACGAAGCCCACGCTGTCCCCTGAGCAGGCCGCGTCCATCTTCGCCTCTCTTCCTTCCGGGGGCCACGGACTCCGGCTCTGTGACTGGCCGGAGTCGCATGACGTCACTCCCGCGCATGACGTCACTCCCGCGCATGCTGTCAGTCACGGCACACGCTGGGGGGAAGAAACGGCACAGTGGTCCGTTTCTTCACAGGGCATGTGCCGACATGGGCGGACTACAAGTGAAATATACGGCGCACATTTAGGAGATATTTCCACTACCTATAGGTAAGTCTTATTCTAGGCTTACCTATAGGTAAAAGTCAACAAAAAGGGTTTATAACCCCTTTAAGACGTGTTTTAGTGTATTTGCACTGTTTTGCTGCTCTCGGCTGAGGGTAGCTCAGCAGAAAGGAGGGGCTGGGATCACCGGCGGGGGGACCTGAGAAGAGGAGGATCTGAGATGCTCTATGCAAAACCATTACAGAGAGCAGGTAAGTATTATTATTATTATGTGTATTATTTAAAAAAAATTAAATAAAATTGTCTTTAACTACTTCCCACCCGGCCACTGTATATATACGGCCGGGTGGGACCCGTCTACTTCTGATTGGACGTTCCTGAACGCCCTTCAGATGTAGGGGGATCACGCGCGCGCGTGTGCCCGTTCAGCGGCGCGATCCCGATGCGCTCGTGTCACCCGGACACGGCGCATCTCAGATCGGCAGGAGAGCTCTGCGATTGGCCCTCCAGATCACATGACGGCCGTGTCCAATCACAGCCGTCATGTGATGTAAGCAAACAGCCGGTTGCTAGGCAATTGGCTCTCCTCACGCGGAAGTCGTCGTGAGGAGAGAAGAGCGGATCGCTGCAGCCGGCTGGTGATCAGTGAGTATTAGCTGTTTTTTTACAGCTTTTTACTCACTGATCACCAGTCTAGTGGAAACACACATGTCCCCAAAACACACATGTCCCCAAAACACACATGTCCCCAAATAAAAACTCTTGTCCCCAAATAAAAACTCTTGTCCCCAAATAAAAACTCTTGTCCCCAAATAAAAACTCTTGTCCCCAAATAAAAACTCTTGTCCCCAAATAATAAAAACACATGTCCCCCACATATGTCCCAGTAAAATCACATGTGCCAATGATTATCTGCACACATATGTCCGTGATCACCTGCACACATCTGTACATGATCATTTGCGTACATATGTCCGTGATCACACAAACCAATTAATATACACTTAACGGAATTTTTTTTACTAAAAACATGTAGCAGAATACATTTTGGCTTAAATTTATGACAAAATTTGATTTTATTGGATTTCTTTTTAAAAAGAAAGGAGAAAATATTTTTTTTTTTCAAAATTTCCCCTATTTTTTCGCTTATATCGCAAAAAATAAAAAACGGAGTCGTGAATAAATACCACCAAACTAAAGCTCTATTTGTGCGAACAAAATGATAAAAATTTAATTTGGGTACAGTGTAGCATGACCGCGCAATTATCATTGAAAGTGTGAGAGCGCTGAAAGCTGAAAATTGGTCTGGGAAGGAGGGGGGCGAAAGTGCCCGGTATTGTAGTGGTTAAAAAGTTTGCAGACCCCTGCTCTATAGTTTTCCTTTTAAAGAAGAGGTAAATTAACTGGGTGACATTTGGTTTGGTAAAGCACCGCCCCTTATAGACAGTTGTCTTGTTTTCCTATTTATTCATACTTTAGTTGCAGTTATTTTCGGTCTACATGCACTCCCTCCAGCAGTGGCTCAGAGGATTTCCTTATAGTGACAGCAGCAGAATATGGCTGCACACTGACTGGTGGCACATCCTATTAGTGCTCATTCACCTGTGTAGCAGTATTTGCTGCTCTTCTGAAATGCATTCTGTGGTGTATCACTTTTCAGGGGCATTTGACAGGCGGCTCACCCCTTAAATATCTGTTTCAAGTCCCTTTCTCTTAAATGGGTCACGTTTGGCGGAGGTGCTGCTTTCCAAATGCAAGTTGTATAAGTTCTACTGGCAGTGGTAACTTGCAGCTGTGGTTTGGGGTGCGGGGGTAAGGAGTAGTAAAACGAGGGCTCAACTGCCTGTTGACTTTTCCTGTTTAATTCATTTTTACTTTATAACCAGACAGGTTCTGGCGAAAGTGAGCTAAAAAAAAAGAACCAGAAAGCCCTCCACTAGACCAGTGGTTCTCAACCTCAGTCTTCAAGTATCCCCAACAGTCCATGTTTTCAGGTTTTCCTTTACTTTGCACAGCTGCTTTAAATCAATGTCAATGACATGCAGGGCCCTCTTTAATATTGATTGGACCCTGGGCAAACATTTTTTCTTGGGCCCCCCCCCCCATCATGCAATTTCGCTCTCCACCTGCCTGCACAAAATGGACTGGGGTGGTGAGGGGACCCATCAATAGACAGAAAACTCCTGGGGATCCTAGAAGTCCGGGGATCAGTGGTAGTGCTGGGGGAGGGGAGGGTGTGATCAATGGCAATGCTGATTTTTTTTTTTTACTGACTACCAATATAAAGAGGAGTTTCAACACTGGCCACCAATATAATAGGGGTTTACACTGACCACTTATGTAATGGGAGCATTCACAGTAACCACCAATGTAAGGAGTGATTTACACTGACCACCAATGTAATGAGAAAATTTACACTGACCCGCAATGTAACTGAGACATTTAGCCTGCGTTCACATTTTGTGTATCGGGAAGGCATGCAAAATCGCTTTTCTGACAACACAGAAATGTGCTGCCCTTTAGCAGATACACAGCAGTGCCATTAATTGTTAATGACACCCTCACGCATGTGCTGACATGTGCTGTGCAACCGTTTGATTTTGAAAAAAGCGTTTGGGACTTTCTTCCGCATTTCTAGCACATAGAGCAGCCCATTGAAATAATTGGGCTTCCCTACATCTTTAGCCACCCTGTCAGTACACTTTTGCATCCTAAAACTCATCCTAACCTCTGCACCCCAAACTTCCCCCATCCTCTCCACTCCAACCCTCCACCACTTCAACTCTACCTGCCTCCTCTGTTCATCTTTGCACCCACCTTCCTTACTATACATCCCCTTCTTGCTCACCTGTGCACCCCAAACTGTAATTCCTGATCTGCCTACCTCTGTGCACCCCACACTACCCTCCCCCGCTCACCGCTCACCACCCCCCCACCACCACCACCACCAGCACCAATTTGCTTACCTTTGCAGAACAGGCTGTTAGGCTGAATGACCACAGTTGCAGGCAGGACTTTCAAGCATGCCCCTTTATCTCCCCAGTGGGCAGCATTCAGTATAGGTGATGGTGGATATGACCTTGGGGGGGGGGGGGGCATGATATACATATGAATGTTGCCTCTATTTACATATCAATGCCGCCGGTCCGCGGCTATTTACATATGAATGTCGTCACTATGTGCATATCAATGCCGGTTATTTACATGTAAACACAGGGTCTGCAGGTGAGTCATCTGTACACAACATTAGGGCAGAGCTGGGCGGCATTAATAGCAACACTTCACACTGAAATATTGGGACACAGCACGGGACTAAAACTTCAAAGGACAAGGGAATTTAAACTGGAATAGTTGGCAAGTATGAGGGAGCTGCTTTGGGCCCCACAACAATGACAGGGCCCAGGGCAGCTGCCCCTTTTTGCCCTGCCTTAAAGACGGCCCTGATGACATGGTATTGATAAGAGCTATTTTATCTAAGGGAAGATCCCAGAACATCGCCCATTGGGAGTACTTGAGTACTGAGGACTGATGTTGCGAACCACTGCACTAGACCAATGTGAAGCACTGTAGAACCTTCCTAATACAACAATGCCCCCTTAATGTGTGTCTCGCTGCCACCACCGTCTCATCAGCCATTGGGGGGGGGGTATTTCTGATTTTCGAAAAGGAGGTGGGGGGGGGATGGGGGCATAAAAACCATTCCTATTGAGCATTTTTGAAGAAAGCGCCCGGTCAAAGTAGAGCTAGTAGTACCTCTTGGTGGTTGACTGGACTTTTTTGAAGGCATTTCTCTGTTTATCCAAACCGCTTCCTCAGCTCTAATGAATGAATTTTACATTGAAGCACCATACTGCGATCTTATAGTCCAGATGCAAGTTTATTCCAATGTAAAATCAAATGGAAGATGGTACACAAAGTCGACGCATTTCGGGGGGCTTCATCAGGATATCAAGTGGACCTTAACACATTAAACAACCTTTTCTCCAATCGTTAACCCCCACCTTACAAATCTAGTAAACTGTTTCATTATTGTCTGCAAACTATAGTACCTTTTTGGGCTGCTTTCTGGCCTAGTCCAGATCCCTCTGCCTCCTGGGATTGCCACATCACACCTATCCCTAGAGGCAGGGAGATACCGAGGGGGCATGCAGACTGCAAGATTTGGCACACGTGCACACGCCTCATCAGTATCAGTATGTCTTTACTATTATGCCCATATATACAAATTATGTGCCAATAAGTATATCATAATTATTATTATTATATAATAGTACCTACATCCTGGAATCATTACAGAAAGTATATATTTGGAGGTTGTTATGGACTTCAATGGTACTTACAAGGACAACAACACGTAAATAGTCTGACCTAGTATTTTTGTTGCAGACCGAATGGTCTATCACATAGTGTATCCATATCTTAACATGTTTCCCGGTAATGTCCGCTTCCTCAGGAGTATTTTTTAGAGCAAACTTATCTATAAAAAGACAATAACGGGTATAACAAATATAATAAAGAAATCAATACAGTAGAGGTAATTAATATGTTTGAATATGAAGCTCCAGAGGAGGGGGCTGCAGAAAACCTACCCATAACCCAGGGAGTGACTCCATGTGGAGAACCATGAAAACACGTCTATCCCGGCGAGTGTGGAAGCATTATGGCAAGGGGCATCTAAAGATGTAAAAGGTCTTGTTCTATACTATGTATGTACATTTGGCAAATATTAAAAAAAAAATAAAAGATGTAAAAGGTCACATGAGAGACCCCAAGCACATAACCAAAAGTATTGTGGTGCTCCACATGTAGTCCCTTTCTGGGTGATGGGTAAGTTTTCTGCAACCCCTCATCTGGATCTTCATGTACAAACATAATACTTGTCTCCACTGTATTCATTTCTTTATTACATTTGTTATACCTGTTGTCTATTTATAGATACGTTTGCTCTCTAAAGTACTCCTGAGAAAGCAGATATTACAGCGAAACATGTTAAGAAGATATGGATATACTCTATGTGGTAGAGATAAACCATGAGTATCAGCCTTTTGGTATCGCTATGTAATTATCCAATCAATGGAGAGCCGTTTTAGTGCCTTTATTGTGGCACAATCTTTGTGTATGTTTTACTAAATTGCTGTAATGAAAATACTATTTTAGCTTATTTAAGTGTTGTTGTCCTTGTAAGTACCATAATCTCTATATAGTAGAGAATAGCCACATCTGTGCTAATGTGCAGAGGTCCATAGATATGCCGTGTGTCTACCAGGTCCCAAATACTTGGCAGAGACCCATGGCATGTCTGAGCATGCCCTGGATTTTTGCAGATGCCGGGGCGGAGGGCGGGGCGGGGGTTTGGGGGGGGTATGTGGGGGTGTATTGATTCAGGGGTAAAATTCAGCTTTAAAGATAATCAGGTATATGTAGATTTTGGGGTAAGTAAATTGTTGTATAATTACTGTTGTATACATGGCACAATGTCCATCAGGAGTTGTTATAAGGAGCTTCAGGGTCATTTATAGTCACCTTAATCCAGTCACCATGGAAAGTGTCAAGGCAAATATTGATTGCCCTAAGAACAGAAAAGGTGTGAAATGATGTAAAATCGCTTCTGTTCTTATTGCATAATCCAATCCCCTGGTGGCAGGAAGTCTGGGTCAGGTGTTCATCGATCGAACTGTATGGTTTTACCAGGGTAGAGATGTTCGATCGGTGGATATAAATGCCGGTGTATGTTCCTGATACTCAGAGCTGAGGAAGCTATTTTGATGAGCAGAAAAACGTCCTCAACATACAGAATAATTCCAGTTTAATGTGATGGAATATCACCAGATGAAGCCCAGTGGTACTTCTCCACAATCTATGTTCAGATTTGCGTAGTTCTTTGGATTTGTCAGTTTGCTGATCGGTCAGTAGGTGGCGATGTTGTACAAGGTAATCCCATTGTCAGTTGTCTGTATTGATCACCACCCAGGGCTTCATATTGAAGTATTTGCCGTGTGATATGTGGAATATTTTTCTCTCTCTCCCTTCATGCTTCCAAAGTGCTCGATATGGAAGTCCCAAACGCCAGCTGCAATTTTACAGGTACCTGTGACGGCTTTGTGTGTGTGTGTTTTTTTTGTTTTTTTAAGTTTATATTAATAAATTGACTAAGTTTTGTGTTTTTAAAGCATGCCCTCATTTTATGAAAGTCTGTGATTGCCGAGTACTCCATGGGTCAGGTCACATTTTCCTAATTGTGTGCAAATGTTTTATAAACTGTCATTTAAAAATCTGTACTTTTGATTTGTTTTACATATTTGGTATCGATTTTCAAATCACCGAACTGTTAAGTTTGTTTACTTCTGAATCCAAAAGAAGTACCACCTTGGGTACACGTGCCACAGGTTGAGAACCACGTGCATTCATGACTTACCACAAGTGTAGTGGTGATAACTCTTGATCAATAAAGTTTTCATGGGTGACTTATTTTTTTTCTTATTTGCGATCTTCTGTTACACAAAGTGGGAAATCAGTGAATCCCTTTGGTTTCCCCAGAGGTTACTAGGAGTTCATTGAGCAGTGCTTTCCTAATTTCCTGCCTGATCATCAATGGGACCACCAGTGTAAGGAGATCCTGTACTGACCAATATGCACCTCTTTCACTGACCACAAATGTAAGAGGGCCCCTTCACTCATTGACCAAGAATTTAAGGGACCTACCACTGTCCTCTGGTGTGCGGTGATCCTTCCCCCACTGTCCACTGATGCAGCGGGGTTCTTCTCCACCAGTCTACTAGTTTACAGGGATCCTGCTCCCATTGTCTACCGGTTTACAGGGTCTGTCTTCCACTGTCCTCCACCAGTGCATGGGATCCTTCTCCTGCTGTCTACTGGTTTATGGGGTCCTTCTTCCACTGTCCACCACCAGTGCATGGGGTCCTTCTCCCACTGTCTACCAGTTTACGGGGATCCTGCTCCCACTGTCCTCCCAGGTATGCGGTCCGTCTCCCACTGTCCACCACCAGTGCATGGTTTTCTTCTCCCACTGTCTACCAGTTTACGGGAATCCTGCTCCCACTGTCCTCCCAGGTATGCGGTCCATCTCCCACTTTCCACCACCAGTGCATGGGTTCCTTTTCCCACTATCTACAGGTTTATAGGGTCCTTCTCCCACTCTCCACCACCAGTGCATTGGGTCCTTCTCCCACTGTCTACCGGTTTACGGGGATCCTGCTACCATTGTCTACCGGTTTATGGGGTCCTTCTTCCACTGTCCATCACCAGAGCATGGGGTCCTTCTCCAACTGACTACCATTTTACGGAGATCCAGCTCTCATTGTTCACCAAGGTATGTGGTCCTTCTCCCACAGTCTACCACCAGTGCATGGGGTTCTTCTCCAACTGTCTACCGGTTTACAAAGTCCTTCCCCCACTGTCCACCACCAGTGCACAGGGCCCTTCTTCCACTGTCCACTACCAGTGCATTGGGTCCTTCTCCCACAGTCTACTGGTTTACGGGGATCCTGCTACCATTGTCTACCGGTTTACAGGGTCGTCCTTCCAAGGTCCACCACCAGTGCATGGGGTCCTTCTCCCACTGTCTAACAGTTTACAGAGATGCTGCTCTCATTGTTCACCAAAGTATGTGGTCCTCCCACAGTCCACCACCAGTGCATGGGGTCCTTCTCCCACTGTCTAACAGTTTACGGAGATGCTGCTCTCATTGTTCACCAAGGTATGTGGTCCTTCTCCCACAGTCCACCACCAGTGCATGGGGTCCTTCTCCCACTGTCTACAGGTTTACAAGGTCCTTCTCCCACTGTCCACCACCAGTGCACAAGGCCCTTTTTCCACTGTCCACCACCAGTGCATTGGGTCCTTCTCCCACGGTCTACCGGTTTACAGGGATCCTGTTACCACTGTTCACTCATATATGGGTGTACTTCTCCCACCATTAGGCCTAGAACACCCAGGCCTCCCATAGTATAAGAGCAACGTGTGTACAGCAAGCTCTCATAGTGCCCCTACAAAGCCCTCAGACTCCTGGAGAGCCAGCTGCAGAGCCTCCAGTCTCCCAAAGTCCCCTCCAGCCTCCAACAATGTCTTCACAGGTCCTCCTAGCCCCTGTAGTGCCCTCCAGACATCCCCCAGTGCCCCTGCAAGGCCCTCAGCCTTCTGGAGAGCCAGCTGCAGAGCCTCCAGCTTCCCATAGTCACTCCAGCCTCCAACAATGTCTTCACAGGTCCTCCTAGTCTCTGCAGCAGCTTCCAGTCATCCCCCAGTACCCCTACAAAGCCCCCAGTCTCCTGGAGAGACACCAGACCCCTCCAGAAACCTCATCCCCTACAGGGCCACTAAGTCTTTTTTAAATCCCGTAACCCCCTCCAGAACCATCATTACCCCCACAGTGACACTTGGTCCCATCCAGAGCCTTCCAGCATTTCAGTGCATACTTTGCTTTCCCATACTATTGGGGCATGGAAAGTTTTGGAAGAATGTATCGTTCCCAGGTCTCGGTGATGTGGAGAACCCCCAGCTTAGAGGACAGTTCCGGGATGTGATGTCCTACTTGCCAGTCATTCTTTGTTACAGTTCTGCAGTGTGACTGTGAACCTCTGAAGTTAGTGGGGGACAGTGCTGGACTGGTTTACCTGGTAATTGGTTACTGGTAGGTATCTCTGTGGAGTACATAGAAGGTGTCACTTCCTGTAGGTTGTCCCTCAATGGTAGATGGTGATGAAAGACTCCCTTGGGGTTTGGGGCTGCTGCCTTTCTGACATGACAATTGGGGCATTTCAGCAGAAGACATTTGGGTGAATGTGAAAGAGCGCCTGGTGCCAAAAATAAGTCTCGATGAATTGTTAAAATATTTATTGAAGATGCGAAAGTACAAGTGTGTGACCAGTAATTGCATTATTTATTAATATATTTATGATTTAGATTTATTATTATTTTTTTTTTTATTTATATTAATTTTTATTTATATATTAATATATTGCAGATATTTATATAACATTGGCAATTTGTGCAGAACTTCACATACTGTACATTACATCACTCCCTGTCCTCGAGGAGCTTACAATCTAAGGTCTCTGTCACATGTTATTTTGTAGATTGGGTCTTTCTCCTTTTCTTTGGAAATTCTGCCGGCCCAAATCTTTTTGCTGCAGATGATAATGTTGAAGTTTCCAGTCATTGAGTATTTTCTCAATAATGATTAGTATGGATGTTCCCAGTGTCGGGACAAGATCATCCAGTGCACAGGACAAATATGCCAAATTGTGCCCCCCCCCCCCCCCCCCCCCCTCTCATTAAGTGCACAGTGCAACAGTGCAAGCTTATGAGGAGGAGGGGGAGAGAGCACAACCCACCCCTCTTCTTACCGTCTCTCCTCTCCTTGCCACTTCCAGCTCTGGGCTGACAGTAGTAGTGATGCCACTGTCACTACTCCTATCAGCCTTATAGTAGAAGGAACTTGCAGCACCGCCTTCTCTACAATACATGCTACGTCCAGGGCAGCCCCCCCTTCTGCCCACCCTTTTGTCCTGTCCCTGGACGTCCCTAGGAGTAATACACTGATCCCACCAATGAAAGCCGTCAGAGTTGAGTGATCTCTTATTTGTATGCAGATCTACCAATACCTTGTTACCTGTACTCAGATTATTTTTATTATTTGATCAGATTTAATCTATCCAAGTAAGGCTGAGATTTCAGTCATCACTAAGCTTAAAGCTGATTTGCAGGTATGGATAGTTTTACATGGTGACATTGAACCAGTGTAGACCAACATATGTATGTGTGTGCCTTACCTGTGAGATCCCAGTGGAAGCCAAAAATCACCGTAGTGGTAGTGGCAGAACTACCAGGGTCGCAAAGATCACACCTGCAACCGGACCCTGGCGTTCCACCACAGTGGGGGAACCCCAAGATGGCAGGAAGGGGGGCACTGCAAAACATGTGAAAGGGTCCCACTGTGGGACTGTAAGGCTCGGTTCACACTGCTGTGACTTGCTTTCGACTTTTGTGATTTAACATTGCAATATATGGCACTCAAATCGCACCAAAATCACAGAAAAGTGAAAGCAGTGCAGGAACCTTTTTTTTTTTTTTTTTTTGCCCCTGCGAATTAAGTTGCATTGATTAAGATGGCACCCATTGGTGGTAGCCAGCCATCTTAATATCTTAGCTGCTGGATGATTACCGTAATAACTTTGTCATTTAAATTTCACTTTGATAACCCACGGGTCATGTGGTTCAGATCTCTGTTTGTGGATTATGTTTATTTTTATTCTTGCACCCGATTTAGCCCTGGTTCACACCAGTGCGGCTTTGGAACCCCGCTGACAGCTGATGAGTCATCCGTAGTTAAGGGCATGGCTTCCCAGCCCGCTCCTTAGCAACTAGCCATGACGCCGGCCCCCGAAAATTTGCATCTGTACCTTATCTGAATTTGCAGCTGAACAGCTGCCTTGGAAATTCGCTGTGAAAACGTAGGAGAAATACGCACCGCACATGTGTGAACGGAGCCTAAGGAAAATACCGTGAGAACTTTGTATAATCTTTTTAGATTAGTTGTAGCAGATGGGCGTAGCTGGGAACTCTGTTTCTCAGATCTCAATAGACATGTGCACAACAGAAAAATTTGTTTATTTTCGTTTCGTTTTTTTCGTTTCCGTTGATTCGTAACGATTCGTAAATTCGTAAGTCGTCGGTGTTCGTATTCGTAACGATTCGTATTTTCGTAAGAGTTATTTTTTTGTTGATTCGTTTTTTCGTTAATTTAATTTTCATTTATTCGTTTATTCGAAATTCGGACGCATTCGTATTTATTCGTACATTCGTAACATTCGTAGATTCGTAATCGGAGCATAATTCATAATGTTATGTAATGTGTATGCTATTATTACATTTTAAGAGACACGGAAAATTACGAATCGAAAAAAAAAGTTCCGAATGTACAAATTTTTTCGTTCAATCCATTCGAAGCACGTTAAGCAACGCCATTGTAAGAGACACGGAAAATTACGAATCGAAAAAAAAAAAAAAGTTACGAATGTACGAATTTTTTCGTTCAATCCAATCCATTCGAGGCACGTTAAGCAGCGCCATTGTAAGAGACATGGAAAATTACGAATCGAAAAAAAAAGTTACGAATGTACGAATTTTTTCGTTCAATCCATTCGAGACACGTTAAGCAGCGCCATTGTAAGGGACACGGAAAATTACCAATTCAACAAAAAAAAGTTACGAATGTACAAATTTTTTCGTTCATTTTGATTTTCGTTGTTCCTGTTTTCGTTTTTCGGATTTTCTTCTTTCGTAGATTCGTTGTTTCTAATTAATTTTTTTGGATTTTCGTTGTTTTTCTGATTCGTTCGATTCGAACAATTCGTTAATCGGATTCGTTCGATTCGAACGATTCGTTATTCGTTAAAAAATTTAGCGAATCTTTCGTTCATTCGTACGATAACGAATGAACGAATATAACGAAAAAAAACGAAACAAATTGCACATGTCTAGATCTCAAAACCCAACTGATATAAGAATCCGATGGGTAAGTTGAGGTACTTTTTTGTCCTCATTCAGGATCTCGAGCAGGTCAAGGCAGTAAATGTGTCCTCAACGGTGGCCTGCACATGTATTTAGTTATTAATTTACCATTTCCGGAGCCGGTGTTCGCACGTGCCTTCTTAAAGCCCAAGATTCTCTATTGGTTAGGCTGAGGACATGACCCAAGTAATGTGGGGAAGGCGAGGCAGTGTGTCCACTTTGGAGTTGGGTATAGAAATTGGTATATTGAGCATCGTAAACCTCATGGGCATCTTTTTATTGAGCATATTAAAATGTTACATCAAGTATTATATTGGCATCAATAACAGTATATATATATATATATATTGCTTTATTTCTACTGTAATGTCTTTAGTATTTGCTGCTGTCAGCTCTCCTGGAATCTCTTTCCATTCCTCCACCATTAGTTTTGCTTTTTTTTTTTTTTAAACATATGTCAAAACAGTTGACAACCAAAAGGTCAAAAACTTCAAACATTGAGATAAGTGCATCGTCTATTGTCGATGTTTCCAGTATATTATATCCATACTCTCGTTCTCCTTAGTAATCCCTCTCACTAATTCCTGCACTTATCTACCTCCGCTGCTCTGTTCCCCATCCTCCTCTAGGGTATTTTTTGAGTCAGTCCACCTAAATCTTTCTGAACTTCTTAGGGGACCCCCTTGCCTCATACGTCATCCTATATAGAACATCAGCATTTACTATCTTCACCCACATTCCCAGAGTTAGTGCGTCATAAATCCATCTTCGGGCGATCAATTTCTGCACTCTGAAGTACAGAAGTCTGAGCAACAATTTGGTATGCACATTAACCTCCTCCTGGTCAAAAACTCCCATGAGGCACCATAAGGGGGAGCAATATATTCCGGAGGGCAATATGATCAGAGATGAACTCAGTCACCCTGGACCACAGGGCAATAGCATACCATATGCATAAATTAGGGCTGTTACTGATTAAGATTTTCGTGTTCGATTAATCGTTTTTTTTTTGTTTTTTTTTAAATGTCTAATTTCGATTAATTATAACGCACATACAGATCCAACTACTTTTAGCTGATCTCCTTGCATTGCAACTCTGCATTAGTCAGTGGTAAATAGACATGTGCAATTCATTTCGTTTTTTCGTTTTTCGTTAAAATTCGTTATATTCGTTCATTCGTTATCGTACGAATGAACGAACCATTCGCTAAAAATTTTAACGAATGTTCGAATTGACCGAATCCGAAAAACAACGAAAATCCGAAATAACCAAATTAGAAACAACGAAACTACGAAAGAAGAAAATCCGAAAAACTAAAACAGGAACAACGAAAATCAAAATGAACGAAAAAATTTGTACATTCGTAACTTTTTTTTTTTTTGTTGAATTGGTAATTTTCCGTGTCTCTTACAATGGCGCTGCTTAACGTGCCACGAATGGATTGAACGAAAAAATTCGTACATTCGTAACTTTTTTTTTCGATTCGTAATTTTCCGTGTCTCTTACAATGGTGCTGCTTAACGTGCTTCGAATGGATTGAACGAAAAAATTCGTACATTCGTAACTTTTTTTTTCGATTCGTAATTTTCCATGTCTCTTACAATGTAATAATAGCATACACATTACATAAAATTATGAATTATGCTCCGATTACGAATCTACGAAAACAATGTTACGAAAGTACGAATGTAACTAAATCTACGAAAATACGAATGCGTCCGAATTTCGAATAAACGAAAATTAAACTAACGGAAAAACTAATCAACGAAAAAATAACTCTTACGAAAATACGAATCGTTACGAATCAACGGAAACGAAAGAAACAAAACGAAAATAAACAAATTTTTCTATTGTGCACATGTCTAGTGGTAAATGTGGTATACACTATATACAATCACCCGACACTAGTTCGTTTCCACAATCCATGACTTCACTTCACAGTTCACACAAATACGTTTTACATTCAAACTGTAGCACTGACGTAAGTCATTTTTTTTTTCCACAGTAGCGTGACAATCCCTCCACCTCCGGTCTAACTAATCCCTCTCACCTTATGGCATGGACCCCTGTGCAAACAGGTGGTCATGCAAGCGGGTATCAAAAGGGTATAACACGGAACATAAACTTCTCTCACGTCTCCTTAGATCTCAGCAAGGACGCAGGTCATGGGGAGAAAGAAAAGATCGAAGTGCTCACCGCTTAAGGATAAGATTTCATTTTTGTGTTCAAACACAAACTACTCGCATAAAGATGATAAAAACACAACATGTAAAGCCGACAATCGTGTTAGTTCTGTAGGGCAGCAGCGGGGTGACGTCATGCGTAGCTCCTCCCCTGTACGCGTTACGTTCAATCAGAACTGCAACGTCACCGGACTCCTCCCCCCTTCCTTTCGTTAGCAGACAGAGGCATTTAGGGAAGGGGGAGGAGTCCTGTGACGTCAATGTCTGTGACGTCACCGGATCTCCGATGGAACTGCCTGAAGACCCGGAAGCCGACAGAGAGGTGAGGACCGATCAAAAGAATTTTGATCGATCAAAAAAAATGAATCGAGGAATTAATCTTTAATTTCCACAGCCCTAGTATAAATTTTCCCTGCTGGAAGGTGACCCCCCCCCCCCCCTCCAGTCTCAAGTCTTTTGGAGACTCTAATGCCGCGTACACACGGTCGGAATTCTCGTCGGAAAAAGCTCTGAGGGTTTTCCCGTCGGAATTCCGATGGAATTTCGCTCAAACTGTCTTGCCTACACACGGTCACACCAAATTCCGACGGTCAATAACACCACGACATAAAACACGCTCGACTGCACTATAAAAGGGAAGTTTATTGCTTCTGAGCATGCGTCGAATTGTTTCCAAGCATGCGTCGGAATTTTGCGTGTCGGAATTGCATACACACGATCGGAAAATCCGATAGGAAGGTTTTCCGTCGGAAAAATTAAGAACAGGTTCTCAATCCAAAGTCCGTCGGAAATTCCGACAGAAAAAGACCGATGGGCCCACACACGGTCGGAAAATCCGATGAATAAGCTCCCATCGGACTGTTTCCATCGGAAATTTTGACCGTGTGTACGCGGCATAATAGGTTTTCTTCTAAGATTGTCCTGTATTTGTCTCCATCCCTCTTCCCATCAACTCTGACCAGCTTCCCTGTCCCTGCTGAAGAAAAGCATCCCCACCACATGATGCTGCCACCACCATGTTTCACGGTGGGGATGGTGTGATCAGGGTGATGTGCAGTGTTAGTTTCCCCCACACATAGCGTTTTGCTTTTAGACCAAAAAGTTGAATTTTGGTCTCATGTGAGCAGATCACCTTCTTCCACATGTTTGCTCCCCTCCCCCACATGGCTTCTCACAAACTACAAACAGGACTTCTTATGACTTTCTTTCTCCAATGTCTTTCTTCTTGTCACTCTTCCATAAAGGGCAGATTTGTGGAGAACACGACTAATAGTTGTCCTGTGGACAGATTCTCCCCCCTGAGCTGTGGATCTCTGCAGCTCCTCCAGAGTTACCATGGACCTCTTGGCTCTTCTCTGATGAATGTTCTCCTTGCCCGGCCCGGTCAGTTTAGGTGGACGGCCATGTCTTGGTAGGTTTGCGGTTGTGCCATACTCTTTCCATTTTCCGATGATGGATTGAACAGAGCTCCGTGAGATGGTCAAAGCTTGGGAGATTTTTTTATAACCTAACCCTGCTTTATACTTCTCCACAACTTTATCCCTGACCTGTCTGGTGTGTTCCTTGGCCTTCATGATGCTGTTTGTTCACTAAGGTTCTCTAACAAACCACTGAGGGCTTCACAGAACAGCTGTATTTATACTGAGATTAAATTACACACAGGTGGACTCTATTTACTAATTAGGTGACTTCAATTGCAATTGGTTCCGCTAGATTTTAGTTAGGGGTATAGGAGTAAAAGGGGGCTGAATACAAATGCCCCCCCCCCCCACACTTTTCACATATTTATTTGTATCATTTATTATTTTCCTTCCACTTCACAATTATGTGACACTTTGTGTTGGTCCATCACATAAAATCCCAATAAAATACATTTATGTTTTTGGTTGCAACATGACACAATGTGGAAAATTTCAAGGGGTATGAATACTTTTTCAAGGCACTGTGCAGTATACGTTAGTGAAGGGGGGGGCTACCAATAATATTTTTTTTTTCTGCCCACTTTAATTTATTTCCTTGTGTTCTAAGAAAAGATGTGATGTGTAAATACATTTTTGTGCTGATGGTGTTGATGTAGTGATCCAAGTGACTGAGTGCGGGGCTCGCTGCCATGAAGAGCGATCGAAGCCTCAGCCCCTGGATTGTACGGCTTGTGCTGACGTTCGCCCTCCAGCCCCTCGGATAGATACAGGACAAAGCTGACTTGGCTCAGGTGTCCCGCATTCTGTTTATGTAGCTCTGCTACAGAGCGCCGTGCTGACGCCTGGCCAGCGGTTTTCATGCCATTAGCAGAGTGGATTTTGCTGCCGTTGCCCTTTTAGACGAGGGCTGTAAAATCCTGGAAATACTTAGTGTGAGATAAATACTGCAGAATGCAAAGCCTCAGGATTCCTGCCTGTGATTGGATGACAAATACTCATCTGTGAAGGTTCAGGGACGGCACTTGATCCATCATTAAAGGACCGCTATAGTGGAAAATATTGGTAAAAGTAAGCAGGGTGCCGGGACAGGGGGGGGGGGGGGCAGGGGGGCGGCTGCCCTTGGCACTGTGGTTTCATGTGAGGTGGAGGGGGGCGGCTGCCCTTGGCACTGTGGTTTCATGTGAGGTGGAGGGGGGCGGCTGCCCTTGGCACTGTGGTTTCATGTGAGGTGGAGGGGGGGGGCGGCTGCCCTTGGCACTGTGGTTTCATGTGAGGTGGAGGGGGGCGGCTGCCCTTGGCACTGTGGTTTCATGTGAGGTGGAGGGGGCGGCTGCCCTTGGCACTGTGGTTTCATGTGAGGTGGAGGGGAGCGGCTGCCCTTGGCACTGGGGTTTCATGTGAGGTGGAGGGGGAGCGGCTGCCCTGGGCACTGTGGTTTCATGTGAGGTGGAGGGGGAGCGGCTGCCCTTGGCACTGTGGTTTCATGTGAGGTGGAGGGGGAGCGGCTGCCCTTGGCACTGTGGTTTCATGTGAGGTGGAGGGGGGGCGGCTGCCCTGGGCACTGTGGTTTCATGTGAGGTGGAGGGGGGGCGGTTGCCCTGGGCACTGTGGTTTCATGTGAGGTGGAGGGGGGGCGGCTGCCCTTGGCACTGTGGTTTCATGTGAGGTGGAGGAGGGGCGGCTGCCCTTGGCACTTGGTTTCATGTGAGGTGGAGGGGGGGCGGCTGCCCTTGGCACTGTGGTTTCATGTGAGATGGAGGGGGGGCGGCTGCCCTGGGCACTGTGGTTTCATGTGAGGTGGAGGGGGGAGTGCTGTGAGGAGTTTGTGGGGGAGGGGGTAAGAATTGCTAGGAGTGGAGATTTAGGAGGATTTGTGTTGAGAAGGGGGATGGAGGAGGAGGATTTGTGTTGGGGGGGGGGGGGATTTTGGGGGGGGTTGTGCTAGAAAAGGTGATATGGTGAAGGGGGAGGAGAATTGTGGGGGGGGGGGCGATTTGTGCTAGGAAAGGAAATTTAGAGGGTAGATTTGTGCTAGGAGGAGGTATTTAGGAGGATTTGTGTTGAGAAAGGGGGATAGAGGAGGAGGATTTGTGCTGTGGGGGGGGGGGGGGGGGGGGTTGAGGGGGGTTTGTGCTAGAAAAGGTGATATGGTAAAGGGGGATGAGAATTGTGCTAGGGGGGATTTGGAGTGGGGGGGGGGACAATGTGAACTCCAAAAAAATTGAGGGGTAGAGTATTTGTGCTAGGAGGGGTGACTTTTTTTTGAGGGGAGGGGGCGCAAACATCGCACACTGCGTTCTATCAAAGAGTACTTCTTTTTGATTGCTTGTTACATTGTGTGAAATTTCAGTTAAAAAAAAATTGATCAAAAAATTTGCCAGTCATTCAAATTTAATAATAATGATAAATAACAAGATTATTTCCTCGCTTAGTGTGTAAATGTACATTTAACAGCCGCACGCAAAAATATTGGAAAACCAGATATAAAACATGTTAATTGCAACCAATTGAAATCCAATAAAATGTATTGTTTTATTGCATTTACACGAAAGTATAGATAAATTGCAATGTACAGATGGCACCGCGGGTGGGCATAGGGGCCCCGACAGGCCCCGAAAATTCCCCCGGAGGGACGACACATGCAGGTACAGACAGCCAGGACTGAATGTAGGTGTGCAAATTGAGCAATATAAGGACCGGAATAAATTAAACATATCCAAAATAGATTATTACCGATACTTTTTTTTTTTTTTTTTTTTTTTTAGTACTCGCCGATACCAATTACAGCAACTGTTTTCACTTCAGCTGTCAGCAATGGTACAAAGTTTTTTACAAATGAAATTAATATTAAACAAATTAAAATTTATTTTTTTTTATTTTATTTTACGCTTTTTCAATGTGAAATGTGTAAATATATGTTAATATATATACCGTATTTATCTGCGTATAACGCGCATCCTTGTCAGTGTCATTTGCAGCCTTCTTAGTGTCATTTGCAGCCTCCTCAGTGTCATCTGCAGCCTCCTCAGTGTCCATCTGCAGCCTCCTCAGTGTCCATCTGCAGCCTCCTTAGTGTCATTTGCAGCCTCCTCAGTGTCATTTGCAGCCTTGCAGTGTCCATCTGCAGCCTCCTCAGTGTCATTTGCAGCCTCCTCAGTGTCATCTGCAGCCTCCTCAGTGTCCATCTGCAGCCTCCTCAGTGTCATCTGCAGCCTCCTCAGTGTCCATCTGCAGCCTCCTCAGTGTCATCTGCAGCCTCCTCAGTGTCATCTGCAGCCTCCTCAGTGTCATTTGCAGCCTTGCAGTGTCCATCTGCAGCCTCCTCAGTGTCATCTGCAGCCTTGCAGTGTCCATCTGCAGCCTCCTCAGTGTCATTTGCAGCCTTGCAGTGTCCATCTGCAGCCTCCTCAGTGTCATTTGCAGCCTTGCAGTGTCCATCTGCAGCCTCCTCAGTGTCATTTGCAGTCTTGCAGTGTCCATCTGCAGCCTCCTCAGTGTCATTTGCAGCCTTGCAGTGTACATCTGCAGCCTCCTCAGTGTCATTTGCAGCCTTGCCCAGGCTGCAGTTAAACTGCAGTGACATGTCAGTGTCACTGCAGTTTGAAAATGGCGCCGCCGAGATACACAGAGCCGGTCCTGTGTATCCCGGCTCGTCTCGACTCTTCTCGGCTCCTCTCGTAGCAGAGAGGAGGAGCGAGCGCCGCTGATAGCTATACATAGCCGAGTGCGCTCGGCTAGTTCCGCTCAGTCACGCCCAGTCCCGCCCTACGATGGACATAACTCAGGGACTGGGCGTGACTGAGCGGAGCGCCGCCCATATACATACAATAGCCAAGTGTACTTGGCTAGGCTCGGAAAGCTCTGCTCACAGTCATGCCCAGTCCCTGTGTTATGTCCATCATAGGGCGGGAATGGGCGTGACTGTGAGCGGAACTAGCCGAGGATAGCCGAGTATACTCGGCTATGTATAGATATCGGCGGCACTCGCTCCTCCGCTCACAATCAGCAGGGGATCGGCGTATAAAACACGCACCCACGATTTTCTCCTGATTTTTAAGGGGAAAAAAGTGCGTATTATACACCGATAAATACGGTATGTGTAAAAATATTCACTAACAAACCAAACAAAAAAAAAAAAGTTTTAGTTGTTTATCATTAATAAAATAGACATGAAAAAAAAAAGCAGGAAAATATTAATTAAATGGAGGAGAATAGGGAGTTAATGAAGGCTGATTAAAGAGGAGGGCCCAGCAAACATTTTTTTTTAAAAGTCAGCAGCTACAAATACTGCAGCAGCTGACTTTTAAGAATCGGACACTTACCTGTCCCAGGGGTCCAGCGATGCGGGGGGAACGAAGCACCCCCTCGTTCCCCGCTCTGCTCGCGGCGCCGGCATCCTTACTGTGGGCACCCGGCTGTGGCTTCACAGCCGGGCACCCACTGCGCATGCGCGAGCGGCGCCGTACATCGTGATACATCGCACAGTCATCTGGGACCTGTCGCGTGTCCCAGATGACAGACTGCCAAGAGGAAGTGACGTTTCTAGCCCGGGCTGAGGAAGAGGCAGATTTCGTGGGACCACCTAGCAACAGGGAGAAATAGTGACATTTTTTTTTTTTTTTTATCCAATTCTTTTTTATTGTTAGATTTAATGTAAATAGGCATAATGTTGTCATTTTGGTGGAAACACCACTTTAATGGGTTAAACAGAGGAGCATTTGTTCATCTCTTTGATCTGCAGATGAAGAAACAGAAAGATACAAAAAGAAACAATGATTATTTTTATTTTAGCGTTGTTAATAAACATTGCTGGCTACTTTTTTTTTTTTTTTTTTTTTTTTATTTTTTGACAGCTCCAATTACTGGACTTCTTTAACACTTCAGCTGTCAACAGGGGAGACCCCACTGACAGTTTAAAGAACCGAGCCTGATCTGAGATACCTGCTGTGAATTTGCACCGATACTTGTGCAAATACTCCCCAATACCGATACTAGTATCAGTGCAACCCTAATTATCTTATTCTATGACCCTCAGTAATATCTTAAAATAAATTAAACAAGTCCTGTTGTATTTGGATACTTTGTTATACAATGTGTTGTTGGTGTAATACACGTTGACTCCCCGCAGGGAGTGCGAAGAGTTTCCTTAATATGCATTATCCCAAATAACGTGGCGCTATCTGTGGCTCGCTAAGTGCCCAAACCCCATGCAAGGTAGTAAGGATACACTTGGCTTTTTACCGAACAACAATATGTTGAATTATTCAAAGGCGCGTTCGCCGAGATGAAAACCTCCTAATACTTTAACTCTAATAGGTCTAATGGATTTCTGCTCCAACACGGGGATCTTGGGGGAATTGTTTTATAAACCAATTGCTTGAAGCATTCAAAACTGCAAAGTGACACTCCCATCGCCGGTCTGGGATTGTTCACATTGCACGTCCATCTTACTTGTACGCCTCTTATAAAATAGAACTCCTTTTTAATGAGGAGAACACCAAGACCGCGGGTAAGTGGTTTTTAGTTACTCGCGGAGTGCGGCGCAAATTCGTTAATTGCATTTTTTCTTTTTTTTTTTTTGTATGGTTTTCTCTTTAAATTACTTTTTTTCTCTTCTGCCAAGCTTAAATCTCCGGGACATCCGAACTTGTAGGTCACACATTTGCCGTTAAAGAAATTTGGTGCGTTTTAATATTTTTTATTGCATAATATATTTTTTTTCTTTTGTTTTGTACTGATGAAAATGTTTTTTTATGTCTTTTTTTTTTTATGTTTTTATCCTTTTTTTTTTTTTTTTAACTTTCAAATGTTTTTATTTTCTTAAAACTATTACTTTTTTTTAAGACTCCAGTAATTATATTCTTTGAAAAAAAAATGTGGACTGCAGTCACTTTTAAAATGTTTGCTGAAAATTTAGTGTGTTTTTCAATTGTTGAAATTGCATTTTAAGTTTTATTTTTGCATGGTGCTGCAAATTCCCCAAAGCTATTTTTTTTTGGTCTGCTGTGCTTGCTGAAATTTGATTGCAACTTTATTCTATCGGTGGCTACAAATGTATTGTTGCTTCTTATGGAAACCTCTTAAGATTTCAGGATTTGTGACACTGGATTTGTGCATCGCTAAGGGCGCCGCCGAGCGCATTCCACCAAGTCAGCCGCTCTAATAGGGTTTATTTTTTGTAGTTATTGACAGCTTGATTAATGGAAATTTTACCGGCAATCCGGCTTCCTAGAATTGGGTTAGGACTTGGCAAACTGCTTCTAAGAGACCAGCTGATGCCATTATTACTGCTTAGATCATTAGATCATCTATACGGTGTGTCTGGAGGGAGAACAAGAAAGCTTTTATCTTGTGTGGGCAAATCTTTTATTTATTTTTTTATTGAAGAAAAGTGATGTGTGAAAACCGTAAACCCATCAGTCAAGGCCGTTCAATTATTTTCCTATAGCTTTGTGAATAAGGTGAAGCTGTGCCGACTTCCGTCATCCAATCATGTGCAAGCTAAAATCCCGTTTGATTTTTTTTTAATTTTTTTTTTTTTTTACTTTATTAGAATTTTTATTTTATTTTATTTTTTTGCTTTTCCTTGCCTGTGATTGGGTATTTTTAGCAAAGTGAATTTCCACTTTGCTTCACCACATGAACTAACCTAAGTGAAAATTAACTTTGTCAGATTGAACTTGTGCTTACTCCTTTAGTAATCAGGGCTGTGATTTTCCCTTAACTGAATAAATAAGCTGAAGCTGTGATGACTTCCATCATCCAATCATGTGCAAGCTAAAATTAAGTTTTTTTTATTTATTTATATTTTTTATTATTTTTTTTGCCCACAAATGGGTATTTTTTGCAAAGTGAATTACCACTACGTTGTAAAAATTCACTTTGTCAGACTGAACTTGCACTATTCCTAGTTATCAGAAATGATTTTCCTTTAGCTTACTGAATAAGGTGAAGCTTCCACCATCCAATCATCTGTGAGCTAAAAAAAAATAGTGTTTTTTTTATATATATATATATATATATATATATATATATATATATATATATATATATTATATATATATATATATATATATATATATATATATATATACATATTTTTTTAAATTTCCCTTGCCCATGATTGGGTTTTTTTTTTGTTTTTGCAAATTAAATTCCCACTTTGCTTCACCACATTCACTAACCTAAGCGAAATTTCACTTTCTCAGATTGAACTTACACTACTCTTTTAGTACGGTAATCAGGGCTGTTCAAGTTTTTCTCCTTAGCTTAGTGAATAAGGTGAATCTGTACTGACTTCCATCATCCAATCATGTGTGAGCTAAAATTTTGTGTTTTTTTTATTTTTCATAATTTTTTTGTTATTTTTATTCTTTTTGATTTTTTCAGTTTTTTTATTCTTTTTATTTTATTTTATTTTTCTTGCTTGTGATTTAGATATTTTTTTTCAAATTAAATTCCCACTTTGCTTCACCACATTCACTAACCTAAAGCGAAATTACATTTTCTCAGATTGAACTTGCACTACTCCTTTAGTAATCAGGGCTGTTCAACGCTTTCCCCTTAGTTTAGTGAATAAGGTGAAGCTGCGCCGACTTCCATCATCCAATCATGTGCAAGCTGAAATATTGAGTTTATATTGTTTATTTTTCTTAATTTTTTTATTCTTTTTGCTTTTTTTATTTATTTTTAATTTTTTTCTTGCTTGTGATTTAGTTGAAAGTGAATTTCCACTTTGCTTCACCACATTTACTAACCTAAGCAAAATTGAATTTTCTCAGATTAATCTTGCGCTACTCCTTTAGGCTACTTTCACACTGGAGCGGTGGGGGCGCTGGCGGTTAAGCGGCGCTATATTTAGCGCCGATTTACCGGCGTTTCAGCAGCGCATTTCGGCCGCTCGCGGGGTGGTTTCGAAAAAGGGTCAATACCGCCCGCAAACCGCCGCTGCAGCGGCGTTTTGCGGGCGGGTTCAGAGCGCTGCCCCATTGTTTTCATTGGGAACGGGCGCTATAGGAGCGGTAAATATACCGCTCCTATAGCGAGCCAAAGATGCGGCTTGCAGGACATTTTCCAGCGTCCTGCAAGCGCACGCTTCAGTGTGAAAGCCCTCGGGCTTTCACACTGGAGAGACAGCAGCAGCTGTTTCGGGTCGTATGTTTAGCGCAATAGCGCCTGCAAACCGCCCCAGTGTGAAAGGGGCCAAAGTCATTGGGGCTATTTAATAATTTTACATTAGCTTGATGAAATAGTCAAAGCTATGCTGACTTTCTTTATGTGTGAGCTAAAATCCAGTTTCTTTTTTTTATTTTTATTTTTTCAGTTTTTCCTTTTTTTGGGGGGGGGGGGGGTGGGGAGGGGGGATTTTCCTTGCATGTGATTGGGTAATTCATTAATTGGTAAATAGCTTAGTGAATAAAGTGAAGTTGTGCTGACTTTTTTCACCCAATCATGTGCAAGCTAAAATCCAGTTTTTTTTATTTTAAATTTTTTTTTCTTATTCTTTTTTTTTTTTTTCCTTGCCCATTGATTGTTTTTTTGTTTTTTGTTTTTCTGTTAAGTGAATTTCTACTTTGCTTCAGCACATTCACTAACCATGATTGAACTTGCCCTATTCCTTTAGTAAATTTACCCCAATATATTTATTTTTCCCGTGTTTTTTTTTTTTTATTTTTTTTTTCTTCTATTTTTGTGGAGGAAGTTCACTTTTTGGCTTTGTCCTTTTGCATGTTGGGTTGGACTCTGAAGAAATACAGGTTATTCGGGTGTCTTAACGCCACAATTTGATGCTACTTTGAAGACGGCGTGCTATCCCTTCACAAAAACATTATTTTAAAGACGTGTGAATTACTAGGTGACCCTTCCTTGGTTTCTTGTCCTATGCGTTTATTGCTGCACCGGGGGGTTGCTGCACATCTGCTGGGATACCCCAGATACTGGTTCTGAGATATTGTTAAAGCCCCGTTCCAGTCGGTATTACATTTCTGTCCTAAGAGCAGTTTTTTCACCCACTGGGTTAAGGTGTCAGGGTGACACTCAGGAAGCCAGGAAAATTCTCCCCAGTGGGGACACAGTGCGAAAACCCTGTAAGAAAAAAAGTTTTCTTTTTTAAACACCAATTGTGCCGCCATATTCTATACCTGATCATAAATGTTACATTGTAATTGTGGGATCATTCTTAAGAAGGTCATACATGTTACATTGTAATTGTAGGATCTCTCTTAAGATGGTCATACATGTTACATTGTAATTGTAGGATCTCTTTTAAACTGGTCATACATGTTACATTGTAATTGTAGGATCTCTCTTAAGATGGTCATACATGTTACATTGTAATTGTAGGATCTCGTTTAAACTGGTCATACATGTTACATTGTAATTGTAGGATCTCTCTTAAGATGGTCATACATGTTACATTGTAATTGTAGGATCTCTTTTAAACTGGCCATACATGTTACATTGTAATTGTAGGATCTCTTTTAAACTGGTCATACATGTTACATTGTAATTGTAGGATCTCTTTTAAACTGGCCATACAAGTTACATAGTAATTGTAGGATCTCTCTTAAGATGGTCATGCATGTTACATTGTAATTGTAGGATCTCTTTTAAACTGGTCATACATGTTACATTGTAATTGTAGGATCTCTCTTAAGAAGGTCATACATGTTACATTGTAATTGTAGGATCTCTTTTAAACTGGCCATACAAGTTACATAGTAATTGTAGGATCTCTTTTAAGCTGGCCATACATGTTACATTGTAATTGTAGGATCTCTTTTAAACTGGTCATACATGTTACATTGTAATTGTAGGATCTCTCTTAAGATGGTCATGCATGTTATATTGTAATTGTAGGATCTCTTTTAAACTGGCCATACATGTTACATTGTAATTGTAGGATCATTCTTAAGAAGGTCATACATGTTACATTGTAATTGTAGGATCTCTTTTAAACTGGCCATACAAGTTACATAGTAATTGTAGGATCTCTTTTAAACTGGCCATACATGTTACATTGTAATTGTAGGATCTCTCTTAAGATGGTCATGCATGTTACATTGTAATTGTAGGATCTCTTTTAAACTGGCCATACATGTTACATTGTAATTGTAGGATCTCTTTTAAACTGGTCATACATGTTACATTGTAATTGTAGGATCATTCTTAAGAAGGTCATACATGTTACATTGTAATTGTAGGATCATTCTTTGTTTTATTCAGCTGTATTCACTCAGTGCAACTTATAACCTCCAAGTGAAAGATATAACACCAACATGTCATACAAAAAATTCAAAAACAGAATCACTGAGTTGGAAAAAGGATCACCCCCCTCCCACCCGCCTAAAAATGACTTGTAAACTCAATCCAGGTGTAGCTAATCACCTTCTCAATGGCACACAAAGCCATTTGACTTTCAACAGTGATCAGCTGTGGTCATTTTGATTAGTTCAGCATAAAAGGAGCTTTCCTGGAGCATTTCAGTCCCTGGTAGTGCAACTGAAGCAAGCAATCACCTATGGGTGGTGCTGTCACCGGGATCTCCAGGATAAAGTTGTGGACAGGCACAAGTCAGGGGATGGATACAAAGGCTTTAGCAATGCCTAGAAGCAGAGTGACGTCTATAGATAAGAAGTGGAAGGTATTTGGTAGAACGCAGGCCCTCCCTGGATCAGGACGTCGCTCCAAACTGGATGAAACTGCCCAGAGAGGCGACCGAGAGGCCTACAGCAACTCTGACAAAGAGTGGTCATTGTGTGCATGTGACACCAAGATCACAAATCCTCCACAACTGCGGCTTGTATGGGGGGGGAGGGGTGCAAGAAAAAAGCCACTCCTCGAGAAAGGCCACATGCCGTCACCACTGAGCTCTGCCAAAACGCACCGCGAAGATTCTGAGGCCACATGGAAAAAGGTGTTCTGGTCAGATGAGACTAAAAAAGAATAATTTGGCCTCAACACCAAACGATAGTCGGTCTGGTGGAAATCCATCCAAATAACACCATTCCTACAGTAAAGCATGGGGGGCGGGGAGGGGGTAATATCCTGTTATGGGGATTTCTCTGCAGCAGGGACTGGAGCACTTGTCAGGATAGAAGGAAAAATGGATGGGGAAAAAGTCCATCATATTCTAGAGGAAAATCTGCTGGGAGAAAGTTTTCACTTTATTATCGTTCTAGTCGGTGAACGCTTTTAGATTGTCCTAAATCCTTCATTCTAAAAATAAATGACTTGTCTGGAGCTCGGCTTCACAATCCATGTAGTTGGAGCACCTACCTCCAGCCACAAGGAATGCCTACCTCCAGTCACAAGGAATGCCTACCTCCAGCCACAAGGAATACCTACCTCCAGCCACAAGGAATACCTACCTCCAGCCACAAGGAATACCTACCTCCAGCCACAAGGAATGCCTACCTCCAGTCACAAGGAATACCTACCTCCAGTCACAAGGAATACCTACCTCCAGCCACAAGGAATACCTACCTCCAGCCACAAGGAATACCTACCTCCAGCCACAAGGAATGCCTACCTCCAGTCACAAGGAATACCTACCTCCAGTCACAAGGAATGCCTACCTCCAGCCACAAGGAATACCTACCTCCAGTCACAAGGATTACCTACCTCCAGCCACAAGGAATGCCTACCTCCAGCCACAAGGAATGCCTACCTCCAGCCACAAGGAATGCCTACCTCCAGTCACAAGGAATGCCTACCTCCAGCCACAAGGAATGCCTACCTCCAGTCACAAGGAATGCCTACTTCCAGTCACAAGGAATTCCTACCTCCAGTCACAAGGAATGCCTACCTCCAGCCACAAGGAATGCCTACCTCCAGCCACAAGGAATGCCTACTTCCAGTCACAAGGAATTCCTACCTCCAGTCACAAGGAATACCTACCTCCAGTCACAAGGAATACCTACCTCTAGTCACAAGGAATGCCTACCTCTAGTCACAAGGAATGCCTACCTCTAGTCAAAAGGAATACCTACCTCTAGTCACAAGGAATACCTACCTCTAGTCACAAGGAATGCCTACCTCTAGTCACAAGGAATACCTACCTCTAGTCACAAGGAATACCTACCTCTAGTCACAAGGAATGCCTACCTCCAGTCACAAGGAATACCTACCTCTAGTCACAAGGAATACCTACCTCTAGTCACAAGGAATACCTACCTCTAGTCACAAGGAATGCCTACCTCCAGTCACAAGGATTGCCTACCTACAGCCACAAGGAATGCCTACCTCCAGCCACAAGGAATACCTACCTCCAGCCACAAGGAATACCTACCTCCAGCCACAAGGAATGCCTACCTCCAGCCACAAGGAATACCTACCTCCAGCCACAAGGAATGCCTACCTCCAGCCACAAGGAATGCCTACCTCCAGCCACAAGGAATGCCTACCTCCAGTCACAAGGAATGCCTACCTCCAGTCACAAGGAATGCCTACCTCCAGTCACAAGGAATGCCTACCTCCAGTCACAAGGAATGCCTACCTCCAGTCACAAGGAATGCCTACCTCCAGTCACAAGGAATACCTACCTCTAGTCACAAGGAATACCTACCTCTAGTCACAAGGAATGCCTACCTCTAGTCACAAGGAATACCTACCTCTAGTCACAAGGAATGCCTACCTCTAGTCACAAGGAATGCCTACCTCCAGTCACAAGGAATACCTACCTCTAGTCACAAGGAATGCCTACCTCTAGTCACAAGGAATACCTACCTCTAGTCAAAAGGAATACCTACCTCTAGTCACAAGGAATGCCTACCTCTAGTCACAAGGAATACCTACCTCTAGTCACAAGGAATACCTACCTCTAGTCACAAGGAATACCTACCTCTAGTCACAAGGAATGCCTACCTCCAGTCACAAGGAATACCTACCTCTAGTCACAAGGAATACCTACCTCTAGTCACAAGGAATACCTACCTCTAGTCACAAGGAATGCCTACCTCCAGTCACAAGGAATGCCTACCTACAGTCACAAGGAATGCCTACCTCCAGTCACAAGGAATGCCTACCTCCAGCCACAAGGAATGCCTTCCTCCAGCCACAAGGAATGCCTACCTCCAGTCACAAGGAATGCCTACCTCCAGTCACAAGGAATGCCTACCTCCAGTCACAAGGAATGCCTACCTCCAGTCACAAGGAATGCCTACCTCCAGTCACAAGGAATGCCTACCTCCAGTCACAAGGAATGCCTACCTCTAGTCACAAGGAATACCTACCTCTAGTCACAAGGAATACCTACCTCTAGTCACAAGGAATGCCTACCTCTAGTCAAAAGGAATACCTACCTCTAGTCACAAGGAATGCCTACCTCTAGTCACAAGGAATGCCTACCTCCAGTCACAAGGAATTCCTACCTCTAGTCACAAGGAATGCCTACCTCTAGTCACAAGGAATGCCTACCTCCAGTCACAAGGAATACCTACCTCTAGTCACAAGGAATACCTACCTCTAGTCACAAGGAATGCCTACCTCTAGTCACAAGGAATGCCTACCTCTAGTCACAAGGAATGCCTACCTCTAGTCACAAGGAATGCCTACCTCTAGTCACAAGGAATGCCTACCTCTAGTCACAAGGAATGCCTACCTCTAGTCACAAGGAATACCTACCTCTAGTCACAAGGAATACCTACCTCCAGCCACAAGGAATACCTACCTCCAGTCACAAGGAATACTGCACTGCTGCAATATCAAAGTCCTGAAAATTCACAAAGTGCTCCTGAGAGGGACATTTTCCTTCCCACAGTTGATTCCCTGTCCAGCAAACCCTCTGAGAGCATCTGCTGGCAATCGGCCTGCTGAGTAGCCAGATAGGAAGTTGGTATTTATTATGGAAGTCGGTGACAGTCTGATGGACAGGAAGAGTAAATAAAACTTTAATGTACTAAAAGGGAATATCGGTGTAAACGGACTTCGTGCACGGTGGAATTTACTTCTGCCGGGCAGTTTTTCTAATTAACATGATCAAGCCAAGCGATCGTTCACAGGCTGGTACGGATCTGTTTGTGATTGGGAATGAGATGGAAATTGTAGGTCATTGTGATATGTATAGCGGTATTGGCCAATAAATATTGTATAGTGGCCACATGACTTGCATGGTGGATTATATAGAGCAACAGGTTGCACTTTGCAGATCAGAAATGTGAATACGATGCTAAAGATTGCATTTTTAAGAATTGGGGAGCTTAAATGTCTCTTTGGGAATATCTTCTAGTAGCCCCGCAAATTCATCTCATTTGCCATTGGTGATCCAGGTTAGGGAACCAAAGAGGAGGAGATATTGATATATATATATATATATATATATATATATATATATATATATATATATATATATATCTATATATATATCAATAATTACAAACTGTGCAAAAGAAGTGAGTTAGTAGGTAGTATGTGCAGGAGGGATGTGTGAGGGGTATTGCAGGGGGGAAATATGTGCAGGATAGGGGTATGACAGTGGAAAGTATGTGCCAGAGAGGGGTGCAGAGGATATGACATGGGGCAGTGTGTGCAGTGGAGGGTATGATAGTGGGCAGTGACTGCAGAGGATGTGTGCGATTGTATGATGGTGGGCAGTATTTTATTTATTTATTTCAGGTACTTGTATAGCGCTGTCAATTTACGCAGCGCTTTACATATAAATTGTACATTCACATCAGTCCCTACCCTCAAGGAGCTTACAATCTAAGGTATGTGTGTGGAGGGCATCAAGTTGGGCAGTATGTGCAGTGAATGGGTGTGGAGGGTATCACGGTGGGCAATATATGCAGTGGATGGATGTGGAGGGTATGATGGTGAGCAGTATATGCAGTGGAGGGTATGACGGTGGGCTGTATTTGCAGTGGATGGGTGTTGAGGGTATGATGGTGGGAAGTGTGTGGAGGGTATGATGGTGGGCAGTGTGTGCAGTGGATCGGTGTGGAGGGTATGATGGTGGGCAGTGTGTAGTGGATCGGTGTGGAGGGCATGATGGTGGGCAGTATTTGCAGTGGAGGGTATGATGGTGGGCAGTATATGCAGTAGATGGGTTTGGAGGGTATGATGGTGAGCAGTATATGCAGTGGATGGGTTTGGCGGGTATGATGGTGAGCAGTATGTGCAGTGGATGGGTGTGAAGGTTATCTCGTGGGCAGTATGTGCAGTGAATGGGTGTGGAGGGTATGACGTGGGCAGTATGTGCAGTGAATGGGTGTGGAGGGTATGATGGTGGGCAGTATGTGCAGAGGATGGGTGTGGAGGGTATGATGGTGGGCAGTATGTGCAGTGGATGGGTGTGGAGGGTATGATGGTGGGCAGTATGTGCAGTTAATGGGTGTGGAGGTATGATGGTGAGCCGTATATGCAGTGGTGGGTATGATGGTGGGCAGTATGTGCAGTGGTCGGGTGTGAAGTATATGACGGTGGGCAGTATGTGTAGAGAATGGGTGTGGAGGGTATGATGGTGTGCAGTGGGTGGGTGTGGAGGGTATGACGGTGGGCAGTATGTGCAGTGGTCGGGTGTGAAGTATATGACGGTGGACAGTATGTGTAGAGAATGGGTGTGGAGGGTATGACATGGGCAGTATGTGCAGTGGGTGGGTGTGGAGGGTTTGACAGTGTGCAGTGGATGGGTGTGGAGGGTATGACGGTAGGCAGTATGTGTAGAGAATGGGTGTGGAGGGTTTGACAGTGTGCAGTATGTGCAGTGGATGGGTGTGGAGGTTATGACGGTGGGCAGTATGTGCAGTGGATGGGTATGGAGGGTATGACATGGGAAGTAAGTGCAGTGGATGGGTGTGGAGGGTATGATGGTGGGCAGTATGTGCAGTGGATGGGTGTTGAGGGTATGATGGTGGGCAGTATGTGCAGAGAATGGGTGTGGAGGGTATGATGGTGGGCAGTATGTGCAGTGGATGGGTGAGGAGGGTATGATGGTGGGCAGTATGTGCAGTGGATGGGTGTGGAGGGTATGATGGTGGGCAGTATGTGCAGTGGATGGGTGTGGAGGGGTATGATGGTGGGCAGTATGTGCAGTAGATGGGTGTGGAGTGTATGATGGTGGGCAGTATGTGCAGAGAATGGGTATGGAGGGTATGATGGTGGGCAGTATGTGCTGTGGATCAGTGTGGAGGGTATGATGGTGGGCAGTATGTGCAGTAGATGGGTGTGGAGGGTATGAAGTGGGCAGTATGTGCAGTGGATGGGTGTTGAGGGTATGATGGTGGGCAGTATGTGCAGTAGATGGGTGTGGAGGGTATGATGGTGGGCAGTATGTGCAGTGGATGGGTGTGGAGGGTATGATGGTGGGCAGTATGTGCAGTGGATGGGTGTGGAGGGTATGATTGTGGGCAGTATGTGCAGTGGGATGGGTGTGTGTGGGGTATGATTGTGGGCAGTATGTGCAGTAGATGGGTGTGTGGGGGTGTTGTGTGTATGATGGTGGGCAGTATGTGCAGTGGATGGGTGTGGAGGGTATGATGGTGGGCAGTATGTGCAGTGGATGGGTGTGGAGGGTATGATGGTGGGCAGTATGTGCAGTGGATGGGTGTGGAGGGTATGATGGTGGGCAGTATGTGCAGTGGATGGGTGTGGAGGGTATGATGGTGGGCAGTATGTGCAGTGGATGGGTGTGGAGGGTATGATGGTGGGCAGTATGTGCGGTAGATGGGTGTGGAGGGTATGATGGTGGGCAGTATGTGCAGTGGATGGGTATGGAGGGTATGACGGTGGGCAGTATGTGCAGTGGATGGGTGTGGAGAAAGACAACGGGCGGCCCTATTATCCAGTTGGCTCACAAATGATGATTACCGATCTTTCAATAATTTGCAAAAAACCCTAAAACACGCTCCTAGGCATAGAGGTAAATGATATTGCGCCCCATAATGCTCTTCTCATCCATTCACTAAACAGATAATAATAATAGTAAACATCACCCGAGTAGCTGTACACTGGATTTACCAGAGGAGGAATGGAGGTCCAAATCGGTGTCCAGGAAATTGGGCTTATTATTCTCACACCGTCATCCTCCGAATTCAGGACTTGGTGATTTACTGACTCGCAGAGAGATCTCTTTATTCCAGATATCTGTTTGCTTGTTGTGAGCCAATAACTCATTAAGCGGTGAAGGCTGTGGACCCGGATGATTCCTTGCACTTTGTAAATCTTTGGGGTCTTTTATAAAACATTTGTTGGACGATTGTCACACACATTTTCCCATGTTTTCTATCATAGATTAATTCCTCTGATCGTCAGCTCCCTCCAGTGGCCAACATGTGGTATGTTTTCTCATTGAGTTAAAAAAATAAATAAAAAAATGTACCGCATGTTGGCCAGGAGATGGAGCTGACGATCATAGGAATTAATCTATTACAGAGAATATGGGTAACATTCGTCCAGCCTGCAACGAATGCCTATGACATTCATCCAACAAAGGTTTAGTAAATAGACCTCTCTACGTGTCAATGACTCCCCCCCCCCCCCCCCCCGATTTCTGCTGTTAATTTATGTGTTTAAAATAAAAGCGTGCAAGAATTACACTCAGGGCACCAGTGCTGCAAGACATTTTTTCCCACCAAATGATTTACTGTGCTGAATAGACAAATAGTTTTCCATCGGGGGCTGGGATAATGTGTAGATCAGGCCGATGTTGCGGCGTCTGAGCGCAGTTTGGAGACACTGTGCCGCGCTCTCTTCTTCCAGGAAGCTGAGACAGTCCTTTACAGGAACCCCCCCGCAGGTTAATGACTATTGATCGGTGTAAGGTGAAGCCGAAAAACACTTCGGAATGCATCGGTGCGCTTATCTTACACCGCAAATTAGTCTGCACTTCTGACCATTGTAATGGGTTCTGAGAGGCGCTCAGGATGCTGATATGAAGCTTCATTCTCTCGGGGCTCTTAGAAAAAAAGATTTTTCTTTCCTGTAATGAAGATGAAGCGGAAACTGATAGCATAGCGGGATGTGATCCAAGCCAATGAGACGCGATCTCAGATAGTGACATTGCCCCCTTGTGGTCATTTAAAGGATCTCTTCAGTCTGAACTCTACTTTAGGTGGGCTCTGGTAGTTTAATATTTCAGGTCATACAGTGAGGGGGGAAATAATGATTTGCTCCCCTGCAGATTTTATGTTTGCCCACTTACATAGAAATGAAGGGTCTATAATTTTTTATCACAGGTGTATTTTATACGTTATGCCCTGTACACACGATCGGACTGTCCGACAACAAAACCGTGGATTTTTGTTCGAAGGATGTTGGCTCCAACTTGTCTCGCATACAAACAGTCACACAAATGTTGGCCAACAATTATGAACGTGAGAACGCGGTGATGTACAAGGAGCCGAGAAAAAAGGAAATTCCTCCTTCTGCTCGATTCCGAGCAATGCGTGAACTTTTGTGCGTCGGACTTGTGTACACACGATCGGAAATTCCGACAACAAAATTTTTGTTGGTGGAAAATTTGAGAACCTGCTAGCCAACATTTGTGGGTGGAAAGTCCGACAGCAAATGTTCGACGGAGCGTACACACGGTCGGACTTTCAGCCAACAAGCTCGCATCCAACATTTGTTGTCCGAAAATCCGATCGTGTGTACGGGGCAATGGAGACAGAATATCAACCAAAAATCGAGAAAAAACACACAACACAAATGTTATAAATGGAGTTGCAGTTCAGTTAGTAAAATAAGTATTTAATCCCCCAACAAAACATGACTAATGCCCCGTACACACGGTCGGAAAATCCGACCACAAAATCCATCAGATTTTTTCCGACAGATTTTGTCCGACACTGGTTTTGCGTACACACGGTCGGACAAAGTTGTCGGAAAATCCGATCATCCTGAACGTGGTGACGTTTGTTGCGTACGACGGGACTATGTAGAGGCTAGTAGCCAATAGCTTTGGTCTTGTAATGTGATCTGAGCATGCGTGGCACTTTGTCCGTCGGAATTCGCTACACACGATCGGAAATAGTCCGATAGGACTTTGTTGTCGGAAAATTTGAGAGCAGGAGATAAAACTTTGTCCTTCGCAAAATCCGACGGAAAAAGTCCGATGGTGCCTACACACGGTCGGAATTTCCGACAACATTGTCCGATAGGACATTTTCCATCAGAAAATCCGACCATATGTACGGGGCATTAGTAGTTGGCGGAGAAACCCTTGTTGGTGATCACAGAGGTCAGACGTTCCTTGTAGGTGGTGATCAGGTTTGCACATCTCAGGAGGGATTTTGGTCCTCTCTTCTAGACATGTGCAAATCGTTTAGTTCCTAATTCGTTTTTTAACGAATTTTGACAAAATTCGTTAATTCCAAATTTCCGAATTTCCGAATTTCAAAATTAGCGAAATTCCGAATTTCCGAAATTTCCTCATTTCCGAAATTACGAATTTCGAATTTACGAAATTTCCGAAATTCGTATTTTCGAATTTTCGGATTTTCGGAAATTTGAAAATTTGAAAATCAGAAAAAAAGAGAGAAAATCTGTTTAATTCTAAATAATAACTAACTATTAAATTATAGGTATTGGAATTCCCTTTCAAATTTGTCTGTTAGTGAACGTAACGAGTACGAATTTATCCGAAGTTACGAATTATCTGAAATAACGAATGCCGCATCTAACCAAATGGAACGTAACGATCTAATAATAATAAATAACAATAATAATAATAAAACCTTTTTTATTATTAATTATTTATTATTAATTATTTATTATTAACTTTGTTCCGTTCCATTTGTTTAGATGCGGCATTCGTTATTTCAGATAATTCGTAACTTCGGATAAATTCGTACTCAGTAATTTAAAAGTTAGTTTAAATTAATTAAACAGAATTTCTTTTTTTCAGATTTTCAAATTTTGGGATTTTCAAATCTTTGAATTCCTGAATTCCGAAAATCCAAAATTCGGAAATTCAATAATTCGGAAATCCGAAAATTCGGAATTTTGAAAATTTGAAATTCGGAAATCCGAAAAATTCAGAAATCCGAAAAATTCGGAAATCCGAAAATTAGAAAATTCGAAATCCGGAAATCCGAAAATTCAAAATTCAGAAATCCGAAAATTAGAAATTCGGAAATTCACGAAATTTACGAACTCCGAATTTCCCGAAAAAGCAAAATAACTAATGAAACAAACGAAAATGATTGAATTTTTTGTCAGTGCTCATGTCTACTCTCTTCTTTACAGATCTTCTCTAAATTCTTAAGGTTTCTTGGTTGTCGCTTGGCAACTCGAAGTTTCGGCTCCTTCATATATTTTCTATATGATTAAGTTCTAGAGACTGGCTAGGCCACTCCATGACCTTAATGTGCTTCTTCTGAGCCACTCCTTTGTTGCCTTGGCGGTATGTTTTGGGTCATTGTCATACTGGAGGACCCATCCATGACCCATCTTCAGTGTTCTGCCCGTTGGTGAACTTGGAAAACGCGGCCTTAGGTCAGTCACATTCTGGTTTCTTGGAAGAAAAGAATCCTCAATTAGCTTCGGTATCCCGATGACATTTCTGTGCCTTTCCTCTCGTTACCGAACAAAGTATTGAATTAACTGCAGAACATTATCTTCTACAAGGAAGGTTACCAGGCTGAGATCAAAGTAATGTCTTCACCGAGTATAGCAATATATAATATAATTAGGCAGCCGGTTGAAGGATGGTAAACAAGTTATAATGCAAATTATTCAGAATGGGTGGCTTTCACAGTACAAGAATGATCAGCTTCGTCTCGTGCCTTTTAAAGTGTATTTAAGGCCATTAGTTTTCTTTTAATTATGGAATGTTTAAAATGGCTGTATTTTTTATTTTTATTTTTTTCGGGGAAGGGGGGATTTCCTTTCACTTCCTGTCTTGTAGATGCAGCAGGAATTAGAAGGAATTAGAAGGAAATCTGTCCAAAGTGAGGACAAACCCCTTGCTACAGGTGAGACGGTGACCATGGTCATCAAGACAAACAGAGGATGAATTAAGACAATCAGAGAGGGTGAATCATCCGAGCAGAGATACAGATATCAATAAAAATCTGGAAAAGGTTTTTAAAGGTTTTCCACACTGTCCAGACTTTTAAAAAAAAGACCTTTAATCATTCTTTTGTTTTGTATGAGGTCAAGACCCAACTAAATGGCTTCATGAATAATGAAAAGCCCTCAATTATCCTAAATCTCCCATGAAAACGCCCTAAAGGTCTGGTCTCCATGGGTCTACTATGAAGTCACTTCATTGGAGACCCTACCTTGCCTACCCTACTGTAACTATGGACCTTGGTTTTAATATTTTGTGCCCATGCAGTAGACTTGTATCTATAATAACTGCCAAAGGTCTGGCCCACTGTAAGTATGAACCTTGATTGTAATGTTTTGTACCCTTGGCACAGACCACTCCCTTCCCTCAATGATATAGACGGACACCTATAGTAATTCCCTAAAGTTCTGGTTTAAATGGTGTTTTTTTTCTATGAAGTCACTTCAGTGTACCCTACCATGCTTACCCTACTGTAACTATGAACCTTGGTTTTAAGATTTTGTGCCCATGCGGTAGACGGGTATCTGTAATAACTCTC
Organism: Lithobates sylvaticus; assembly: GCA_028564925.1. Lineage (NCBI taxonomy): Eukaryota > Metazoa > Chordata > Amphibia > Anura > Ranidae > Lithobates > Lithobates sylvaticus. The sequence continues at coordinate 211,583,678 of CM053035.1, read as the reverse complement.
TGGTCTACTGTAACTATGAACCTTGGTTGTAAGGTTTTGTGCCCATGGCATAGACCAGCCCCCCTCTTCCCCCATGATGTAGACCGATACCCATGATAATTCCCTAAAGTTCTGGTTTTGATGGGTTTCCTATGAACTCACTTCAGTGGGCCCTTGCATGTTTACCCTACTGTAACTATGAACCTTGGTTTTAAGACTTTGTGCCCATGCCGTAGACCCATATCTGTAATAACTCTCTAAAGGTCTTGCTATTGTAACTATGAACCTTGGTTGTACGGTTTTCTGCCCATGGTGTAGACCATCCCCCTTTTCTTCTATAACGTAGATTGACACCCACAATAGTTCTCTAAAGGTCTGGTCTCCATGGGTTTCCTATGAACTCACTTTGGTGGACCCTACCTCGCTAAGCCTACTGTAACCACAAACCTTGGTTGTAAGGTTGTGCGCCCATAACGTAGACCACCCACTTATGATGTACACTGTCATACATGTTAACTCCCTAAAGATCTAGTCTGCATGTGTTTCCTATGAATTCGTTTTAGTGGACCCTACCTTGCTTACATTACTGTAAGTGCAAATCTTGATTGTAAAGTTTTGTGCCCATAGCATATACCATCGCCCATTTTTTCTCATGGCATAAGCTGACACTTATGACGATTCCCTAAAGGTCTAGTCTCCACGTGTTTTCTATTAACTCCATTCTGTGGACCTTTCCTTGCCTACCATACTATAACTATGAACCTTGGTTGTAAGGCTTTGTGCTCATGATTGAGGTACCCTGCCCCTTCATGACATAAAAAGACATCAGTGACAACTCTGAAAAGGTCTGATCTTCATAGGTCTTCTATGAACTCACTTCAGTGGACCCTTTTTGCTTACCCTACTGTAACTACAAACCTTGGCTGTAGGGTTTTGTGTCCATGGCATAGACCACCACTTCCTTTCTTCTCATAAAGCAGACCAACACCCATGGCAACTAAAGGTCCAGTCTCCATAGGTTTCCTTTGAACTCACTTCAATGGACCATACCTTGCTTACCCTAACGTAACTATGAACCTTGGTTGTAAGGTTTTATGCCCATGACGTAGTCTACCCCCTCATTACATACTGTAGATAGACATTCGTGACAACTCCATAAAGGTCTAGTCTTCAAGGTAGGGTCCACGCAAGTGAGTGCATAGAAAAACCCATGAGGACCAGATCTTTCGTGCGTTGTCACAGATGTCTATTTACGTCATGAGGGGGTAGATTATGTCATTGGCACAAAACCTTACCACCAAGGTTCATAGTTACAGTAAGGTAAGCAAGGTAAGGTCCACTAAAGTGAGTTCATAGAAAACAGATGGAGACCAGACATTTAGGGAACTATCACAAGTGTTTGCCTATGTCATGGGCACAAAATCTTACTGCCAGTTACAGTAGGGTAAGCTAGGTAGGGTCCACTGAAGTGAGTTTATAAAAACCCTAAGAAGACCAGACCACTGAAGTGAGTTCATAGCAAACCCATGGAGATCAGGCCTTTCTGAAGTTATCATGGGTGTTGGTCTACTTCATGAGGGGATATGGGGCGGTGGTCTATGCCATGGGCACAAAACGTTACTGCCAGTTACAGTAGGGTAAGCTAGGTAGGGTCCACTGAAGTGAGTTTCTAAAACCCCTAAGAAGACCAGACCACTGAAGTGAGTTCATAGCAAACCAATGGAGATCAGGCCTTTCTGAAGTTATCATGGGTGTTGGTCTACTTCATGAGGGGAAATGAGGCGGTGGTCTATGCCATGGGCACAAAACCTTACTGCCAGTTACAGTAGGGTAAGCTAGGTAGGGTCCACTGAAATTAGTTCATAAAAACCCTAAGAAGACCAGACCACTGAAGTGAGTTCATAGCAAACCCATGGAGATCAGGCCTTTCTGAAGTTATCATGGGTGTTGGTCTACTTCATGAGGGGAAATGAGGCGGGGGTCTATGCCATGGGCACAAAACCTTATAACCATGGTTTGTAGTTACAGATAATATAATCAAGGTGGAGTCCATTGCCCATGGTTTATACCATTCCGCATATACCCCCATGACGTAGACCAGCACCGGTGATAATTCACTAAAAGGTCTCGTTTTCAGGTTTCCTATGAACTCCCTTCAGTTGACCCTACCTTGCTTACCCTACTGTAACTACGGGTAAGGTTTTGTGCCTATGATGCATGCAACCTCTTTATGATAAAGAGCGGCATCCTTAAAAACTTCCTGAAGGTCTGGTCTCAATCAATTTTCTATGAACTCCCTTCAGTGGACCCTACTGTATGTGCATGTAGACATGAGGTGGCTGCCTTGAGGCTGCAGGAGTTTAACAGCGAAATGCAAAAAAAGGGGCGAAAACAATATTTTATTTTGTTTGTGTTGATACGCAGCACTTTAGCACACTAAATGTAGTTAGGGCATACAGCTACTTTTGGGGGGCTACAAACCTAGACAAGATGGCAAGGGCATTAAGTGCCAGGCTGCTGCTGTTAAGGGTAACAAAATCCCTGGTTATATTCAGGGTCTTGTAGAAAACCATTTGGAGGACCCGAGGATAGAACCATAACAAGTAACAAAGTACATCTGCCAAATGAAAATATGGGAAGACCGTGAAGACCAGAGAATTGATAAGCTCCCCCTTTGACTGACCTTTAGAAATACTGGAGGATTTGTTTCACGGTATCACCAAACTATTACATCTGTAAGACATTCTGAAGACTATCTAATAAATAAAAAAAACTCTTGTAGAACATATTTGTATTTCAGGAATGTAACCCCATCTGCCGAGCCGTGTTGGATATTATTTAATCTGCATGTTCTGAAAGTCTAACTAGCACGATGCATTTCCTAAGAGGCCTATGTTATGCATGAAGAGCTCCCCTTCTTTTTTTTTTTTTATTATTTTGCTTCTTAAGTGACTGTAGTTTACTACGTTGTCTTTGTTGGGACCTATCAAGTTCACCTTGCATTGTTCTACCTAAGTTCTTGAGACTAGATCCATTTACCCATTCGGGATCCGGTGACCAATGACATGCATGTGTACATGTCTCTTTGGCGTCCCGGACAAAGAGAGGATAGAAAGGTCCATTAATTAGTCGCCTCTCCAGCTGTCTTGGCACATTTTTGCTTTTGAAAGTTTTTCCTTTTTTTTATTTTTTATTTTTGTTTCTCGTTATTGCCCTCCGAGCTTCGTTCTTTGATCACGAGCTTCGGAAATTATGTTTGTTACTCAGAGAGCCAGCTGTAATGACTACAGGGTCTCGTCCGTTAAGCGGACCCGCGTGCCGTCTAAATCTGTCCATCATGAAAATCCACAGATTCCCAGGCCGGACAGCAAGATGCTGTCTATGTCATACAGCGGGAGCTTGAAAAGCGTGCTCAGTAGGTACCACTCGGACTGGGGCATTAACCAGGTCCATCAGGTGGATGTGGTGGAGCTGCAGCGCCTCCGCGATGTCAGGGTGGCGGCACACGCCAAGAACATGGAGGAGTTCCTGAAGATGCACGGGCTGTCCTTGGACAACTGCACCGCCCGCAAGACGGGCATGAGATATAGGTAAGCCATGGTTCATCTCTTTCTGTCCAAAACTCTAAATTATCCGGCATGCCACCAATATGAATTTGGCTTAAATGGTATTTTGACATAATAGGGGGGATAGTTACTAAAACTGGTGCAGCTGTGCATAGTAATCAATCAGCTGCTAACTTCAACTTGTTCCATTAAGCATTGACAATAAGGCTCCGTTCACCCTGCAGTCACAAAGTAGTGCAGGAACTTTTTCAAAGTCACTGCAACTTTAAGTTGCATAGATCGGAATGGGTGCCAATGTGTCCAAAGTGGCACGACAAGCCACACTAGAGTGAACGGAGTCTAAAATCTAGAAGCTGATTGGTTGCTGTGCACAGCTGCACCAGATTCTGTGTGTACCAGCTTTGTTGAATCTCCCCAATAGCGTGCATGTGGAGGATGTATTGGGCCCTGATATATTGCGGTGTATTTAAGGCTCTTTGCCTTTTGAGGGGCCCGGCCAGTGCAAGACAAAGCAAAAAGTGTTTGGTCCCCAACATGTGCTTTGGTGATGCGTGGAAAAAATTGCCCCAGAAATACTGCACCGCTCTGCATGCAATAGAACTTTTTTTTTTTTTTAGTTTTGGATGGAGTGGAGAGAGATTAGAACCCCTATCTGTTTTGTATTGCTCTGTGCCCCCTGTTGGGGAGATTCACCCTCTATATTTGTCCTGGTGACTGTTTATCAACGAAAGTCAAAGAAAGTCCCACATTTTGGGTTGTCACCAGAACAGGAACAGAGGGGAAAGCTTCCAGTGGGGACACTAGTTCTGGTGACAACCAGGGATTCCCTCTCACTTCCTGTTGTGGATATGGGCCAGGAAGTGAAGGGAAACTAGTGTCCTCATTGGAAGGTTTCTCCTCTATTCCTGTTCGGGTGACAACACAAAATTTTAGATTTTCTCGGTGATAACAGGACAAATAGAGAGGGTGAATCTTCCTAATGGGAGAATAGACATTAATGAAAACCTGACAGGGGCTCTAAAGGGTCCTTTTTATCCAAAACAAAAAAAAAAAAAAGTTTCACTTTAAGGACGCAGTCAATGAGTGTCTCGGTGTATTTTACTGTCTCTGTCAGTATGGGGCAAATTTACTAAAATGGTTGCGATCCTGCATAGTAACTCACCTAAATCTGGTGAGTGGCCATTTCGTAGCGGTGGTGGATTCACAAAAGGGTGATATACATAATCTGCGAAGGTGTCAATCACTAGTGGTGTATTCAAGCGGAACTAACCCGTCACAGATTGATTTAAATGACAGTGGTGTCAACACAAGGACTTTTATATATATATATCATATATAATTTTTTTCACATTTTTTTGGTTATACAATATAAATAATTTTCTGTGGCACATGGAAATTGAGAATATGGAGATTTTCTGAATTTTTCTTTGCAGGAGTGGGACCACAGGAGTGGAGGGGGGAATTGTATCACTTCACAAAATATAGGTGTTTTGTGTGCTGGTTTGTTTTGCTCTTTTTCCTTTGATAAAAGTGTGGTTTGGCCATATAGATTTTCCTTTACAGGACTATAGATATACACATAGATATATTTTTTCTTTATAGGCATATAGATTTTCCTTTACAGGATTATAGGCATACACGTAGATATATTTTGTGAAATTTCTTTCCTCACAGGATTGGGTTTTGTATGATTAGGAGGTTTTGGTTTTCTTTTCGTTTCACAGAATTGGGATTGTGTTGTAAAAACTCCCTTGTAAGAAATTTTCTTTCAGGATTATATAAGAATATCCACCTGTCCGTATAGGACAGGGGTCTTCAAACTATGGCCCTCCAGTTGTTCAGGAACTACAATTCCCATCATGCCTAGTCATGTTTGTGAATGTCAGAGTTTTACAATGCCTCATGGGATGTGTAGTTCTGCAACAGCTGGAGGGCTGTAGTTTGAGGATCCCTGGTATAGGAGTACCTAGCACTCTTGTATAGAAATTAGAGTCATTTATTTGATATTAATAGCCACCTGATCTTATCCTGCCCACCACAGGACTGATTTGACCCTAAAGGGACCTATAGCTGATAGCAGTAACACACGACAAGTCCCTTTAAGCTTAATGATACATAGACCTTTCTCTGATTGGCGCATCTCTCCTAAAACCCTAAACAATATCAACAAAATAAATGTGTTTTCTTGTGGGGAAAAATGAAATGTGCGACTTGTATATAAATAGTAATAAAATATATAAAGTCCAAAAAGACAGAAACTCATTTAATGAGTCAAAGTTTGCAATCCAGAATGATAGTGACCCCCTGATAAGAGTGGGGTGAACACATTGCCAACATAAGGAAAGGCTTCCCGGGACATAGCATGTCAAGAACACTATGCTTTGACACAATAAGAACCCCGCTGGTACTACTTTTATTGCCCTAGAACAGGGGTCTCAAACTGGTGGCCCTCCAGCTGTTGCGAAACTACAAGTCCCATCATGGCTCTGCCTTTGGGAGTCATGCTTGTAACTGTCAGCCTTGCAATGCCTCATGGGACTTGTAGTTTCGCAACAGCTGGAGGGCCGCCAGTTTGAGACCCCTGCCCTAGAAAAATATATCCCCAACTGGGAGGGCAGTAATTCGAAACAAAGCATATCCAGAGCAGAAACCAGCTGGATATATGAACTGAAAACATATACCCCTCTAGGTTTAAATATAGAGTGGGATATAATCTGCTTCATTATTTAATAGATGATACTGTTACCATATTGAGGTTGGTATTCATCAGGGACTTTTATGGAATTTTATTATTGTTCAGGTATTTACATCAAATTTGTTGCTTTGTGATGTATTTTAAGTTTAAACCGTATTTTTTTTTCAGTTTAATATTTGTATAAAATATCTATTATATTCTATATGTGATGTTTATTTTTATTATTGCATAATAATTAAATTTTAATAAATTTTTACGGTTTCAACTTTGGTGTAACTCTGTGTATATACTGCTGGGCCAAGGAGAATTGCTTTTTTAATTAAGGTTTTTTTTTTTATCATTAATTGGCTGAGTAGAAATTGATCATTTACTATTATTTCTAATTTCTATTTAATTTCTTGTTGGAAAGTTTTTTGGCTTTCTTTTTTTCTACTACATGGTGGCGCTATTTAATATAAAGGGTCTCTACGCTGTGATGAGTCAGCCCTGGGTTTACTTTGTGCCTTTCGGATGATTAGTCTCTTTCCTTTTCCCTTGGCGGTCCATTAACCAATAGCCGGGATCCCCCTTGGTCACTTGCCCTATATAATAGCGTGGATCGGCGTGTGTGCATACCCCTGATGACGTCATGTATGACGAAACGCGTAGGTATGAGCCAGCTTGTGTATCTGCTACCGATATGAGTGTATTTTTAACTATGAACCACTTGGTGGCCTGCCCTATAGCAGTTTTAATGTTTAATCCTACAGGGTGGCATCTGTGTGCTGGATCACATGTATGTGTATGTATATGTGTGTGTGTATATGTGATCTTGCACTTCAACCTGCAGGGGGTGCGCGCTCATCCCTGGCAGGCCGCTTCTGCTCTGATTATTCACAGCAAAAGCCAATCTGTGGGTGCTGGGCACTCGATGTCCGCCGACACCCCCGCCGATCGTTGAGCAAAGACTCAAAGCAGAGCTCTGCCTAAGTCATCAAGGCAGAGTTCCATTGTGATGGGGTGGGGGGGGGGGGAGGGATACATTTCGTGTCTCTGCAAAGCAGGAACTAAACTCCATCTCTTCCCCTAATAAAAGCAGCACACATAGTAAACACAACCCCTAGCTAGGCACACATTTGACCCTTTAATCGCTCTAGATGTTTAACCCCTTCCAAGCCAGTGTCATTAGTACAGTGACAGTGCATATTTTTAGCAATGATCACTGTATTGGTGTCACTGGTTCCAGCAAAGTGTCAAAAGTGTCACTTGGTGTCTGATTGGCCGCCGCAATATCGCAGTCCCGCTGTCCCACTATAAGTCGCTGATTACCGGCATTACTAGTATAAAAAAAAAAAAAATTCCAGTATATACCCCATAGTTTGTAGACTATAACGTTATTGTAAACCAATTAATATAGTTACATAGTTGCATAGTAGGTGAGGTTGAAAAAAGACCATCAAGTCCAACCTATGTGTGTGATTATATGTCATGTTGTGGTCGTTAAGGTGCTTATCTAATATACACATATTGGGATTTTTTTTTACCCAAAATATGTAGCAGAATACATATTGGCCTAAATTGATGAAGACATTTCGATTTTTACATTTTTTTTATTGGAGATGTTTTATAGCATAAAGTAAAAAAATATAAATTTTTATTTTTTTTCAAAATTAACGGCCTGTCTTTGTTTATAGCGAGAAAAAAAAACCGCAGAGGTGATCACATACCACCAAAAGAAAGCTCTATTTATGGGGGAAAAAAACATCATTTTTATTTGGGTACAGCGTCGCACTACCGCGCAATTACCAATATGGTAATGCGGGCCACGAGTAGCCCCAAACGGGGAAACCTCAGCTCCTGGACAGAGGTTTCCCCGTTTGGGGCTACTCGTGGCCCGCATTACCATATTATCAGTAGATCAGGGGTCTCAAACTGGTGGCCCTCCAGCTGTTGCAAAACTACAAGTCCCAGCATGCCTCTGCCTGTGGGAATCATGCTTGTAACTGTCAGCCTTGCAATGCTTCATGGGACTTGTAGTTTTGCAACAGCTGGAGGGCCGCCAGTTTGAGACCCCTGCAGTAGATGGATGCCCTGTGAGTATCATATTGGGTACTATACCCTCTTTGGCCAACATTTATAACTACATTAGTCTAATTAGTCATTTTTAACATATCATTGCAGTGATTAACTGACACGCTTGCTCCTGATGAGTGACATAAAGTCACGAAACGCGTTGAGCCAACAGATGTCGTGTTTTAACTATATGTATCCATACCTCATCTATCTACCGTGGATTTTCCTATGTATTTTGAATATATTATCTTTCAACATGGATTTATATATGTTGGGTCACAATATTTATCATGTTAATAGAACTATTATGAACTGTGTATATTATGGCCTATTAAAAAATGTTATCCATTATATATTTTCCTTCTTTAATGTGAGGGATTAGAGGATTTTTTTTGATCTTACAGGTATTAAATTATAAATATATATATGAAATTTATTGAACATGAAATATTTATATGTGATAGTGTATTATGAATTACCAGTATATGTTTCAGATATAATTACATTTACCAAACATTATTTTACCCCTCATGTATTTCTTTCAAAGTCCCGCCCCTATGTTTTTACTTCTATATATAATGCTATATATAGCCTTTACCTGTATCATTCTAAAGCGGAATATGTCTCTTGAATAAAAAAAAAAATAAAAAATTCAAAATCAAATTTCTTCATCAATTTCGGCCAATATGTATTCTCCTACATGTTTTCGTTAAAAGAAAAAGAAACAAAATCTCAGTAAGCATATATTGATTTGTTTGCACAAAAGTTATCATGTCTACAAACTATGGGGTATATTTATGGATTTTTGTTTTTTATTGTGTTTTACATTTTTTTAATACTAGTAATGGCAGTGATCAGCAACTTATAGCAGGACTACGATATTGCAAATCGGACATTAACTGCCACTTTTTGGGACACTAATACAGTGATCAGTGCTAAAAATATGTACTATCACTGTACTAATGACGCCGGCTGGAAAGAAGTTAACATCCGGGCAATGAAAAGGTTAATTGTTTTCCTAGCCAGTGTTTGTGTACTGTGTGGGAGGGGAAGACATGGGTCCATGTCTCTGCTTTGAAGGAACACAGGATCCAATCCTTCCCTACTGACAGAATGACAATCTGCCTTGTTTACATAAGCAGACTGCTGTACTGCCTGTGTAATGAAAGATCAGCGGGTGCCAGCAGACATAGAGTCTGTGGTACCCACTGATCGTCTCCTGCTGTGTACAATCAATACGGGAGCGAGCCTCTGATGGCGCGCATTTGCGCGCACTACCTGGAAGTGCAGGATCACGTATATATACAGTGCCTTGCAAAAGTATTCACCCCCCTTGGCATTTTTGTGTTTTGTTGCCTCCCAACCTGGAATTAACATGGATTGTCTGAGGATTTGCATCATTTCATTTACAGAACACGCCCACAACTTGATGTTTTTTTTAATTTATTTTTTATTGTGAAACAAATAGGACAAAATAACAGAACAAGTCGATGTGCAAAACTATTCACCCCCCTAAAGTCATTACTTTGTAGAGCCGCCTTTTGCGGCTATCACAGCTCCAAGTCGCTTTGGATAAGTCTCTATGAGTCTTGCCACATCTCACCACTGGGATGTTTGCCCATTCCTCCTCCTTGCAAAACTGCTCTAGCCCCTTCAAGTTGGATGGTTTTGCGCTTGTGAACAGCAATCTTTAAGTCTGACCACAGATTTTCTATTAGATTGAGGTCTGGGCTTTGACTAGGCTATTCCAACACATTTACATGTTTCCCCTTAAACCACTCAAGTGTTGCTTTAGCAGTGTGTTTGGGGTCATTGTCCTGCTGGAAGGTGAACCTCCGTCCTCGCCTCAAATCACACACAGAGTGCTACAGGTTTTGCTCAAGAATATCCCGGTATTTAGCACCATCCATCTTCCCCTCAACTCTGACCAGTTTCCCAGTCCTGACTGCTGAAAAACATCCCCACAGCATGATGCTGCCACCACCATGTCTCACAGTGGGGATGGTGTTCTTTGGGTGATGTGATGTGTTGGGTTTGTGCCAGACATAGCGTTTTCTTTGATGGCCAAAAAGTTCAATTTTAGTCTCATCAGAGCAGAGCACCTTCCTCCATCCATCAGAGCAGAGCACCTTCCCCATCCATCAGAGCAGAGCACCTTCCTCCATCCATCAGAGCAGAGCACCTTCCTCCATCCATCAGAGCAGAGCACCTTCATCCATCAGAGCAGAGCACCTTCCTCCATCCATCAGAGCAGAGCACCTTCCTCCATCCATCAGAGCAGAGCACCTTCCCCCATCCATCAGAGCAGAGCACCTTCCTCCATATATCAGAGCAGAGCACCTTCCTCCATATATCAGAGCAGAGCACCTTCCTCCATCCATCAGAGCAGAGCACCTTCCTCCATCCATTAGACCAGAGCACCTTCCTCCATCCATCAGACCAGAGCACCTTCCCCCATACATCAGAGCAGAGCACCTTCCTCCATACATCAGACCAGAGCACCTTCCTCCGTACATCAGGACAGAGCACCTTCCTCTGTACATCAGAGCAGAGCACCTTCCTCTGTACATCAGACCAGAGCACCTTCCTCTGTACATCAGAGAAGAGCACCTTCCTCCATCCATCAGAGCAGAGCACCTTCCTCCATCCATCAGAGCAGAGCACCTTCCTCCATCCATCAGAGCAGAGCACCTTCCTCCATCCATCAGAGCACCTTCCTCCATCCATCAGAGCAGAGCACCTTCCTCCATCCATCAGAGCAGAGCACCTTCCTCCATCCATCAGAGCAGAGCACCTTCCTCCATCCATCAGACCAGAGCACCTTCCTCCATCCATCAGAGCAGAGCACCTTCCTCCATCCATCAGAGCAGAGCACCTTCCTCCATCCATCAGAGCAGAGCACCTTCCTCCGTACATCAGAGCAGAGCACCTTCCTCCATCCATCCGAGCAGAGCACCTTCCTCCATCCATCAGAGCAGAGCACCTTCCTCCATCCATCAGAGCAGAGCACCTTCCTCCATCCATCAGAGCACCTTCCTCCATCCATCAGAGCACCTTCCTCCATCCATCAGAGCAGAGCACCTTCCTCCATACATCAGAGCAGAGCACCTTCCTCCATCCATCAGAGCAGAGCACCTTCCTCCATCCATCAGAGCAGAGCACCTTCCTCCATACATCAGACCAGAGCACCTTCCTCCATACATTTTGGGAGTCTCCCACATGCCTTTTCCCAAACTCAAAACGTGCCATTTTGTTTTTTGGTGAAAGTAATGTCTTTCTTCTGGCCACTCTGCCATAAAGCCCAACTCTATGGAGCGTACGACTTATTGTGGTCCTATGTACAGATACTCCAGTCTCTGCTGTGGAACTCTGCAGCTCCTCCAGGGTCATCTTAGGTCTCTGTGCCGCCTCTCTGATTAATGCCCTCCTTGCCCACTCCGTGAGTTTTGGTGTGCGCCCGTCTCTTGGCAGGTTTGCTGTTGTGCCACGTTCTTTCCATTTGGTTATGATAGATTTGATGGGGCTCCTAGGGATCGTCAAAGATTTGGATATTTTTTTTATAACCCTAACCCTGACTTGTACTTCTCAACAACATTGTCCTTTACTTGTCTGGAGAGTTCCTTGGTCTTCATGGCCGTGTTTGGTTAGTGGTGCCTCTTGCTTAGGTGTTGCCGCCTCTGGGGCCTTTCACAAAGGTGTGTCTATGTAATGACAGATCATGTGACACTTAGATTGCACACAGGTGGACATCATTTCACTAATTATGTGACTTCTGAAGGTAATTGGTGGCACCAGAGCTTTTTATGGGCTTCATAACAAAGGGGGTGAATACATACGCACATGGCAATTATCATTTTTTATTTCTGAAAGTTTTATTTATTTTTCTAATTTTACTTCACCAACTTAGACTATTGTGTTCTGATCCATCACATAATTCAGTGGAGTAAAAAAACATTGAACTACAAGGCTGTAATGTAACAAAATAAGTAAAAAGCCAAAGGGGGGTGAATACTTTTGCAAGGCACTGTATGTGATCCAGCGCACAGCTGATTGGTTACTATGCGCAGCTGCACCAGATTCTGAGTGCTCCGGTTTTAGAAAATCTCCTCTATGTATTCTGTGCATTCTCATTTAACATTGGTGTGTGAGTGAGTGGCGCACATAACGTGGCAATCTTTGGCAATAGTAAATGTATCAGAAACTGATTTCATTGATCATTAAACAATTATTTTCGTTGAAAAAGGAACAATCATTTCTGGCAAGAGTCACTCAGATGTGACTGCTAACCCACTTTGTTTTTTTTAATGTGGAATAATTGCTTTTCATTTAAAAATGATTGGTGATGGTGAAATCTATGATTGGTCGTAACTTGTTGGGTGTACGGGAATAGTCATTTCCCAATAAATTCAGATATCAACTCCTAAGATCCTTCACCTCTTCAGGGTCCTTCCCGTTCGATTCCCTGCCCTTTATTTACGCATTTTACGGTGAAGGGTACTTATATTTATGGGGGGACTGACCAAACCCAGGATCCCTAAAACCAGGGGTCAAGTCCTGGGGAAAAAAGTGTGGGAACTCCCACCCAAGATCCACTCGCCCACCCAAAAAAAAAAAAAAATGAAGGAGGGACCGGCAGGGAGGAGCGCATCACTAGAGGTCTGACTAAATACAATCTCTTAGCAGCAGGGACCTGATCTACCTGTCAGCTAGCTGTGATTGACAGGTAGATCAAAGCGGAAGCTGTCATGGGGCCCCCTACTGGCAATGCCTGAATGGTCAGGCATTGCGAGCTGTGTCGGCAGCTGCTGGTGTAGCACCTACCACACAGCTCACATACTTCAAAGTCTTGCAGGACACGGCTGCTAACGGGAACTGAGTTCCTGTTGTGGAAAAAGTACAGGAACTCCGTTCCCATGCGTTCCCGCAGGACTTGAGCCCTGCCTAAAACTATTCGAGCATAAATGAGTTGAAGGACTTGGACTTCCCTTTTGGCCAAGTCTTCCCAAGCCTCACAGATTGGATAAATGTCATGCTTCCTGGGAAATTCCACTCTGGGTAATCATTGAAGCACTTTATTGGGATCCACTTTCAATATACTGTGACTAAAGCCATCGGGCAGAAAACATTTCTTTAAACCAATTACAAACCATTCCCTAAGGTGATTGGGACAGGAGCCGGCACTACAGAGGAGGCATCGGCTTAGAGGGCTCTTGCTCCCTACTACAGCTTCAACTTTACAAATAGTCCCTCTGGGCACTCTTGCATGCAGTAGTCCTTGGTGAAGTTAGGCGCTGACCCATGTAGGCTATGGAAGGAGGTCTCCCTTAGGTCCCATGCAATATTAAAGACCAGACTCAGGATCCTAAGAGCTGATCTAATACCCATAGTTATGTAGGCTATGGAAGGAGGTCTCCCTTAGGTCCCGAGCCATAGTAGGGACCAGACTCAGGATCCTAAGAGCTGATATAATACCCATAGGTATGTAGGCTATGGAAGGAGGTCTCCCTTAGGTCCCAAGCCATAGTAGGGACCAGACTCAGGATCCTAAGAGCTGATCTAATACCCATAGTTATGTAGGCTATGGAAGGAGGTCTCCCTTAGGTCCCAAGCCATAGTAGGGACCGGACTCTGGATCAAAACTTCAACTCCTTATAGACCTGAGACTAGAGCTCAACTAGCACCTATAGACATGTAAGTAAGAAGGTCTCCCTTAGGTCTCAGCCATAGTAAGGACCAGATTCAGGATCAACACTTTAACTCTACCCAGACCTGAGAGCTAATTTAATACCCATAGGCATGTAGGGTATGGAAGGAGGTCTCCCTTAGGTCCCAAGCCATAGTAGGGACCGGACTCTGGATCCTAAGAGCTGATCTAATACCCATAGTTTTGTAGGCTATGGAAGGAGGTCTCCCTTGGGTCCCAAGCCATAGTAGGGACCGGACTCTGGATCAAAACTTTAACTCCTTATAGACCTGAGACTAGAGCTCAACTAACACCTATAGACATGTAAGTAAGAAGGTCTCCCTTATGCCGCGTACACAAGTGCGGACTTTTGCCGGCGGACTTAGTCCAGCGGACAATCCCGCCGGACTTTCCAGCTGTGGTCCGCTGGACTTTCCGAGCGTGTGGACTTGCCCACACACGCACGGACTTCTCCGGCGGATAATCCGCCGGCCAAAAGTCTGCGGGACTTTTGAAAATGAGCGGACTTGCCCACACACGGAGCAGTCCGTTCATTTAGAACGTAACTTCAGTTACGTAGCTAGCGTAGGCAGTAAATGCCGCCGCGCTAGCTCCGTGACCTGGCATGGATTTAAAGGGACTCCCCACGCCGAAAAAACGCGTGGGGGTTCCCCCCAAATCCATGTCAGACCCTCATCCGAGCACTCAGCCTGGCAGGCCAGGAAAGGGGTGGGGACGAACGAGCGCCCCCCCCACCTCCTGAGCCATACCAGGCCGCGTGCCCTCAACATGGGGGGTGCCCTGGGGAAAGGGGGGCCGTGCGGCCCCCCACCCCAAAGCACCTTGTCCCCATGTTGATGAGGACAAGGGCCTCTTCCCCCGACAACCCTGGCCGTTGGTTGTCGGGGCTGCGGGCGGGGGCTTATCGGAATCTGAGAGCCCCCTTTTATAAGGGGCACTCAGATCCCGGCCCCCCCCACCCTATGTGAATGAGTATGGGGTACGATGTACCCCTACCCATTCACCTAAGGTGTAAAATGTAAAGTAAAAAAAACTCCCACACTTTTGAAAAAATAGTTTATTGCACTGCTCCGGGGTCTTCTTCCGTCTTGGGGGTCTTCTCGCCGACTCCCCCGCCATTTACCAAGCTCTTTTACCGAGCGGGGGAAGTCCGGCTACCTTCTTCGTCGTCGCCGCCGTCGTCTGGGGTCTCGATCCGCCTTCGGCGGTCTTCAGGGGGTCTCTTCTGTTCTTGCGGCGGTCGTCGTCTTCCGCGCCGCCGGCGCCTTCTTCTTCTTGTCCTTCTTCTTGTTCTTCTTCTTCTTCCCGATGTTGACCCGATGCTCTCTCTGCCCGGAAATGCCTGTGCCGCGCTGCGCTGGGACTTATATAGGGGCATGGGGACAGGGTCACATGCTCATGTCACAATGTGACCCCGCCCCCTTGTGTTGTCACAGTCCCGGAGGATGCTGGCGGCCTTAGGTCTCAGCCATAGTAAGGACCAGATTCAGGATCAACACTTTAACGCTACCCAGACCTGAGAGCTCATTTAATACCCATAGGCATGTAGGGTTTGGTAGGAGGTCTCCCTTAGGTCCCAAGCTGTAGTAAGGACCAGTCTCAAGATCAACACTCCAACTCCACCCAAACTTGAGAACGGGGCTATCACCCATGGACTTGTAGGATATGGAAGGTCGCCTCCCTTAGGTCCAGACAGTATTAAGGACCAGACTAAATCATAACTTCAACTCTACCAAAACCTGAGGGCTGGGCTATCACCCATAGACATGTAGGATATGTAAGGAGGCCTTCCTTAGGTCCCAGGCCATAGTAAGTACCAGATTGGGATCCACACCCCAACTCCACCCAAACCAGAGAGCTGGACTATCGCCCATAGACATGTAGGATATGAAAGGAGAAGGAGGTCTCCATTAGGTCCCAGGCCATACTAGGGACGAGTCTCGGGATCAAAACTTCAACTCCACCCAAACCTGAGAGCTTAGCTTACACCCATAAACATGTATAATGTGGAAGGAGATCTTCCTTAGGTCCCAGGCCATAGTAAGGACCAGACTGAAGACTTTTTCCATACCTAAGGAATGATTTATGGTTGGTGTAACTGATAGGGACTTCTTGGAACACAGATGAGTTATTTAAAGAACCTTTTCTTCCATCAATAATGTATGAATGGAATGTATAGTGGTGTATAGGTGACGGTGTGACGCCTCTACAGGAAAGGTCATGGTCAGGTGACACCGAGCTCAGCTGTTGTTGTCCAGGTGTCGGCATGTCTATTTATTTCTGTCTTCTTTCGGTATTTACAAGAATCCTGAACTGACAGATCTATAGCTGATTTATATCTGAATTTCTGGTCTTTATATTTTTTTCCTGGATCAATGACTCCACGTATTGAAGTTTTTGGATCAGTATAACAGCCAGGGAACTAGCATTTTCTAAAGGAAAGCTCATCTAGGGAAGCCTATTTTATCACTCTGCAGGTTCCCTTCAAAGTCTAACTCCCCCCCCCCCCCCCCCCCCAACTAATTGCCATGAGCTTTTAAAGACCAACTCCAGGCATAACCTGAAAAAAAAATCCATCATAGCCCCTCCTCTTCTGGGAGTGTCTAATTCCTGCCTGTGCTGGCCCAGCTCCTTCCTCCTTACACGTTACAGTCCCTCCATTTATGGGAGTGTTTAATTGCTATTCGTGCCGGCCCAGTTTCTTCCTCCTTATCATAGCCCCTCCTCTTCTTGGAGTGTTTAATTACTACCTGTGCTGGCCCAGCTCCTTGCATGTCATAGCTCCTTTTCTTCTGGGAGTGTCACATTACTGCCTGTGCTGGCCCAGCTACTTCATACTTGCATGTCTTAACCCCTCCTCATTTGGGAGTGTCTAATTGCTGACCTATTTTTATCACTGCATGTTTCCTTTAAAGTCTAACCCCCCTTCCCAAAAATAAATAATGAATTGCCATAAGCTTTTATAGACCAACTCCGGGCATAACCAGAAAAAAAATCCATCATAGCCCCCCCTAATCTGGGAGTGTCTAATTCCTGCCTGTGCTGGCCCAGCTTCTTCCTCCTTACACGTCACAGCCCCTCCTCTTCTGGGAGTGTCTAATTACTGCCTGTGCTGGCCCAGCTCCTTCTTCCTTACACATCCTAGCCCCTCCTCTTCTGGGGGTGTCTCATGGCAGAGATCCTTCCTCCTTATTCATCATAGCCCCTCCTCTTCTAGGAGTGTCTAATTCCTGCCTGTGCTGGCCCAACTCCTTCCTCATTCATCATAGCCCCTCCTCTTATGGGAGTGTCTAATTGCTTCCTGGGCTGGCCCAGCTTCTTCCTCCTCACACGTCACAGCCCCTCCTCTTCTGGGAGTGTCTTATGACCCAGCTCCTTCCTCCTTACACATGATAGCCCCTCCTCTTCTGGGAGTGTCTCATGGGCCAGCTCCTTCCTCCTTATACATCATAGCCCCTCCTCTTCTGGGAGTGTCTCATGACCCAGCTCCTTTCTCCTTATACATCATAGCCCCTCCTCTTCTGGGAGTGTCTCATGGCCCAGCTCCTTCCTCCTTATACATCATAGCCCCTCCTCTTCTGGGAGTGTCTCATGGGCCAGCTCCTTCCTCCTTATACATCATAGCCCCTCCTCTTCTGGGAGTGTCTCATGACCCAGCTCCTTCCTCCTTACACATGATAGCCCCTCCTCTTCTGGGAGTGTCTCATGGGCCAGCTCCTTCCTCATTATACATCATACATCATAGCCCCTCCTCTTCTGGGAGTGTCTCATGTGTCTCATGGCCCAGCTCCTTCCTCCTTATTCATCATAGCCCCTCCTCTTCTAGGAGTGTCTAATTCCTGCCTGTGCTGGCCCAGCTTCTTCCTCCTTACACGTCACAGCCCCTCCTCTTCGGGGAATGTCTAATTATTGCCTGTGCTGGCCCAGCTCCTTCTTCCTTACACATCATAGCCCCTCCTCTTCTGGGGGTGTCTCATGGCCGAGATCCTTCCTCCTTATACATCATAGCCCCTCCTCTTCTAGGAGTGTCTAATTCCTGCCTGTGCTGGCCCAGCCCCTTCCTCCTTACATGTCATAACCCCTCCTCATCTGGGAGTGTTTACTGTCTGTGCTGCCCCAGCTTCTCTGCCCCACCCCCTCACCTCCCTACATAACCTTCTATGTAGCTGCCAGGGAGGAGTGAGGGGTGATACTATAGAGCAGTGATGGTGAACCTTGGCACCCCCAGATGTTTTGGAACTACATTTCCCCATGGTGCTCCACTACACTGCAGAGTGCATGAGCATCATGGGAAATGTAGTTCCAAAACTGGGAAATGTAGTTTGAAAACATCTGGGGGTGCCAGGGTTCGCCATCACTGCTCTAGACTGTCAGTTGAGTCTGCTGACATCACATTCAAGATGGCGGCATTCAATGACCATCTCACTTTGGATGTCTTTCCCTGCCATACCACCTTATCTCTGGCACTGACCCCCCCTCCCCCCCCCCCACACACACAGACAACACCGTCCAACCCAATTCTGTGAGCCCAGGCCTCTATGGACCCACCTGACCTTCATGCCGACCTGAACGCACAATACTATTGGACAGAACAGCGTTCACATGCCATTACATAAATGCCACTCTGTCCAGGGGTAAGAAGCCCCCCCCCCCCCCCCCGCGTCGAGATAGGACCCCTGATGTCACCGATCTGAAGACTTCAGGAGTTAAAGCTAAATTCAAAGGAAATGGAAAAAAAATTGCCTTGCCCCTCCCCCTATACCCTGAACTGCAAGGGTTAAATGCTCATTTTGCTTTTACTTGCCCATCCCCCACTCCAGCAGGCTCCTCCTTTAATGTGACCGCACTCCTGAAATCTCTTTAGCGCTCCGGCCGGCGGTCACAGCTGTGATGTCATCAAGGACAATGCAGGAGCATCATTTCGACAGCGAGGGCCCCGCCCACAAGTCAGAGCGTTGGAAAGTTAGAGGAGAGCGCCATCTGCTGGGGGAGGGGGGATAAGGTAAGTAAAAGGGCTTTTTTTATTGGCACCCTTGAAATAGAGAGGCATTTAACCCTTGCTGTGTGGGGGAGGGGCGCTGCAAGGCTGTTTTTTTTTTTTTCCATCCCTTTCCCCGGAGTTCCACTTTAGTCTTGGAAAGCTGTGGTCGGTCCTTATTGATCTTCACGGCTCAGAACTGCGGCCAGACATATTAAAAGTTTATTTGTCTAATTTACAATTCTGCGTCCTCTTCTGCTCAGTGACCTCAGCACTCGCGTCCGGTAACCCAACCCGGGCGTGGCGAGTCAGTAAGGTCGGGGTGGTCGGGTTTCAGGTAGAATGGCCTATGTACTAAAACGGACAGCGTTTGGTAGTTTGTTTTAATAAGACTGAACGCCAAGCTAACGGGTGAATAAAGAAATCGCAGGTCTTGTATCTTTGTCCATCCAGTCCTGAGATTTACACAGCTCTGCCACACAGCACAGCGTCTTTGCTTATTTATTGATACTCGCTATTCCCTAGAAAGTAGATAATTTACTTGTAGTGATTTGTGATTTTTTTTTTACACTAAAAAAACTTTATTGAAAGCTTTTAAGTTACAGTGTAAAAAGAAGACAGACGTTTGTACCGCGGGTCATATGCAACATGTTGTCGTTTTGTATCAATACTATTAAGGTTTTTGAATTTGGGACCCTCGTTTATGTCGGGGGTGGGGGGGGGGGGGGCGTTGTGTCTCATTACATGACGACCGATATTCCGATATTTTGAATCCAGCGTCTGTACTTGATCCTTCTTCCACACAGCGCAGCCTGGTCTGGCAAGGGAGGAGATCTGAGTCCAGTATCACTTCTGAGACTAAACCCTCCCCCAGCCTGTGATTGGGCGGTGAAAGGAGAAGTAGATGACTAATGAGCTCATCTCTCTGCTCTCACCTCCTATCAGCATGCTCATTGAACTGCAACACAACTGTCAGGCTCCTTGTGTTTCTCCTTCTGCTGCAGTGAAAGGGCATGAAAACATCTGCACACACACAGGGCCACCAATAAGGGGGTAGAATCAACTCTCCTGTACAGGGGTGGGCGAGCCCCATCATTTTAACTGGGGGGGGGGGGCTCAGAAAGCTCAGCACCCCCCCCCCCAGCTCAACCATCATCTCCTCCACTCCTTCCCACTGGCTGACAACTGGGGGATCCAAAAGGGGATCAGCTTCAGGTACTGCCCCCCCACCCCCAACACTGCCTCTCCAATCGCCCCCTCTCCTGTCCACGTTTCTCTTCCCCGCAGCTCCGATCCCCCTGTGCCCCCCCTTTTTTCTCCATGGCACTGCCGGCTTCTTATCCTCTCCCTCCACCAGCTGCTGTTGGGGGGGGGGGGGGGGCACAAAGGGATCAGCTTTAGGGAATGCCCCCAGCCCTGCCGCTTCAATCACCCCCCCTTTCTCCACAGCACTTCCGGCTTCTTATCCTCTCCCTCCGCCAGCTGCTGTCGGGGGGGGGGGGGGCACAACGGGATCAGCGTTGGGGACTGCCCCCAGCCCTGCCCCTGCCCCCTCTCCTGTCCACTTTTCCCTTCCTCCGCAGCTCCAATCCCCCTGTGCCCCCCCCTTTCTCCACAGCACTGCTGGCTTCTCCTCCTCTCCCTCCGCCGGCTGTCAGCTGCTGTGGGGGGATGCATATGGGGATCAGCTTTAGGGACTGCCCCCAGCCCTACTGCTCCAAGTGCCCCCCCTCTCCTGTCCACTTTTCCCTTCCCCTGCAGCTCCAATCCCCCTTGGGAGTGCTTTTTCTCCACAGCACTGCCGGTGTTCTGCCAAAAACTGTCCCCCCATCGGATAGTGTCCGCCCTGTACTGCACAGGCGCAGTACGGAGGACAAGGAGACTCCGAAAGTCTCTGAAGATGAACGGCGCCCGCGCACTTGCTAGTACCTTCTGCCCTAAGGCCAGGTTCAAGCCCCACCATGCAAGTGGACATGCGGTAGATGATGTAAAACGGCGCTTAGTAAGAGGGCAAGCACAGTACGGGGCAGACACTATCCGGGGGACAGTATTCGACAGAACACCGGCTTCTCCTCCTCTCCCTCTGCCGGCTGTCAGCTGCTGTGGGCACACAGGGGGATTGGCTTTAGATTGGTAAAGATGTCATGGGCCCTCTCAGGTAGGCTGAATGGGGCCCCCGTGGCTCCCCCCGTGGCTCCTCTCAGCAGTCCTGCCCATACACATGGCGGTCTTCAAGCTGTACAATCACAGAAGTCATCGAATTGATGAAAGTCAACCTGAGATCAAAATCGGTGACATTATGGCTGGTAGTACCTTCATTTTTATATAGTTTTTATTTTTTTTTGTTAAAATACATCAAACCCGGGTCCAGTTTTTTGGCAAAAAAAAAAAACATGTGACGGTAGGCGAAATCTGGCCTGTGAGGGTTGCAAAGGATAAAGGCCAGAAAATCTGCCATGAAGAGTGCGAGGATCCAGGAGATGATGAGAGGAGTGCCTGTCCTCTATGAGGGGTCATAGTGAGGTGTAGAGGACTGCATAATAAGCTTTACCTTTCTTTTAGCATCCACTAGATGGCAGTGTTCTCCATATAATTAGGTGTAGATAAATGGTGGTCAACTTAAAATTATAGAGCCTCAAGTGCAGCCCCCCCCCCCCCCCCCTCAATGCTGCAAACAAATGTGGTCCTGCTGCAATTTTTGCAACATATTGCAGTGCACACTGAAGAAGTTGGGGTACAATACCCCAACATTGGTGTCAGTGAATGCAGTAAAAAAAAAAGAAAACAGAGTTAGTATTAGTGTCCGCCATAATAGCCAAGAGCACTGGAGTCAGTACTACTGGTGACTGTACTATTACCCCCCCCCTCTCCCCCCACAGTGGCAGGGAAATTAAACTACCTCTTCTAATGTTGGTGGTCAGACAGCAAAATGTACCTCTCACATTGTGGGTCACAGCAGAAAAAGTTATCTCCCCTTCTCCCCCTGCATTGGTAGTCATGGCAGTAAAAGTTAACCTCTGTAGACCCCCTATTGGTGGCCATGGCAGTGAAAGTGTTAACCCCCCCCCCTCCCCCAGCATTCCCTCTATTGGTGGTCAAGGCAATGAACGTGTTACCCCCCCCCCCACTTTCCCCATATTGGTGGCCATGGCAGTGAAAGTGTTAACCCCCCCCCCTCCCCCAGCATTCCCTCTATTGGTGGTCAAGGCAATGAACGTGTTACCCCCCCCCCCCTTTCCCCATATTGGTGGCCATGGCAGTGAAAGTGTTACCCCCCCTTCTTTACCCCTATTAGTGGCCATGGCAGTGAAAGTGTTAAAAAAAAAAAAAAAACCCCCCCCCCCCCAGCATTCCCTCTATTGGTGGTCAAGGCAGTGAATGTGTTACCCCCCCCCCCCCTTTCCCCATATTGGTGGCCATGGCAGTGAAAGTGTTAACCCCCCCCCCCCCAGCATTCCCTCTATTGGTGGTCAAGGCATTAAAAGTGTTACACCCCCCCTTTCCCCATATTGAAAGTGTTAAATTCACGCTATTGGTGGACTTGGCAGTGAAAGTGTTACCCAAACCCCCCCCAATTTACCCCTATTGGTGGTCATGGCAGTAAAAGCACCAGGGGTGTAGAATAGTTTGACTTCGGCATTGTTTTTTGTTTCACTTTTAAAGACCACTAGATGGCAGTGTTCACCATATAAATAGGTGCAGATCAGTGGTTCTCCCCCTGGCTTCCATGGAAGGTTCCTCCTGAGGTTGCTATGGGGTTTCCTGAGCAGAGCACAGTAGTTGGTGCTTCTACCTACACCGACCACCAATAGAAGGGGGTTATTTTCCACTAACCACCAATATCGTTGCAAAATTATCTTCCCAAGAATTTCGGCTACACGAGGTGTCGTGCCACATTCTCATTTCCCCCATAGAATACAGTTGTCACCTTTTTTCCTTCCTTCGCTGGCGGCTCAGCCAATCACGTTGCGTGATTCTGGAAGTTTCCTCATATAGAGATACAATTCGGTGATTTGGGGGCGGTGCCATGGTGGCCCTCAGGAGCCCCTCCCCCTCCTATGTGGAGGAAGTTGGCACAGCGCTGCGGTCATGCTCGCTGCGGACGGGCACACAGCTGCTCCGCCATTAATATTTCACGTCTCCTAAGAATCCAGCGCCATGAATAATGCAGGATTTCTGGGGTTGTGATTGGCTGGGCGGCGCTCTGAATCGAAAGTCACGCCGACTTCTGATCGATGCGACATAAAGAACCGATCGGTATGTGTTGTCTGACCCCCTCCGGGTGTACCGCCTCCTCTCCTGGACAGAAACGGCTTCCTCTGATTTCACCGCACACTGCGAGCTTCTCACCATGTGCATTAGAAGCTGCAGCCAGTCAGAGCCCCGCCTCATTTCCTGGATGGGGGACGTCTAGGGGCGGACTGACAACTCATGGGGCCCGCAGGCAATAGGAGATTATGGGGCCCGCAGGCAATGGGAGATTATGGGGCCCGCAGGCAATAGGAGATTATGGGGCCCCCGGGCAATAGGAGATTATGGGGCCCCCGGGCAATAGGAGATTATGGGGCCCGCAGGCAATAGGAGATTATGGGGCCCCCGGGCAATAGGAGATTATGGGGGCCCCCGGGCAATAGGAGATTATGGGGCCCGCAGGCAATAGGAGATTATGGGGCCCACGGGCAATAGGAGATTATGGGGCCCCCGGGCAATAGGAGATTATGGGGCCACACAGTATACACATACATGTACACAGTATACAATCACACAGTATACAATCACACAGTATACACATACATGTACACACAGTATACACAGACATGTTTCTATTGGCTGAGAAGGTACTGGAGAGGTGGGGCAGATATAATCTCGGGATTTTTAGACCAAAAGGATGTCGGTAAGGGACATTTCAGAGACAGATGTAAAAAAACACAGATTTTTACATACTGTCCCTGGTTTTACTGAGGCTGGCAACCCTGATGGGGCCCCCTAGTGGCCCGGGGGCCCTCGGGAAGTGCCCCAAGTGGCCGAATGGTCAGTCCGCCCCTGGGGACGTCCTTTCCTCCCTTGACTGTCCCTGGCTCCGCCCCTTTCGTTCTTTGGAATCAGATCTTTCAATCATGGAGGCTCAGTGTTGCATGTGGGCGTTACCTATGCTAATACAGCCTGCCTAGGAACGCCCACTCCTCCAGACTTATGTCCACCTATCAGGGATTTTTTACATTTGCATAACTCCTCCCACTTTGAAAAAAAAAACTCCTATGGCTTGCATCAGGGCCGAGGAGTACCGAGGCAGGGAGCTGTGTACAACACTCTGCTGGCCCCTCCCACCATCCATGATCTGCCTGCATTGCATAGAGGAGCACAGAGACCCAGTGATGACATTGATAAGTCTAAAATAAAGAATGTAATGGAAAAAAAATTGTAATAAACAATTTCAGCAGCATGTAAAATGAGGGGGGAGGGGGGAACCTGGGAAGGCAAATATAAGCAATCACAGAACCTTATTTTATCTCCCGGCTTTTGAATGCGCATAACATGTACCGGATAACCGAGTCCTGTAGCAGTTTACATTCCGCTCAGTAATGAGCTTCGTTGTGTCAGAAGGTGGGGTACACTGGGTATGGTCGGGTCAGAAGGTGGGGTACACTGGGTAAGGGCGGGTCAGAAGGTGGGGTACACTGGGTAAGGGCGGGTCAGAAGGTGGGGTACACTGGGTAAGGTCGGGTCAGAAGGTGGGGTACACTGGGTAAGGGCGGGTCAGAAGGTGGGGTACACTGGGTAAGGGCGGGTCAGAAGGTGGGGTACACTGGGTAAGGTCGGGTCAGAAGGTGGGGTACACTGGGTAAGGGCGGGTCAGAAGGTGGGGTACACTGGGTAAGGGCGGGTCAGAAGGTGGGGTACACTGGGTAAGGACGGGTCAGAAGGTGGGGTACACTGGGTAAGGACGGGTCAGAAGGTGGGGTACACTGGGTAAGGACGGGTCAGAAGGTGGGGTACACTGGGTAAGGGCGGGTCAGAAGGTGGGGTACACTGGGTAAGGTCGGGTCAGAAGGTGGGGTACACTGGGTAAGGGCGGGTCACAAGGTGGGGTACACTGGGTAAGGGCGGGTCACAAGGTGGGGTACACTGGGTAAGGACGGGTCAGAAGGTGGGGTACACTGGGTAAGGACGGGTCAGAAGGTGGGGTACACTGGGTAAGGGCGGGTCAGAAGGTGGGGTACACTGGGTAAGGACGGGTCAGAAAGTGGGGTACACTGGGTAAGGGCGGGTCACAAGGTGGGGTACACTGGGTAAGGACGGGTCAGAAGGTGGGGTACACTGGGTAAGGTCGGGTCAGAAGGTGGGGTACACTGGGTAAGGACGGGTCAGAAGGTGGGGTACACTGGGTAAGGGCGGGTCACAAGGCGGGGTACACTGGGTAAGGTCGGGTCAGAAGGTGGGGTACACTGGGTAAGGACGGGTCAGAAGGTGGGGTACACTGGGTAAGGACGGGTCAGAAGGTGAGGTACACTGGGTAAGGACGGGTCAGAAGGTGGGGTACACTGGGTAAGGACGGGTCAGAAGGTGAGGTACACTGGGTAAGGGCGGGCCCTTTAAAGAGCTGCAGCTGTCAGACCTTTCAGGTGACCCTTGACCCCTGTCTTTCAGACATCAGGAGGTTAAAGCAGAACTCCGGGCACAAAAACTTTCATTTAAATATATTCCTCGATAGTCACAAGGGATATAAATCCACTTTGTGAGCCCCAATTGTATTTTCAAACCCAGATATTTACTTTGTAAAAGTAGCTGTGACATCATCACTGTGCTGTAAGTAGCCTGTGCAGGGAGCAGCGCTGTGGGAGGGACCCAGCAGGCCCCACCCACTATAGGAACCTAAAGGAGGGGGTGGAGACGAGACCAGTCACCCTGCACAAGGAGAGAGATCAGCAGTGAGCGGTCTTTATTACAGGAAGTCTCACACTGGATTACTGCCCAGATCTGGAAGAAATACACAAAGATCTCCGAGATTCCAGAAGACACATGAGGAATGGATTTGGGGAATATTTGTTTTTCCCGGAGTTCAGCTTTAACTGAATGACAAGAAGCTACTGCCAGAAGCCGCCCCCCCAGATCTCTTCCACAAATCCGGGATAACTGCATCGCCCCCCCCCCCCCCCCCATCAGCTCTCCTCACTGAGCTCTGCAGAGTGTAACCTCAGCTCTCCGCCCCCTTTATTCTGAGCTTTCAGACAAGCTTTATAATTCAGCACTTTGAATGGATGTAGAGAAGATGGCAGATAAACAGGTGCAACTTATGTTGTTTCCTCTCTGTGTATCATCTGAGGCCGGTCACTGCACTGGGTATATGGAGGGTTCACATCCACTTTAAGGCATGACATGTTGGGTGTCTATTTACTCGGCACAACCTCTTTTATATTTTACCCCAAAAAATAAGTAATAATTGCACTTGTGTGCTCTAAAATTAACTTTAGTGTCTTTCTTCTATTTTTTTTTTTTTTAAACTGAAATTTAGCATTTTATTAAAAAAAAATACCCTTTTTTTTATTGGGGGCTTTATATAATCCTCAGGCCTAAAATTATCTTTTTGTGTGTGCCAAAAATGAAAACCCGTCTCTGGCAGTGAAGGGGTCGGGTCTGTCCTGCGTTGTCATTGATGCGGCTTCCCCAGCAGGATCCATCGCACATCAATATTGTATCAAAGTGTCCAGCAGCACCTCGCCTGGCGAATCACAGAGAGGTGTATATAGGAGGATGGGGGAGTATATGGTGTATATAGGGGGATGGGGGAGTATATGGTGTATATAGGGGGATGGGGAGTATATGGTGTATATAGGAGGATGGGGGAGTATATGGTGTATATAGGAGGATGGAGTATATGGTGTATATAGGGGGATGGGGAGTATATGGTGTATATAGGGGGATGGGGAGTATATGGTGTATATAGGAGGATGGGGGAGTATATGGTGTATATAGGAGGATGGGGGAGTATATGGTGTATATAGGAGGATGGGGGAGTATATGGTGTATATAGGAGGATGGGGGAGTATATGGTGTATATAGGAGGATGGAGTATATGGTGTATATAGGGGGATGGGGAGTATATGGTGTATATAGGAGGATGGAGTATATGGTGTATATAGGAGGATGGAGTATATGGTGTATATAGGGGGATGGGGAGTATATGGTGTATATAGGGGGGATGGGGAGTATATGGTGTATATAGGAGGATGGGGGAGTATATGGTGTATATAGGGGGATGGGGGAGTATATGGTGTATATAGGGGGATGGGGGAGTATATGGTGTATATAGGGGGATGGGGGAGTATATGGTGTATATAGGAGGATGGAGTATATGGTGTATATAGGGGGATGGGGAGTATATGGTGTATATAGGAGGATGGAGTATATGGTGTATATAGGGGGATGGGGAGTATACGGTGTATATAGGGGGATGGGGAGTATATGGTGTATATAGGGGGATGGGGAGTATAAGGTGTATATAGGGGATGGGGAGTATATGGTGTATATAGGATGGGGGAGGTATATGGTGTATATAGGAGGATGGGGGAGTATATGGTGTATATAGGAGGATGGAGTATATGGTGTATATAGGGGGGTGGGGGAATGTGAGTATATGGTGTATATAGGGGGATGGGGGAGTATATGGTGTATATAGGAGGATGGGGGAGTATATGGTGTATATAGAGGATGGGGGAGTATATGGTGTATATAGGAGGATGGAGTATATGGTGTATATAGGGGGATGGGGAGTATATGGTGTATATAGGAGGATGGGGGAGTATATGGTGTATATAGGGGGATGGGGGAGTATATGGTGTATATAGGAGGATGGGGGAGTATATGGTGTATATAGGAGGATGGAGTATATGGTGTATATAGGGGGATGGGGAGTATATGGTGTATATAGGGGGATGGGGGAGTATATGGTGTATATAGGGGGATGGGGGAGTATATGGTGTATATAGGAGGATGGGGGGTATATGGTGTATATAGGGGGAGGGGGAGTATATGGTGTATATAGGAGGATGGGGGAGTATATGGTGTATATAGGAGGATGGGGAGTATATGGTGTATATAGGAGGATGGGGGAGTATATGGTGTATATAGGGGGATGGGGAGTATATGGTGTATATAGGAGGATGGGGAGTATATGGTGTATATAGGGGGATGGGGGAGTATATGGTGTATATAGGGGGATGGGGGAGTATATGGTGTATATAGGGGGATGGGGTAGTATATGGTGTATATAGGGGGATGGGGGAGTATATGGTGTATATAGGAGGATGGGGAGTATATGGTGTATATAGGAGGATGGGGAGTATATGGTGTATATAGGAGGATGGGGGAGTATATGGTGTATATAGGAGGATGGGGAGTATATGGTGTATATAGGGGGATGGGGGAGTATATGGTGTATATAGGAGGATGGGGAGTATATGGTGTATATAGGGGGATGGGGAGTATATGGTGTATATAGGAGGATGGGGAGTATATGGTGTATATAGGAGGATGGGGAGTATATGGTGTATATAGGGGGATGGGGGAGTATATGGTGTATATAGGAGGATGGGGAGTATATGGTGTATATAGGGGGATGGGGGAGTATATGGTGTATATAGGAGGATGGGGGAGTATATGGTGTATATAGGGGGATGGGGGAGTATATGGTGTATATAGGAGGATGGGGAGTATATGGTGTATATAGGGGGATGGGGATTATATGGTGTATATAGGAGGATGGGGGAGTATATGGGGTATATAGGAGGATGGGGGAGTATATGGTGTATATAGGGGGATGGGGGAGTATATGGTGTATATAGGAGGATGGGGGAGTATATGGTGTATATAGGAGGATGGGGGAGTATATGGTGTATATAGGAGGATGGGGGAGTATATGGTGTATATAGGGGGATGGGGAGTATATGGTGTATATAGGAGGATGGGGGAGTATATGGTGTATATAGGGGGATGGGGAGTATATGGTGTATATAGGAGGATGGGGGAGTATATGGTGTATATAGGAGGATGGGGGAGTATATGGTGTATATAGGGGGATGGGGGAGTATATGGTGTATATAGGGGGATGGGGAGTATATGGTGTATATAGGAGGATGGGGGAGTATATTGTGTATATAGGGGGATGGGGGAGTATATGGTGTATATAGGCGGATGGGGGAGTATATGGTGTATATAGGAGGATGGGGAGTATATGGTGTATATAGGAGGATGGAGTATATGGTGTATATAGGAGGATGGGGTATATGGTGTATATAGGAGGATGGGGAGTATATGGTGTATATAGGAGGATGGGGAGTATATGGTGTATATAGGAGGATGGGGGAGTATATGGTGTATATAGGAGGATGGGGAGTATATGGTGTATATAGGAGGATGGGGAGTATATGGTGTATATAGGAGGATGGGGGAGTATATGGTGTATATAGGAGGATGGGGGAGTATATGGTGTATATAGGAGGATGGGGGAGTATATGGTGTATATAGGAGGATGGGGGAGTATATGGTGTATATAGGAGGATGGGGAGTATATGGTGTATATAGGAGGATGGGGGAGTATATGGTGTATATAGGAGGATGGGGGAGTATATGGTGTATATAGGAGGATGGGGAGTATATGGTGTATATAGGAGGAGGGAGTATATGGTGTATATAGGAGGATGGGGAGTATGGGGATGGGTGATATATGGTGTATATAGGAGGATGGGGGAGTATATGGTGTATATAGGAGGATGGGGAGTATAAGGTGTATATAGGAGGATGGGGGAGTATATGGTGTATATATGGGGGAGTATGTGTGTATATGGTGTATATGGGAGGATGGGTGTATATGGGGTATATAGGAGGATGGGGGAGTATATGGTATATATAGAGGGATGGGGAGTATATGGTGTATATCGGAGGATGGGGGAGTATATGGTGTATATAGGAGGATGGGTAGTATATGGTGTATATAGGATGGGGAGTATATGGTGTATATAGGAGGGTGGGGGAGTATATGGTGTATATAGGAGGATGGAGTATATGGTGTATATAGGAGGATGGGAGAGTATATGGTGTATATAGGAGGATGGAGTATATGGTGTATATAGGAGGATGGGGGAGTATATGGTGTATATAGGAGGATGGGGAGTATATGGTGTATATAGGAGGATGGGGGAGTATATGGTGTATATAGGAGGATGGGGGAGTATATGGTGTATATAGGAGGATGGGGGAGTATATGGTGTATATAGGGGGATGGGGAGTATATGGTGTATATAGGAGGATGGGGGAGTATATGGTGTATATAGGAGGATGGGGGAGTATATGGTGTATATAGGAGGATGGGGAGTATATGGTGTATATAGTAGGATGGGGGAGTATATGGTGTATATAGGAGGATGGGGGAGTATATGGTGTATATAGGAGGATGGGGGAGTATATGGTGAATATAGGAGGATTGGGGAGTATATGGTGTATATAGGAGGATGGGGAGTATATGGTGTATATAGGGGGATGGGGAGTATATGGTGTATATAGGGGGATGGGGGAGTATATGGTGTATATAGGGGGATGGGGAGTATATGGTGTATATAGGGGGATGGGGAGTATATGGTGTATATAGGAGGATCGGGGAGTATATGGTGTATATAGGGGGATGGGGAGTATATGGTGTATATAGGAGGATGGGGGAGTATATGGTGTATATAGGGGGATGGGGAGTATCTAAGTATCTAATCTGAATTTAAAATTTGTGATTTTACTTTTCATCTTTTATATCACATAAAATGTAACATGTTGCAGCTTATTGTGACGGCTGCATTTGTTTTCTTTCACCTGGTGATCCTGCCAGTAAAGTGCTTCCTGTCCTCGGGTGACCACGTCAATTTGTCAGAGGAGCAGAGAAGTCACCTGAGGCTGCACACTCCAAATGTTTTAGTCCCAGTGATATCATCACCGGGTCTCTGCGCTTCTCTATGCCATGCAGGCAGATCGTGGCTGGTGGGAGGGGCCGGCAGGGGGCTGTACATCGCTTCCTGAAAACATCCCAGCACTATGCCTCGGAGCCCTGGGACAGTTAGTCTGGGGCACGTGACCCTCCTGCCCCCCCCCCCCCCACCCAATGTGCCAGCTTTGATGAAAGGGAGGGGCCAGGGACAGTTGGTCTGTGGCTCTGAGTCTGGGGCTGTTGTTCCCCCAACTTTCTCCCACCTTTGATAAACAGAGAAGGGTGGGGACAGTCCGGCTGGGTAGGAAAGCGCTAGATGATGCTGGGTGTCCTCCAGCCAGGAAATGAGGCGGGGCTCTATCTGACTTGCTGCAGGTTTTGATGCACATTGTGAGAAGCTCACAGTGTGCGGTGAAATCAGAGGAAGTCCAGGAACGATTGAATAGTAACGATCCCCTGTGGAGGAGAACACTGCCGATTGAAGCTGTGCCCGCGTGCTGTCGTCTGTGCGAAATGCAGGGGGTGGGGGGGGGCGATTAGAGTGATTTCTGCGATGGCGGACTCGAGGAAAGCGTGCGATTATAGTGCCTGTGTACGGTGGAAGGCGCGGCCGCAGAGGATTACCGCATTTAATCCGCAGCCACAAGAACCTTATTAATCGGATGTGGTGGAGGAGGGGCGGCTGCGGCTCCTTCAGTGCCGGCCGGAGTTTTTTCTCCTCGTATTACAGATTTGGTTTAGTATTGGACGGATCGGGTCACAACCTCTGCCGGGTTTTTCTTGCTGCCGGAGGAGTTTATATTTCATAGAATATCCACTTCCTGTCCGAACTTTTCTGCCACTATTTTACAATGTAACAACCTGGATTGTTTGCTGTAAAATTACTCAGAACCCCCAAACATTATATATATATATATATATATATATATATATATATATTTAGCAGAGACCCTAGAGAATAAAATGGCGGTCGCTGCAATTTTTTTATGTCACGCTATTTGCAAAGCGTTTTTCAAATGAAAATTTTTCGGAGGACAAAATACACTTTTTTTTTTTTTTTAATGCACAAAAACCCAAAATAATACCCAATTGTTCGGTAAAAAAAATAAAAGATGATGTTATGTCAAGTAAATGGATACCAAACATGTCACACTTTAAAATTGCGCCCGCGTTCGTGGAACGGCGTCAACCGCAATACTTAAAAAAATCTCCATTTGGCGACGTTTTAAAAGCCTTTACAGGTCACCAGTTTAGATGTACAGAGAAGGTCTGGAGACAGAATTACTGCCCATAATCTGACGCTCGCGGCGATACCTCACATGTGTGGGGCGATCGCTGGTTGCGCACGTGACGCATTGATGTGTGCGTTTGCCTTTTGCGCTATCACGGGGGGGGGGGGGGGGGGGGGGGGGTTGAGGACTGGGGCGCTTTAATTATTATTATTTTTATGTATTTCTGAACGCTCAGACAAACTTTATAATTCA
The DNA here is from genome assembly GCA_028564925.1 of Lithobates sylvaticus. Lineage (NCBI taxonomy): Eukaryota > Metazoa > Chordata > Amphibia > Anura > Ranidae > Lithobates > Lithobates sylvaticus. The sequence continues at coordinate 211,551,252 of CM053035.1, read as the reverse complement.
GCACTTTGGATGTAGAGAAGGCTGCAGATAAACCGGCACAACCTGTGTAGGAGACAGTGATTCTCTTTCTCATAAAAGCGACCCGAGTGACTAATTAGCCGCTGGATCGCTTTAAGAGGCAGTGGGAGGGGTCACCCGCAGTGGGAGGGGTCACCCCACCCCCCATTAATGATCAGATACATTCTTTAGGTAGAGAAGAGATTCATAAAGAGGACCACCTGTCATCCCTTATTTCTACCACACGGGGGGGGGGGGTACATTTCTTGTAATAGGAATAAAAGTGATCAAATAAAAGTTAAAGGGGAAGTGTAAAAAAAAAAATCCAAAAAGAATCACGGAGGGGTGGATGAAAGGTCAGCCTCCTCCATTCATAGTTTGGCTTTCATTGCAGGAATAGGTATGACAGCTTCTATGAATGGAGGATGCAAGGTTGAGTAAACGTCGTCTCCATTCATAGTTTGGCTTTCATTGCAGGAACAGATAGTACAGCTTCTGTGAATGGAGGAGGGACAGATGAATGTGAAAGGTCTGCCTCCTCCATTCATAGCTTTTCATCTATAGAAGCCAAAATGGAAAAATGATAAAATGGGATCTGTAGTTCACATATTTTAGGCAATGAAAGCAATCCATGAATGGAGGAGCGGTAAATGAGAGGCCTGCCTTCTCCATTCATAGTTTGGTTTTCATTGTGGGAACAGGTAATGCAGCTTCTATGATTGGAGGATGAACAGATAAAATTAAGGTCTACCTCCTCCATTCATGGTTTGGCTTTCATTGTGGGAACAGATAGTACATCTTCTGTGAATGGAGGAGGGACAGATGAATGAAAGGTCTGCCTCCTCCATTCATGGTTTGGCTTTCATTGTGGGAACAGATAGTACAGCTTCTGTGAATGGAGGAGGGACAGATGAATGAAAGGTCTGCCTCCTCCATTCATAGTTTGGCTTTTATTGTGGGAACAGATAGTACATCTTCTGTGAATGGAGGATGGACAGATGAATGAGAGTTCTGCCTCCTCCATTCATAGCTTTTCATTGTGGGAACAAATAGTACAGCTTGCATAAATGGAAGGGGAGCAGATGATTGAAAGATCTGCCTCCTCCATTCATAGTTTGGCTTTCATTGTGGGAACAGTTAGTACATCTTCTATAAGTGTAGGACAGATGAATGAAAGGTCTGCCTCTTCCATTCATAGCTTTTCATTAATAGAAGCTATAATGAAATAATGATAAAATGGGATCTATAGTTCACATATTTTAGGTAATGAAAGCAATCCATGAATGGAGGAGCGGTAAATGAGAGGTCAGCCTCCTCCATTCATAGTTTGGTTTTCTGAGAACAGATCGTACAGCTTCTATGATTAGAGGGAAGATGGGTGAATTGAAGGTCTGTTTCCTCCATTCATAGTTTGGTTTTCATTGTGGGAACAGAGATAGTACAGCTTATATGAATGGAGGAGCGGTAAATGAGAGTTCTCCCTCCTCCATTCATAGTTTTTTTTGTTGTTGTATCTGATTTTAGTAGCCAATTACTTCTATTTCAGCAGCCTGATTGGTTGCACCTTTTCTCTGTGATCTTTATATTCTATCAGCGCTCTTTGTTGGATGATTTTACCCCCCACATTCTATCATTCAGCCGAGACTCTGCCGAGGTTCCCGTGACACGTCTGATGATGTCATGGAATGTTCTGGATTTTGTGGGATATATTCATATCTACATCATCATTATTAGCATTTTTTTGCTTATTCTCACAAGGCAGTGTGTTGGGGGGGGGGGGGGGGTTGTTGCCCCTCGAAACGCGTTGACTTTATTTTTTATTTTTTCAATCGACAATTAAAATAATCTTATACTAATCAATAATCTCTGGCGCTCCTTTCTGTATTTCCTTTCTTCTGGTTACGAAGCTGCAGGACCGGATTATTGATCTGCGGAGGATCGGATGTTATTGATCTGCGGAGGATCGGATGTTATTGATCTGCGGAGGATCGCAGTCTCTGAATGTCGGGGGAGGGGATTTAGTTACATATTTTTTCCGCGTTCAGCAAAAATTTGACACTTTGTATCCGCCGAACCTTCACCGGACGCTCCGTTATTGGCAACGATTAGATCTTTTTATAAGTATTGATTGATCCGCGCTCCTGACACATTCCAGACCTGTGAAGTACCCAGAATTCTCTCCTCTATACAAATCCTGATAAATGTATAAAAGAAAACGCTCGCCGGATCGAAACGCATGTTAATGCTGGACGGGTCTAAATTCTAGGCGGGGCAAAGCATGTCGGGGAGTATAGTCAGTAGACATGTGCACTGACCAAAAATTTGTTTTGTTTTCGTTTCATACATTTTTTTGCTTTTTTTTGGAAATTCGAGAATTCGGAAATTCAAAATTTCGGATTTTTCGGATTTTCGAATTTTCAAATTTACGAATTTTCAAATTTACCAACTTTGACAAACTCAGTAAATTCCAAAATTTCAAAATTTTCTAATTTCCGAATTTTTAAATTTTCAAATTTCCGAATTTTTAAATCTTCAAATTTTCGAATTTTCAAATTTCCGAATTTTCATGATTTAAGAATTCAGAAAGTCAAAAATTTGAAAATTCGGAAATTTGAAAATTTGAAAATTCGGAAATTTTGAAGATTTAAAAATTCGGAAATTTGAAAATTTGAAAAAAGAAAGAAAATCTGTAAAATTTGAAATAATAACTAATAATAACTATTAGATTATAGGTATTGGAATTTCCTTTCAAATTTGGCCGTTAGGAATACGAATCGATCCGAAGTTACCAATTATCTGAAATAGCGAATGCCGCATCGAAACAAATGGAATGGAACAAATAATAATAAATAATAAAAAGGTTTTATCATTATTATTATTATTGTTATTTGTTATTATTAGATCGTTGCTTTCCATTATTTTAGATGCGGCATTCGTTAGTTCAGATAATTTGTAACTTCAGATAAATTCGTATTCGTTACGTTCACTAACTGCCTAATTTGAAAGGAAATTCCAATACCTGTCATTTAATAGTTATTATTATTTAAAATTTTACTGATTTTCTTTCTTTGTTCAAATTTTTGAATTTCTGAATTTTTGAATTCCGAAAATTCGGAAATTAGATTTTTGAGTTTTCGGATTTTCATTCTTATTTTTGGATTCTCATGTTTCCGAATTTAAAAATTTCCGAAATTTAAAAAATTCGGAAATTTTGGAATTTACTGAATTTGTCAAAATTTGTTAAAAAAAACTAATTTGGAACTTCATATGTCTAATAGCCAGTCTGTAGCCGTATCTTTACCTCTTAATACAGTGTGGGGGGGGGGAAATACCGATCATCTCCCCTACAGATTGTGTAGGTTTGCCCCACTTACATAGAAATGACGGGTCTATCATTTTTATCATAGGTGTGTTTTAACCACTTGCTGACCGGCCCTTTTACTGACGTTTGTTGTTTACTAGTAAAAATCTGTATTTTTTTGCTAGAAAATTACTTCGAACCCCCAAACATTATATATGTATTTTTAGCAGCGACCCAAGAGAATAAAATGGTGGTTGTTGCAATATTTTATATCACACTGTTTTTTTTTTAGGTACCCCATCCCCCACACCATTACACCCCCACCACCAGACTGAACCGGAGATACCCCATCCCCCGCACCATTACACCCCCACCACCAGCCTGAACTGGTGATATCCCATCCCCCTCACCATTACACCCCCACCACCAGCCTGAACCGGTGATACCCCATCCCCCGCACCATTACACCTCCACCACCAGCCTGAACCGGTGATAATCCCATCCCCCACACCATTACACCCCCACCACCAGCCTGAACCAGTGATACCCCTTCCCCCACACCATTATACCCCCACCACCAGCCTGAACCGTGATACCCCATCCCCCACACCATTACACCCCCACCACCAGCCTGAACCGGTGATACCCCATCCCCCGCACCATTACACCTCCACCACCAGCCTGAACCGGTGAGACCCCATCCCCCGCACCATTACACCCCCACCACCAGCCTGAACCGTGATACCCCATCCCCCCACACCATACACCCCCACCACCAGCCTGAACCGGTGATACCCCATCCCCCGCACCATTACACCTCCACCACCAGCCTGAACCGGTGATACCCCATCCCCCACACCATTACACCCCCACCACCAGCCTGAACCAGTGATACCCCTTCCCCCACACCATTATACCCCCACCACCAGCCTGAACCGGTGATACCCATCCCCCACACCATTACACCCCCACCACCAGCCTGAACCGTTGATACCCCATCCCCCCACACCAGTACACCCCCACCACCAGCCTTAACCGGTGATACCCCAACCCCCCACACCATTACACCCCCCCACCACCAGCCTGAACCGGTGATACCCCATCCCCCGCACCATTACACCTCCACCACCAGCCTGAACCAGTGATATCCCATCCCCCGCACCATTACACCCCCACCACCAGCCTGAACCGTGATACCCCATCCCCCCACACCATTACACCCCCACCCCCACCACCAGCCTGAACCGGTGATACCCCATCCCCCACACCATTACAACCCCCCCCACCACCAGCCATAACCGGTGATACCCCATCCCCCACACCATTACACCCCCCACCACCAGCCTGAACCGGTGATATCCCTTCCCCCACACCATTACACCCCCACCACCAGCCTGAACCGTGATATCCCATCCCCCACACCATTACACCCCATTACAATATTTATATAAAAAAAAAAATGATATATATATATAATATCACCAGTGTTTATCAACACACAGATTTCTGGAATTTTACCTCGTGGGTCCTTTCAGTGGGGCCCCCGCCATGGTGGTAATTGTGCCATGGTGGTATTTTTGCACTATGTTTGCTGTATTAAATCTCATCTCCTGGGATTAGGACGTGCGATGTTTGCCCCGAGGGCACTTCATAGCAGCTCCTTGTCCTTCTACATGACATCATATAAAGGATCCGCCCCCCTCATCTCCGATGATTATCTCCCTCTAATCCCCCCCTTACTTTTTGCCAATCCTATCAGATGAGACTTGGAGTTCAGTATCCGGATTCTCTAATATGTACACTTGTGTCTCTCTCTGCTCAATCCGCTATACACAGATATATATGGGTCTTTCAATCCAGACCTGAGATTTACACAGCTCTGCCACACTGCACAGCTAGAGATTACCACCTAGCGCTCGCCAAACCGTAAGGTGAAAGAGCCCAATCAGAAAGTCGATAGGTCACAATTTGACCATAAAATGCAGTCAACACATTTCAGGGGCCACAACAAACACCCACCTTTATCAGGGCCAAGAAGACTTCATATTTTTTCTCTCTTCTTCTCTTCTTCTTTCTTCTTCTTCTTTGTCCTTCTTCCTTTCTTTTTTGTGTGTGTGTGTGTGTGTGTTCTTCTTTCTCTCCTTCTTTCTTCTACTTCTTCTTCTCCTTCTCTTCTTCTTTCTCTTTTCTTCTTCCCTTCATTTTTTTCTTCCTTCTTTCTTCTTCTTCTTCTTCTTCGTCCTTCTTCTCCTTCTTTTTCTTCTTTTTCTTCTCCTTCTTCTTCTTCGTCCTTCTTCTTCTTCTTCGTCCTTCTTCTTCTTCTTCGTCCTTCTTCTTCTTCTTCGTCCTTCTTCTTTTCTTCTTCGTCCTTCTTTTCTTCTTCGTCTTCTTCTTCTTCTTCGTCTTCCTTCTTCTCTTCCTTCTTCTTCTTCCTCTTCTTCTCCTTCTTCTTCTTCTTCTTTCTCTTCTTCTTCTTCTTCTTTTCTTCGTCCTTCTTCTTCGTCCTTCTTCTTTCTTCTTCCTTGTTTCTTCTTCTTCTTCTTCGTCTTCCTCTTTCTTCTTCTTCTTCGTCCTCTTCTTCTTCTTCTTCGTCCTTCTTCTTCTTCTTTGTCCTTCTACTTCTTCTTCCTCTTCTTACTTCTTCCTCTTCTTTCTTCTTTTCTCTTCTTCTCTTCTTCTTTCTTCTTCTTCTTCTTCTTTACCTTCTTCGTCTTCTTCTTGTCTTTCTTTCTTCTTTCTCTCTCTTCTTCTCTTCTTCTTCTCCTTCTTCTTCTTCTCTTCTTCTTCGTCCTCTTCTTCGTCCTTTCCTTCTCTTTTTTTCTTTTCTTTCTTCTTTTCTTCCTTTTCTTTTTTTCTTCTTCTCCTTTTTCTCTCTTTTTTCTTCCTTCTTTTCTCCTTCTTCCTCTCTTCTTCCTTTTCTTCTTTCTCTTTCTTCTTTCTCTCGCTTCTTTTCTTTTCTTTCTTTTTCTTCTCTTCTCTTTTCCTTCTTTTCTCCTTCTCTTTTCTTTCTTCTTCTTCTTCTTTCTTCCGTTCTTTGTTTCTTTCTTCTTCTTCTTTCTTCTTCCTTCTGTTCTTCTTCCGCCTTCTTCTCTTCTCCTTTCTTCTTCTTTCTCTTTCTTTTCCTTTCTTCTTTTCTTCTTCTTTCTTTCTCTTCTTCTTCTCTTCTTCTTCTTCTTTTTTCTTCTCTTCTTTGTCCTTCTTCTTCCTTCTTCTTCTTCGTCCTTCTTCTTCTTCGTCTTCTTCTTCTTCTCTTCTTCTTCTTCGTCCTTCTTCTTCCTTCTTCTTCTTCGTCCTTCTTTCTTTCTTCCTCTCTACTTCTTTCTTCTTCTTCTTCTTTCTCTTCTTCTTCTTCTTCCTGCTTCTTCCTTCTTCTTCTTCTTCGTCCTTCTTCTTCTTCTTCTTCTTCCCTTCTTTCTTCTTCTTCTTTCTTTTTCCTTCTCTTTTTCTTCTTCTTCTTCTTCTTCTTCTTCGTCCTTCTTCTTCTTCTTCGTCCTTCTTCTTCGTCCTTCTTCGTCCTTCTTCTTCCTCTTCTTTTCTTTTTCTCTTCCTTCTTCTTTCTTCCTTCTTTCCTTCTTCTTCTTCTCTCTTCTTCCTTCTTCCTTTTCTTCTTTCTTCTTCTCTTCTTTCTTTCTTTTTTGCTGTAACTTTTCATTGGTTCCCTTCCCAAAACCCATGTGTTTTTCTTCTTCTTCTTTCCTTCCTTCTTCTTCTCTTCCTTCTTTTCTTCTTCGTCCTTCTTCTTCTTCGTCCTTCTTCTTCTTTGTCCTTCTTCTTCTTCGTCCTTCTTCTTCTTCGTCCTTCTTCTTCTTCGTCCTTCTTCGTCCTTCTTCTTCCTTCTTCTTCGTCCTTCTTCGTCCTTCTTCTTCGTCTTTCTTCTCTCTTCTTCCTTCTTCTTCTTCTTCGTCCTTCTTCTTCTTCTTCTTCTTCTTCTTCGTCCTTCTTCTTCTTCTTCTTCGTCCTTCTTCTTCTTCTTCTTCTTCTTCGTCGTCCCTTCTTCTTCTTCGTCCTTCTTCTTCTTCGTCCTTCTTCTTTGTCCTTCTTCTTCTTCGTCCTTCTTCTTCTTCGTCCTTCTTCTTCTTCGTCCTTCTTCTTCTTCGTCCTTCTTCTTCTTCTTCCTTCTTCTTCTTCGTCCTTCTTCTTCGTCCTTCTTCTTCTTCCTTCTTCTTCTTCTTCTTCGTCCTTCTTCTTCTTCTTCTTCTTCTTCTTCTTCTTCTTTGTCCTTCTTCTTCGTCCTTCTTCCATCTTCTTACTTCTTCCATCTTCTTACTTCTTCTTCTTCCTTTCCTCTTCTTCCTTCTTCTTCTTCTCCTTCTTCTTCCTTCTTCTACTTCGTCCTTCTTCTTCGTCCTTCTTCGTCCTTCTTCTTCGTCCTTCTTCTTCGTCCTTCTTCTTCCTTCTTCTACTTCGTCCTTCTTCTTCGTCTCCTTCTTCGTCCTTCTTCTTCGTCCTTCTTCTTCGTCCTTCTTCTTCGTCCTTCTTCTTCGTCCTTCTTCTTCGTCCTTCTTCTTTGTCCTTCTTCTTTGTCCTTCTCCTTCGTCCTTCTTCTTCGTCCTTCTTCTTCTTCTTCTTCTTCTTCCTTCCTTTTCTTCTTCTTCTTCTTCCTTCTTTCTTCTTTCTTCTTCTTCTTCGTCCTTCTTCTTTTTCTTCTTCTTCGTCCTTCTTCTTCCTTCTTTGTCCTTCTTCTTCGTCCTTCTTCCATCTTCTTACTTCTTCCATCTTCTTACTTCTTTCTTCTTCCTTCCTCTTCTTCCTTCTTCTACTTCGTCCTTCTTCTTCCTTCTTCTACTTCGTCCTTCTTCTTCGTCCTTCTTCGTCCTTCTTCTTCGTCCTTCTTCTTCGTCCTTCTTTCTTTCTTCTTCTCTTCTTCGTCCTTCTTCTTCGTCCTTCTTCTTCGTCCTCTTCTTCTTTGTTCTTCTTCTCCTTCTTTTCCTTCTTCTTCGTCCTTCTTCCATCTTCTTACTTCTTCCATCTTCTTACTTCTTCTTCTTCCTTCCTCTTCTTCCTTCTTTTTCTTCGTCCTTCTTCTTCCTTCTTCTACTTCGTCCTTCTTCTTCGTCCTTCTTCGTCCTTCTTCTCCTTCTTCTACTTCGTCCTTCTTCTTCGTCCTTCTTCTTCGTCCTTCTTCTTCGTCCTTCTTCTTTGTCCTTCTTCTTCGTCCTTCTTCTTCGTCCTTCTTCTTCGTCCTTCTTCTTCCTTCTTCTTCTCTTCTTCTCTTTCTTCCTTTCTTCTTCTTCTTTCTTTCTTCTTTCTTCTCTTCCTTTCTTCTTCCTCTTCTTCTTTCTTCTTTCTTCTTTTTCTTCCATAAAATATTAAAATTTTCTTTTATATATATATATATATCATGTGGTATTTTTCAGTTTTGCTGTAACACTTTGTAGTCTCCCTCAACATAACCATGGGCCTCATGTGTTTTACTTTCACACATTTATTTATTTATTTAATTTGTATATATATATATATATAATTTATTAATACATAAAATAACATTTTTTAAATATTTATTTTTAATATATTTATATATATATATATATATATAATATATATATGTGTATGTTTATATATGTTTTTTTTTCCCTAGAAGTCATCTTTCTCTTTAGGGTTTATATATTGTGCGCCATTTTTCAGTTTTGCTGTAACTCTTTGTTGTCTCCCTCACCATAACCATGGGCCTCATGTGTTTTTCTTTCTCACATTCTTCTTCTTTTTAATATTTATTACACGTACTTACATTTATTTGTAAGTATATATATTTATATATTATTTAATTTGTTATAAATACTAACATTTATTATAAAGATATTTATTCATGTATAACATATTTAAAAATATTTTAATCATTATAATTTTTTTATCGGTAATTTTTCTCTTTTATCTTTTCTATGCCGTGGGACATGTTTGAGTTTTGCTGTATCTCTTTCTTTCGCACTTCCTCTCCGGCGTGTGTTTATATTGGAGCATCTGTGGGGCGGGGTTAAAGGGCGCACCAGGTGGTGTCTCTTACCAGCCTGAACTATAAATGGTAGCCGGAGATAATTATCCGCGCTCCTGCCGCACAAAGCCGTCACTGACCTTTCTGCAGCAGCTTAAAAGATTGCAAAATATTTGACTCACCGGGCGCTGGCCCCTTAAATATCCCCTGAGCCAATCCTGGCCGCCCGCCGTCATTAATAATAGAACGGCTTCTATTTTTATACTTTTTAAGTTATGGATCTCAAGTCTCGTGCTATGAAAAGGGCGCTCGCTGCAAAATATTATTGTAAAATTTGCTAAAGAATGAATCGTATCAGTAGTAGAGTGTGAGCTCCTCGCTTTTCCCATCCCCCACAATTGCATTCTGGGATAGCCACTTACCTTGCTGGTCCGTACTAGCCAGCAACTACTGGGGAGGACTGGTCACCAGGCAGGTCCAAGTTGCTGTTATTTCTTTCTCATAGAGCAGTGGCAGCAAAAAAAAAAAGGAATTTTGCTGCAGCACTAACCTTCAATCTGGAGCTGTTCCCCATGCAGTACTGCTTTTCAAACACTAGATGTCCTCCATTTGGCCAGCATTATTAAACCCACTTCCTCTGAGCCCAGGCTGTCGTGGACTCGCCCCTATCTTGTGACTGGACAGTGAAAGGAGAAGCAGCACAGTGATGAGCTCATCTGTCACTCTGCTCTCTCCTCCTATCAACATGCTGCTTGTCAACCCATCAGCTCATTGGCTCCTTGTACTGCTTTCTTTTATTCCCCCCTCAGCTTAGACCCAAGACACAGGCAGTAGACAGGGATTCTAGGCTCCCCCTACTCTTCTACATAAAAAAATTAAATAAAAAAACTGTCTGCGTTGCTGTTTTAAATGTACCGTCACTTCCTGCCTGGTGACACCGTTGTCACTAGGAGATTCGGGGAATCGGCTCCAGATAGAGATCCAAACCACACAAGGGTTCTAATTATTTCCCCTTCTGTCCAAACCTCCCCTGATCTATCCAATTCACCCCTTCTCTAGGCGTGATCAATGAATTTGATTGGTCATTGGTGTCAGTGGAATAAAATAATCCCCATCGTTGGTGTCAGTGGAATAAAATAATCCCCAGGATTAGCGTCAGGGTTTTAAAATAATCCCCATCGCTCATGTAATGTATTAGTATAAATGTGCTCCGTCGTTCCAGTCGGTGGATTAAAATAATCCCCATTGTTGGTGTCATTGTAAAAGATAATCCTTATTGTTTGTGTCATTGTAATAAAATAAAGTAAAGTCCTATATATATATATATATATATACACACACACACACACATATCTATGTGTGCATTGTTGTCCGTGGAATAAAATAATCCCCATTGTTGGTGTCCGTGGGATAAAATAATCCCCATTCTTGGTGTCAGTGGGATAAAATAATCCCCATTCTTGGTGTCAGTGGGATAAAATAATCCCAGTGTTGGTGTCAGTGGGATAAAATAACCCCCATTGTTGGTGTCAGTGGGATAAAATAATCCCCATTGTTGGTGACAGTGGAATATAATAATCCCATTGTTGGTGTCAGTGGGATAAAATAATCCCCAGTGTTGGTGTCAGTGGAATATAATAATCCCATTGTTGGTGTCAGTGGGATAAAACAATCCTAGTGTTGGTGTCAGTGGGATAAAATAATCTCCAGTGTTGGTGTCAGTGGAATATAATAATCCAATTGTTGGTGACAGTGGAATATAATAATCCCAGTGTTGTTGTCAGTGGGATAAAATAATTCCCATTGTTGGTGTCAGTGGGATAAAATAACCCCCATTGTTGGTGTCAGTGGGATAAAATAATCCCATTGTTGGTGTCAGTGGAATATAATAATCCCATTGTTGGTGTCAGTGGGATAAAATAAACCCCAGTGTTGGTGTCAGTGGAATATAATAATCCCATTGTTGGTGTCAGTGGGATAAAACAATCCTAGTGTTGGTGTCAGTGGGATAAAATAATCTCCAGTGTTGGTGTCAGTGGAATATAATAATCCAATTGTTGGTGACAGTGGAATATAATAATCCCAGTGTTGTTGTCAGTGGGATAAAATAATTCCCATTGTTGGTGTCAGTGGGATAAAATAATCCCCAGTGTTGGTGACAGTGGGATAAAATAATCCCATTGTTGGTGTCAGTGGGATAAAATAATCCCCATTGTTGGTGTCAGTGGAATATAATAATCCCATTGTTGGTGTCAGTGGGATAAAATAATCCCCAGTGTTGGTGTCAGTGGGATAAAATAATCCCCAGTGTTGGTGTCAGTGTGATAAAATAATCCCCAGTGTTGGTGTCAGTGGGATAAAATAATCCCCAGTGTTGGTGTCAGTGGGATAAAATAATCCCATTGTTGGTGTCAGTGGAATATAATAATCCCAGCTTTGGTGTCAGTGGAATATAATAATCCCAGCTTTGGTGTCAGTGGGATAAAATAATCCCCATTGTTTGTGTCATTGTAATAAAATAAAGTGATTATTTATATATATATATATATATATAAATTTGTTCCTTTTTTTTTTTTTTCTATCTTTTTATTTTATTTTATAGAATACATATTTATATATGTGTGTATCTATGAATATATAACATTCCAATGAGTCACCGCACTCCAAAGATTTCTTGCTTAATAGTTTCTTTCTTTATTTCTAGTTGTTGAAAGTAATTTTTGGAAGGGTGTAGTAGCGGCAGATTACTGCTGTTTGTTACAAAGACCGACACACAGGACGTGCGGTTCACATTTTTGATATACACAGTATACAGATATATATATATATAATGTATATATATTTATTGTGTCTATGTGTGTGTGTGTGTGTGTGTTTGTATATATATATATAGGTTTATCATCCTTTTTTTTTTTTTTTTTATTATATGGTATCTTTTTCATATACAATATACTTATAGAATGTGTATATGTATATACTGTACTTATATTTTTTGTTTTCATATAATGCATACTTATAGAATAGATATATATATATATATATAGAGAGAGAGAGTACACGGTTAGGTGGTTTAGCTCTCTTTTTGTCTTGTAGTTGGACATGCAGTGTTTATAAACCCCGTCTTTGGTTGGTTTCTTGTTGTATAAAGCTCTCACATACAATATTATGATTAAAGTAGTTGTAAACCCTTACAGACCACTTGGACCTACAGGTACGCCTAGATTAAGGCTTACCTGTAGGTCCAAGAAATATCTCCTAAACCAGTGGTGGCCAACCAGTGGCCCGGGGGCCACATGTGGCCCACAGTGCCCTCTGATGTGGCCCGCGACCTCCTGCTCTGGAATGGCGGGTTAGCAAGCCCAGATCGCAGGTTGCCGACCCGTCATACCACAGCATCAGTGTTGTGAATGAAGCTGGTGGTAGAGGAAGAAAGCGGCTGCAGGGGAGAGCCCCATAAGCCGATGCTTCCTGTACTGCGCCGGCTTTTGCCACAGGCAGAGTCTATGGCAAAGTTCACTTAACCCGCAGGATAGACACAGGCAGTGGTGTAACTAGAACCTACAGGGCCCCGGTGCAAGAAACCATGAAGGGCCCCCCTGAACCCCAGCCGAGGCCCTTCCCTCCAAGTCCGGTGGTGGAACTCCAGGGCTCGGTCACAGGTCTGACTTTTGTGAGCCCTGTAGTTCCACCACTGGTATCAGCAGTTTTGTTTATTATTTTTTTAAAAATTTTAGGAGTCCCGTGGGGGACTTTGGTGAGATATCAGAGGTCTAAACAGACCTTGATGTTACACCTTTGAGACAAAGAGGAAGAAGGGAAAGGGAAATTGGGACCCTGTCCTCTGGGGAGAAGTGGGCCCTGTCCCCAGGAGAGATGGTGTCCCCATTGGAAATGGGGTCCCTGTCCCCAGGGGAGAGATGGGGTCCCTGACCTTAGGGGAGATGGGGTCCTTGTCCTCAGGTCAGAAGGGGTCCTTGTCCCCAAGAGAAATGGGGCCCCTGTTCTCTGTGAAGAAGTGGGTCCTGTCCCCAGGGGAGATGGGGTCCCTGTCCCCCATGTGAGAAGGGGTTCCTGCCCCCAAGGGAAACGGGGTCCCTGTCCTCTGGGAGAAGTGGGCCCTGTTCCCAGGGGAGATGGGGTCCCCATTGGAGATGGGGTCCCTGTCCCCAGGTGAGAAGGGGTCCCTGTCCTCAGGTGAGAAGGGGTCCCTGTCCTCAGGTGAGAAGGGGTCCCTGTCCTCAGGTGATAAGGGGTCCCTGTCCTCAGGTGAGAAGGGGTCCCTGTCCTCAGGTGAGAAGGGGTCCCTGTCCCCCATGGAAAATGGGGTCCCTGTCCTCACGGGAAATGAGGTCCCTGTCCTCTGGGGAGAAGGCAGCTCTGTCCCCAGAGGAGATGGGGTCCTTGTCCCCAAGGGGAATGGGGTCCCTGTCCTTTAGGGAGAACTGGCCCTGTCCCCAGGGGAGATGGGGTCCCTGTCCTTAGGGGACATATCTCCCAGAAGACCTGTCAACATCTGTGTATGACGGGGAGGGGGGGGGGGTGCTGGCAGACAAGCCTGCGGTGTCCTTTGGGGAGTCGGCTCTCATAGGGCTGCACTGCATCTGTGTGCTTAAAGTTTGTTTGCCTGGGAGAAGCATGCAGTGCAGTGTGAGCCGGACTCAGGGGGAGGACAGACACCGGACTGAGCAGCACTGCATGGAGCAGGAGAGGGGGACCCGGAGGAGCGGCAGAGGACACAGGTTGGGAATGCACAACTAAAGAGCAGCCAGTGCGGTAGTCGATCATGGAGCTCTGCTAGTCACCCCCCACCTCCAGCCACCCGTGCGCCCGGTGCCTAACCGCCAATGCTGCCACCGGCCATATGTAGAGGGGGTGGCGTGGGCCCCTTGCAGCACAGGGCCCGGTTGCGCTCGCGACTGCTGCACCCCCTATAGTTACGCCCCTGGACACAGGAGCCCTACGCTGCTCCCGCGGTGTGGGTAAACTGCAGCACATCAGTGTGAAAGCAGTTTAGGCCCTTTTCACACGCTCGGCCCTACCCGATCGGACCCTCAATTCACCTCTACAGAGCGGCAGATGTAAAACAGTCTTTTGTCCGTTTTCTCCCTCCTGCCTCCAATCTGATCCTCTAAAAAAAAAAAAAGAAGGGAATTCGTCCCCTTCCATCTGGGTGGATTGGATCGGAGGGCCTATAGAGTAGCCGTGACCTGTCACCCGCCCGCTCCGCTCATTGTGGCCCGCGACCGGTTACCAAGTGGCCCTCGCTCTTAAAAAGGTTGGGCACCCCTGTCCTAAACCTACACGGTTTAGGAGATATTTGCAAAAAGACAGGCACCGCTGCCTACGGCGCATGCACCATAGACAGCGGCGCAGGCGCACTGAGCTTGCCGCTGCTAACGGCCATATGCCACTAGTGGTGGCTCCCGTGCGCATGCGCGGGAGTGACGTCATTGCGGCTCCGGGCAATCACAGCACCGGAGCTATGATACCCAAAAGAAGATGGACGCTCCGGGGGTGAGGGTACAGCGGTGACATCGCAGAGCCCTGTGTCAGGTAAGTGACACATAATGGGCTACTATGCGATGCGATGCGATGCATAGTAGCCCATTATGCTTTACCTATGCAGGGAAACAAAGAGGAAGTAAAACCCATCAGGTTTAATGTGAAACCCATCTTCCTCTTTAATGTGTAATCTAATTTATACACTGTTGTGTTGATATGGAAACTTATTTTCCGGATTAAATAAAATATTTGAATACACATATATATATATATATAGTATATATATATATATATCACACACACACACTCACACACACACACAATTTTTTTTTTTATTATTATATATTTTTTTTAATAGCTTACACAATATGTGTGTGTGTGTGTGTATCTATATATATATATAATACCCCCATCAATTCATTCCCCCCATCTATTACCTTTTATACCACCACTCCCTCCCTTTAGAATGTAAGCTCTACGAGCCGGGCCCTCCTGTACCTTCTGTATTCAACTCTACTGTAATTGTGCTGTCCCCCCCCCCCCCCCCCCCGCCCCCCCCCCCCCCCCCCCCCCCACCCCCCTCTACATTGTTAACCACTTTCAGCCCCGGACCAATTGGCATCCAAAGGACCAGGCCCCTTACTGCGATTCGGCACTGCGTCGCATTAACTGACAATTGCGCGGTCGTGCGACGTGGCTTCCAAACAAAATTGACGTCCTTTTTTGTTCCCACAAATAGAGATTTCCTTTTGGTGGTATTTGATCGCCCCTACGGTTTTTATTTTTTGCGCTATAAACAAAAAAGAGCGACAATTTTGAAAAAAAAAACTGCATTCTTTTTTATTTTTTTGCTATAATAAATATCCCCCAAACATATATAAAAAAACTTTTTTTTTTTTCCTCAGTTTAGGCCGATACGTATTCTTCTTACATATTTTTGGTAAAAAAACTCGCAATAAGCGATTATTGATGGTTTGCGCAGAAGTTATAGCGTTTACAAGATAGGGATAGTTTTATAGCATTGTTATTAATATTTTTTTTTTGTATTAGTAATGGCGGCGATCATCGATTTTTATTGTGACTGCGACATTATGGCGGACACATCGTACATTTTTGACACATTTTTGGGACCATCATTTATACCGCAATCAATGCTATTAAAATGCATTCCTGCATTTTTCCTGTATAAACGACACTGGCAGTGAAGGGGTTAACCACAAGGGGGCAGTGTAGGGTTAAGTATGCCTAGGGGTGTGTTTCTTACTGTGGGTGGGGGGGGGGGCGTGGCTGTCCGCTAGTGAATGGTGATCTCTGCTCCAATCACAGGGAGCAGAGATCGCGTCACTAGTTGCTAGGCAGAACGGGGAGATACTGACCCGTTCTGCCTTCCCGTGAGACGATCGCGGGTGTCCTCGCGGCGATCGAGTCCGCTCCCGGCACGCTCCCGATGGCACGGACGGCTTAAAGGAGGGACTTATATATACGCCCTCCTGCCTGTCCGTGCCATTCTGCCAACGTATATCGTCGTGCGCCGGTCGGGAACCGGTTAAACAGTGTATAATATAATAATAATAATATTAGGGCTGTGGAAATTAAGATTAATTCCTCGATTAATCGTTAATTTTTTGGATAGCTCAAAATTCTTTTGATCGGTACTCACCTCTCCGCCAGCTTCCGGGTCTTCAGGGATTCCGTCGGAGATCCGGTGACGTCACGGACTTCGACGTCACTGGACTCCTCCCCCTTCCCCAAGTGCCTCCGTCTGCGAACGAAGGGAAGGGGGGAGGAGTCTGGTGACATTGAAGTTCTGCTGACGGGGGAGGAGCTACGCAGGACGTCACCCGCTGCTGCCCTACGGAACGAACACGGTTGTCGGTTTTACATGCTGTGTTTTTCTCATCTTTATGTGAGTATTTTGTTTGAACACAAAAATGAAATCTTATACTTAAAGCGGAAGTAAAACCCATCGATTTAACAGTCTAAAAAAAAAAGCCATGCCGTGAATGCTAACTGCACATTGCTGTGCTCTCAACCAAAACAGTCAAACCATCCAATGTCTGGTGTCATAACGGATCACATGTGCAGCACTGTGGCAGTTGAAGTTTAAACAGAGGCAAAGATGGCAGCTTCCTTGGCTGAAAACGATAGGAGGGTTTACTTCCACTTTAAGCGGTGAGCACTGAGATCTTTTAAAAAAATTATAATTCAAAATAATTTCTAAATAAAAAATTAAAAAAAATATAATAATAATAAAATAATAAATTAAATAAAATTTAAAATAATAATAATAAATCGTCCTTCGCTAATAAAAAAGATCTAAGGAGACGTGAAGAGAAGTTTAATGGTCCAGGTGTCTCTATAACCTAATATTGAATGAGTCCGCAGGGAGCTTTGCATGACCAAAGTCATAATAAGTTAAAGAAATTTTTACGCACAGAAAGGGTCCCTGCCATATTAAGGTAGTTTATTATATATGTATAATATAAAGTATATGAGTATTTATGATGTAAGAATAAATGACCAAAATATAAGGGATGAAAAAAAATAAATAATAAATTAAATAAAGTATAAGAAAAAATAAGGGATTAAGTTAGAGTAAGATTTAAATAAACGCCAAAGAGTGAGAATTAAAGAATAAAAATAGAAAATAAATGTCACAAAAAAAATATAATAAGAAAAAGAAAAAAAAAATAAAAAAAAAAATACTGTGGGAAAAAAAAAAAATAAAAAATAATAAAAAATAAAAAAGCTACAGTTTGAATTAAAAACGTATTTGTGTGAACTGTGAAGTTAAGTCATGGATTGTGGAAACTAGTGTCGGGGGATTGTATATAGTGTATACCACATTTACCACTGACTAATGCAGAGCTGCAATGCAAAGAGATCAGCTAAAAGTAGTTGGATCTGTATGTGCGTTATAACTAATCGAAATTAGTCGATTAAAAAAATAGATTACCGTATATACTCGAGTATAAGCCGAGTTTTTCAGCACATTTTTGGTGCTGAAAATGCCCCCCATCGGCTTATACTGGAGTCAAGCACTGTTCTGCAGCAGAGAATGACATTTTCCAAACCGACTTTGGGGGGCCCCGTATCTCGGGGGCCACTTGGTGCTAGGAACCCCAAATTTGGTGTGCAACCCCAGTGGAACCAACACTACGACATATCCAAAGATGGGGTTCCTAGCATGGGTTCGGAAAATGTCATTCTCTGCTTCAGAAAAGTGCTTGACATGTTCTGAACCGACTTTGGGGCCCTGTATCTTGGGGCCACTTGGTGATAGGAACTCCATCTTTGGATATGTTGTAGTGCTAGGTTCCACTGGGTTTGCAAACCACATTTAGGGTTCCTAGCACCAAGGGCCCCGAGATACGGGGCCCCAAAGTCGGTTTGGAAAAATGTCATTCTCTGCTGCAGAAAAGTGCTTGACTCGAGTATAAGCCGAGGGGGGGCATTTCAGCACAAAAAAATGTGCTGAAAAAACTCGGCTTATACTCGAGTATATACAGGGGCCCCAAATTTTGTCAACTGTGTCCATCTGCAGCAATATCATTTTGGGACCCTTTGGGTCTAGAGACCCAAAATTTTGGCTGCAGATACGGGGTATCTAGGAACCCTTAACTACCGAGTGTGAAGTTCGGGGGACCTATGGCTGCAAATGGGCACAGTGAGGCTGCAAATGGGCATGGTTGACCCTCTTTTCCACTTACAGTAGCTGCACATTTCTCATCCTAGGCTTAGACTCGAGTCAATAAGTTTTCCCAGTTTTTTTGGTAAAATTAGGTGCCTCGGCTTATATTCGGTCGGCTTATACTCGAGTATATACGGTAATCGAACACGAAAATTTTAATCAGTAACAGTCCTAATATATATGTGTGTGTGTGTGTGGATTTATACTTTTTTTTTTTCAAATCCTAACCCCCCCCCCCCCCAATGCTGCCTTCCCCTATTTAAGTCTCTGCACACCATCCTGTCCTTTGATAAAATCTTCCCCCTCCCTCTTAGGATATGAAGGTCTGTGGAATTCATGGATCACACATTGTTTACTCATAAACTTTGACCACCAGGTATTGCAGGCATGGTAATATTTTTATATGCAACAATGATAACAATAGGGCGAAAGATTTAATATTTTTAGTTTTTATATTTTATTTATAATTTTATTATTATATTATTAATTATTTTATTATTTTTATTGATTTATTTATATTATTTTTTATTTTTATTTAATTATTAATTTTTAATATTATTTTATTTATTATTATATATAATATTAATAATTTTTATTTATATAATATATAATTTTATTATATTTAAATTTATATATTTTATTATTTTTTAGATTTTATTTTTATTTATAAAATATTTTATTTTTATAAAAAAACCAAATACAGAAACATAACGAACACAACATAAAAACCCAAAATAAAAAAGAAAAAAACATAACAAGAAACTAACGCAAAACAACATACACAAATCACAAAACAAACAAAACAACATCACCACAAAAAACAACAAAACAACCAAAAACACAGAAACAACTAAACAACACAAACACAAACAACTCTCAATAAACAAAATAACAAAACAAAAAATAGCACAACAACAACAGCAAACAAACAACAACAACACACAAAACAGATCAAACAAAACAAAACACAGACCCAACACAAAACCAAAATGCCACCAACCAAAAAGAACAACAACAAACCACTAAACAACCACAAAACAACAAGATACAAACATCAAAAAAACACCCAACATCACTCAAAAACCACACACAAACAAAACATACAAAAAAACCACAACATAAACCACAACCAAAAACAACACACAAACCACAGGCACGCAAAACAAAACACAAACCACACACATCAAAAAACAACACAAAACACAACCAACAAAACCAACAACAACCTACATCCACAAAAACAACACACCACACAACTCACCAATACAAACAAACACTACAACAAACAACAAACAAAAACCACAACACAAAACACAAAACACAAACAACAATACCAAAAAAACACATCACACAAAAAACAAGACAATTAACCAACCACAACAAATTACACTAGAAAAACACAAAAACACACAAAAACACAAAAACGCCACAAATTGCGACACACAAAACAAAAAAAACACAACAAACCAAAAACAAGAAAAACCAAACACAAAACACCAACACATATACCGAATATTTTAATCAAACGACCAATCAAAAAAGCAACAATGATAACATTACACGAAAAGCAACCTACCAAACACTACCAAACTACAAAAGACAACAAACAAACAACCAAAAACACAACAAACGGACCCTAAACACACACTACCAAACAACCAACAACAAAATACAAACGAATAACAAAAAACAAAAAAAGCAGAAAAAACAACAACAAAACACAACAAAAAACAAACAAATCAGAACAAAAAACAAAAAAACCAACCAAACAAAAAAACAACACAACCAAACAAAAACCACCAAACAAAAACAAACAAACAAAACAAAAACAACAAAACAAAAACCAACACAGCATACAAAAAACAACAAAACAAAAACCCACACAACACACAAACAACTAAACACAAACCAGACAACAACACAAATAAACAACATACAGAAAAAGAAAACAACAAACTAAAACAAACAAACAAAAAAAAACAGAACAAAAACCATCACAAAACAACAACCCACCACAACTAGAACGATGCCAACAAAACCTCAAAAATCAAACAAAACCAAAAAGCAAAGCAGAGAAACAGACAGCACACAAACAACAAGAAGACATACAAATAACAACAAATAACCACAAAACAAACCAAAACACAACGAACAACCAAACACAAAAAAAACCAAACGAACAAAAACTTCACAAACAACGACCAGCAAACACACACCAAACAAAACAACAAACAAAATACTAAACAACAAAACAACACTACCACACCACCATATTAAACACACAACCAAAACAACATACACAAAATACACCACAACCGATACAACTCACACAAAACAAACACAACAAACAACAACACTAACAAAAACAACACACAATACACAATACAACAAATAAAAAAAAACCACTCCTCACACAAAACCAATTCATAACAAGAAACCCAGTGCCCCCCCCCACAGCAACAAGAACACGCCAAACACACCCGTGCCCCCCCCCACACACACAAACACACCCCGTGCCCCCCCCCCCACACACAAACATTAAACCCACCCCCCCCCCCCCCACACACACCCCCCCCCCCCCACCCCCACCGTGCCCCCCCCCCCAACTCACCCACCCCCGTGCCCCCCCCCACCCCACACACACCCCCCCCCCCCACCCACACACACAACCCCGTGCCCCCCCCCCACACACACCACACCCGTGCCCCCCCCCCCACACAACAAACACCCCCCCCCCCCCCCCCCCCCACACAACAACCCGTGGCACCCCCCACACCACCACCCCCCCCCCCCCACCTACACACACACCCCGTGCCCCCCCCCCACACACAACACACCCACATCCCCGGGGGGGGTGCCCCCCCCCCCCACCCCCCCCACCCACACCCCACCCCCCCCCCCCCCCCCCCCCCCCCCCCCCCACCCCACCCACACCCCCACCCACCCCCCCACCCCCCCCCACCCCGTGGGGGGGGGGGGGCCCCCCCCCCACACACACACACCCCACTGGCCCCCCCCCCAACACACAAAAAAAAAAAATAATACCCACCCCACCCCCCCCCCCCCCCCCCCCCACAACACACAACACCCCCCCCCCCCCCCCCCCCCACACACACACACTCACACACACACCCCGTGCCCCCCCCCCACACACCTCACACACCACCACCCCGTCCCCCCCCCCCCCACCACCCACACCCCCCCCCCCCCCCACCCACACACCCCCCCACCCCACCCCCCCCCCCCACCCCCTTCCCCCCCCCCACCCCCCCCCCCCACCCCCCCCCCCCCCCACACCCCCCCCCCCCCCCCCCCCCCCCCCCCCCCCCCCCCCCCACCACCCCCCCCCCCCCCCCCCCCCCCCCCCCCCCCCCCCCCCCCCCCCCCCCCCCCCCCACCCCAACCCACCCCCCCCCCCCCCCCCCCCCCCCCCCCCCCCCCCCCCCCCCCCCCCCCCCCCCCCCCCCCCCCCCCCCCCCCCCCCCCCCCACACCCCCCCCCCCCCCCCCCCCCACCCCCCCCCACCCCCCCCCCCCCCCCCCCCCCCCCCCCCCCACACACACCCCGTGCCCCCCCCACACACACACACACCCCCGTGCCCCCCCACACACACACACACCCCGTGCCCCCCCCCCACACACACCCCCCCCGTGCCCCCCCCCCCACCTTTTCTCACTCTTATGTTCTTTCTTTATTTTTTCTTCTCTTCCTTATTTCTCTCTTATTATCATTTCATAAGATACAGAACAGCAACAGGTGATATGGAATATCTTTAGAATATCACACACAGTTTGATACATATACTTTATTCAAATGTTTAACACACAAATAGATCTCCTTTTCTTTCATTATCTGATATTGATCCTCCAAATATTAATGTATTGAAACAGTCTGGAAACTTTGTATCATTTTGATAAAAAGGGAACTTATCTAACATTAAAATTTACCATCTGTGTGTTATATTAATACAATGCCGTATCCTGCTTCTTTAATTTACATGTAACTACTAAAAATACCTTTCATTGATACATTATATCACCCCCACGCTCTCCGCTTCCCCTTTCAATAAAAACCTTTGAATGAGAAAAAACAAAAAAATCTTCACCCTCCCGAATCCCCAGTCGCTCACCTCCCATCTCTTCGCTCACCTCCCATCTCTTCGCCTATTGCTTTGGCCACCGTCCAGAGCGATAAAAAAATACAAGTGAAGTCCGGATCGCGTTTCACCATTTAACCAGTTATGTTCATGTGACTTTGTTCTTGTCATGTGACAACGTTTTTACCCCCATCCTGACCTCCTCCCTGTAACTCCATGACCGTGTTTTTTCGGAAGTAGCCCCCCTCCCTCCCCCCCCTCCCTCCACCTGTCATTAATTTGTAATATTGCAAAGCTTTGGCAGGTAATTAGCACGTTTAGTGTCCGGGGGTTGGTGCCCGGGGACAGTGGCAGTCCTCTAATCATCCAGTAGAAGACAGCACAGAGCCTTTCCCTTTACTAATAATGAATCTCCGGCTTCTGTGCAGTTCACTGGCCACCTAATTGACTTCAAGAAGCTTGTGAGCCGAGGAGGATAACTAGAGGTGCCGTGTGCTCTCCACCGCAGAAGATCGCCTTGGCTCTCCAGCTCAGGAGGTCGCCTTGGCTCTCCACCGCAGAAGATCGCCTTGGCTCTCCGGTGCAGAAGATCGCCTTGGCTCTCCGGCGCAGAAGATCGCCTTGGCTCTCCACCGCAGAAGTACGCCTTGGCTCTCCAGCTAAGAAGGTCGCCTTGGCTCTCCGGCGCAGAAGTACGCCTTGGCTCTCCAGCTAAGAAGGTCGCCTTGGCTCTCCGGCGCAGAAGTACGCCTTGGCTCTCCGGCGCAGAAGGTCGCCTTGGCTCTCCACCGCAGAAGTACGCCTTGGCTCTCCAGCTAAGAAGGTCGCCTTGGCTCTCCGGCGCAGAAGTACGCCTTGGCTCTCCAGCTAAGAAGGTCGCCTTGGCTCTCCGGCGCAGAAGGTCGCCTTGGCTCTCCACCGCAGAAGTACGCCTTGGCTCTCCAGCTAAGAAGGTCGCCTTGGCTCTCCGGCGCAGAAGATCGCCTTGGCTGTCCACCGAAGAAGATCGCCTTGGTTCTCCACCTCAGAAGGTCGTTTTGGCTCTCCACCTGAGAAGGTCGTCTTGGCTCTCCACCTGAGAAGGTCGCCTTGGCTTTCCACCTGAGAAGATCGCCTTGGTTCTCCACCTGAGAAGGTCGCCTTGGTTCTCCACCTGAGAAGGTCGCCTTGGTTCTCCACCTGAGAAGGTCGTCTTGGCTCTCCACCTGAGAAGGTCGCCTTGGCTTTCCACCTGAGAAGATCGCCTTGGTTCTCCACCTGAGAAGATCGCCTTGGTTCTCCACCTGAGAAGATCGCCTTGGTTCTCCGAGGAGGAGAAGCGAGCAGCATGCCAGCCTGTGCAACTTTACTGCAAGCCAGACTCCGAGCAGCCGACGTGCCTTTCCTCCCGGGGAAGTTTACTCTCTTCTATTGACTTTAACCCCCCCCCCCCCCCCCCCCCCCCCTCCTTGCTTGTCCAAAGCCATCAAAAGTTTGTACATTTTTTTTTTTTTATTATTTTTTTTTTCAAATAGATATTTTTCTTTTTTTTCATAGCTTTTTAAAAAAAATTATATAATTTTTTTTCATTCTTTTTTTTTTTCTTTCTTTTTTTATTCTTTCTTTTTCTTTTTTTATTCCTTTTTAAGCTGAATTTTTTTTAAATTGCTCTTCTTTTCAGCAAGCGCCGCGGTGATGTGAATGTTGCCGTATCTGGAATGTTTTTGCTTTTTTTTTATTTTCCTTGGAGCTGTTTGGTTTGAAAGAGATTAAAGGAGCTTTTTTTTTTTTTTTTTTTTCTCCTGCTTTTCCGAAGATCAGATAATGCCGAATAATATCCGTTGCCGGGGTTAAGGTTGCTGCTGGCTTTTAGCAACAAAGCACAATCTACACACGGGATTTTTTATTAATTTTTTCCTTTTTTTTTCCTTTTAATTTTATTTCTTGGCCAGAAGGCCACCGTGGAAAAACGCGACCATAGAAGATCCGTAAGGAACTAGTGGTGGTGGTGGGGGGGGAGCGCGGAGCGCTGAGAGGGGCGCCATGCAGGTCTCTTTTGCTTGCTCGGAGCACGGTTTGAAAACTCGGAGTGCGGAGGACCGGCTGAACAGGCAGAATGTCAGCAGCCCCAGCCTTGCGGCGCGGACGAAATTTCGGGCGGTGGCCATGGTGGCCCGAAGCCTCGGACATCTGTCGGTGCAAAATGTTCCGAGCCCGAGCGAAGCCAGCTTACGCCAGCCCGGGATGAAGTATAGGTAAGGTGGGGATACGGTCACATTACTTATTCATTCTGATATTTGTGTCTTCACTTACCGTCTGTCAGTCTGACGAAGGCTGCCAACCTGCAGGGGGGTCCCGGGGATCATCCTCCTGCGTTGTGTTCAGGCTTCGGCACGACTTTTGGCTTTAAATAGACATTGCCCATACGTTACATTGCAATCTGTACGGGGAGAGTGCAGAGACACAATC
The DNA here is from genome assembly GCA_028564925.1 of Lithobates sylvaticus. Lineage (NCBI taxonomy): Eukaryota > Metazoa > Chordata > Amphibia > Anura > Ranidae > Lithobates > Lithobates sylvaticus. The sequence goes on along the minus strand of CM053035.1, from coordinate 211,526,288 downwards.
TGTGCGTGGCATCCGCTGCCCGCTAAATCTGGGATCAGGAAGATTACAGAGCCGGGCACCGTGCCCTCCTTTAGTTTGGGCAAAGGGCTGCGTCTGCATGGAGTGCAAAGTCATTTTGAAGGCACTTTTATTTAACATTTAAAGTATAGATAATGGAGGTAAAGCTGGACTTCAGCAAAAAGGATTTGTATTTGTGTCCATCCAGTTCTGATATTTACACAGCTCTGCTGCACAGCACTGTGTGGCACGGCAGCAGACCTGATTTTTCTCCTCTGCTGCAGTTCAGTAACACTTATCAGTCTCTTCCTCACCCAGTGAATGGACAGTGAAAGGAGAAGCAGCAGACTGATAAGATCATATCTCTATCACTCTGCTCTCTCCTCCTATCAGCATGCTCATTGTCAGCACATGAACTGATTCTTGTGCTCCTTGTGCTGCTCTTTCCTATCGCACTCCAGATCTGCTGTACTGGGGCTGCAAGGAGAAGACTGATGAACTCATGCCTCTGTCAATCTGCTCTCTCCTTCTATAAGCATGCTTTTTGTTAGCCCATGACTGCTTGTGCTGTCTTTTTCTTCATACTCCAGATCTGCTGTACCTCCCCCCACTATGGGGTACACCTGTACCACCCCACACTATGGGGTACACCTGTACCTCCTCCCTCTATGGGATACACCTGTACCTCCTCCCTCTATGGGGTACACCTGTACCTCCTCCCGCTATGGGGTACACCTGTACCTCCCCCCTCTATGGGGTACACCTGTACCTCCCCCTCTATGGGGTACACCTGTACCTCCCCCCACTATGGGGTACACCTGTACCTCCTCCCTCTATGGGGTTCACCTGTACCGCCTCCCGCTAGGGGGTGCACCTGTACCTCCCCCCGCTATGGGGTACACCTGTACCTCCCCCACTATGGGGTACACCTGTACCTCCACCCTCTATGGGGTACACCTGTACCTCCCCCCTCTATGGGGTACACCTGTACCTCCCCCTCTATGGGGTACACCTGTACCTTCCCCACTATGGGGTACACCTGTACCTCCTCCCTCTATGGGGTACACCTGTACCTCCCCCCGCTGTGGGGTACACCTGTACCGCCTCCCGCTAGGGGGTGCACCTGTACCTCCCCCCGCTATGGGGTGCACCTGTACCTCCCCCCGCGATGGGGTACACCTGTACCTCCCCCCGCTATGGGGTACACCTGTACCTCCCCCCGCTATGGGGTACACCTGTACCTCCCCCCGCTATGGGGTACACCTGTACCTCCCCCCGCTATGGAGTACACCTGTACCTCCCCCACTATGGGGTACACCCGTACCTCCTCCCACAGGGCAGTGTTTGGTGCGCTTAACAGTCCTTAAGCTCAAGCAATGTCACATGGTGGAGCCTGGCTCTCTTTAACCCCTTCAATACCGGGCACTTTTACACCCCTTCCTGCCCAGGCCAATTTCCAGCTTTCCTCGCTGTCACACTTTGAATGACAATTACGCGGTCATGTAACACTGTACTCGTATGGCATTTTTATCATTTTTTTTCACACAAATAGAGCTTTCTTTTGGTGGTATTTAATCACCACTGTTTTTTATTTTTTTAAGTTTTTATTAAATCAATAAAAGACCAAAAATGTTGAAAGAAAATTGTTGTTCTTTATTCCTGTTATAAAATTTTGTAAAGAAGTATTTTTCTCTTTCACTGATGGCACAGATGATGCAATAATATGGGCACTGATAGGTGGCACTGATAGGCGGCACTGATGGGCACTAAACGACATCACTGGTATGGACTGATTGGCATCACCGGTGGGCACAGGTGGGCAATACTGATGGGGCTGCACTGATGATCACTACCCCAAGTATCAGTGCAGATCCCCCTGTCAGGAAATCCACTTATCGGCTTGTTTCTACTTACGCGCCATCGGCGTGAATTGAGGAATGCCGATAATTGGCACTTCTAGTTACACTGTGATCAGCCGTGATTGGACACAGCTGATCACATGGTAAAGAGCCTCCGTCATAGCTCTTTACCATTATTGGATATGTGGTGTGTCTACCGATCACTGTGCTGCATGCCCCCAGGGGTGCACCCGAGCGTCTTTTTTTCTGAAGGACATCAGAATGGGAGAGCCACCGCCCAGGCGTCATTCTGCTGTAGGTTGGGTGGGATGTGGTTAATGTTGTCTTTCAGATAATTTTCATGGGATTTTTTAGTCCAGCAGCAGAACTGGGTAGAGGGGGAGCACAGGAAGGGTGCCAGATATGCAGTGTAAGCTTATTTTGCTAGATACGGGTTCACTTTAGGTATTCATAGCTGTCCCATAAATGCGTACTCTGGGCTTGGCTAAACATGTACTCTGGGCTTGGCTAAATGCGTACCCATGGGTTGGCTAAACACGTACTCTGGATTGGCTAAGCTCGTACCCTCGGGTTGGCTAAACACGTACTCTGGATTGGCTAAACACGTACCCTGGGCTTGGCTAAAGACGTACCCTGGGCTCGGCTAAAGACATACCCTGGGCTCGGCTAAAGACGTACCCTGGGGTTGGCTAAACACGTACCCTGGGCTCGGCTAAAGACGTACCCTGGGCTCGGCTAAAGACATACCCTGGGCTCGGCTAAAGACATACCCTGGGCTTGGCTAAAGACGTACCCTGGGCTCGGCTAAAGACATACCCTGGGCTTGGCTAAAGACGTACCCTGGGGTTGGCTAAAAAAACGTACCCTGGGGTTGGCTAAAAAAACGTACCCTGGGGTTGGCTAAAGATGTACCCTGGGGTTGGCTAAAGACGTACGCTGGGCTTGGCTAAAGACGTACTCTCAGGCTGGCTAAAGAAGTACTCTCGGGTTGGCTAAAGACATACTCTCGGGTTGGCTAAACGCGTACCCTCGGGTTTGGTGAAAGACGCACCGTGGGCTTGGCTAAAGACGTGCTCTGGGGTTGGCTAAAGACGTACCCTGGGGTTGGCTAAAGACGTACCCTGGGCTTGGCTAAAGACGTACCCTGGGGTTGGCTAAAGACGTACCCTGGGGTTGGCTAAAGACGTACCCTGGGGTTGGCTAAAGACGTACCCTGGGGTTGGCTAAAGACGTACCCTGGGCTTGGCTAAAGACGTTCCCTGGGCTTGGCTAAAGACGTACCCTGGGGTTGGCTAAAGACGTACTCTGAGGTTGCACTCAGGTTGGCTAAACGCGTTCTCTTGGCTTGGCCGGACATGTACATTCATGCTCATAGAGGGGAGAGGTGCTTATTTTTAGAAAGGGGGGAGGGGGTGCTTTCATGGAATTGATTAGACAGAAATGGTCTTGAGCAGCTGCCATAGGTCAAACTCAGTTCACATCTATGCATAATAAACACATTGCCATTTTCGTAGACACGTGGCGGTGCCATGGCACCCTTTGTATCTGCAAGCACACGTGTTTTTGCAAGCGCCAAATCACATGGCGCTGTTGGTGAAGCACATTTACGGGAAAAAAAAATGTCAGAGACTTTTCCTGCGTGTTGGGTAGCCCACTGCACCAACGGGTGTGAACCAATTAAACTGTTAGATCTTGGGATTGAAAATCGTTATGCGATAATTACCATACCCGGAATGTCATGGGATCGCTCTTTGGCGTTGAGTGTCTTCAGTTTGTATATCGGAACTTTATACATGGATAGCAGATCAAAGATAACACTAATACACAGCATTTCAATGAACAATCAGTAAATGTCTAATGCCGCGTACACACGGTCGGAATTCTCGTCGGAAAAAGCTCTGATGGTTTTCCCGTCGGAATTTCGATCAAACTGTCTTGCCTACACACGGTCACACCAAATTCCGACGGTCTGTAACACAGCGGCATAAAACACGTTCGACAGCACTATAAAAGGGAAGTTTAATGCTTTCGAGCATGCGTCGGATTGTTTCCGAGCATGCGTCGGAATTTTGCGTGTCGGAATTGCATACACACGATCGGAAAATCCGATAGAAAGGTTTTCCGTCGGAAAAATTGAGAACAGGTTCTCAGTCCAAAGTCCGTCGGAAATTCCGACAGAAAAAGACCGATGGGCATACACACGGTCGGAAAATCCATTGAAAAGCTCCCATCGGAAATTCCGACCATGTGTACGCAGCATAAGGCTCCATTCCTAGGCGATTTTGCAGGAGGAAATAGCCGGGGATTCTGCCCGCAATTCCAAGTCACGGCAAAAGGCAGGACAGGTTTGTAACTTCTTAATGGCACCCCAGTCGCGGTGTGATTTTTACTGCGATTAAGGTGCAATAAATAGTGGCAAATTGCAACGCACGATGCTGTCACCCAAAAGAAGCTCCTGCTCCTTTTTTTAAGCGACAAGCTTCACGCTTTGTGATTTGGCTTTGTAATTTATGGTGCGACAATCAAGGCAAAATCGCACCGCGATTGGGGCGCCATTAAGAAGTAACTGCATCACAAACATGTCCTGCGTTTTGCCACGATTTGTAATCGTTGGCAGAATCGCAGCGGTTCTGCCCACAATTCATATTGCCTGGGTGTGAAAGGTGCCTTACAGTCAAGATAAAGAAATGATTTCACCACACCAAAGGAAGATGTCATGTTTAGAACGGAAACATTTGTGTCGTTTCGCATTTGTTATGTTACTAATCTCGTTTAGTTGATTTGTCTCCAAATTTGTTTAGTTTTGTTTATTCATTCTCTAACAAATTCCAGAGCGATTCAAATTCAGATCGATTGAAAAAATGATTTGAATTCATTGTGAAGAATATCTGGGGAAGCCGCCCGCCGTGTCCTTAACAACCGATGACTCGTCAGCTGTCAGCAAGTTTCCCTGCTGACAGCTGAATGTAAAAAAAAAAAAAAGAATTTCCGGCAATAAACACTTCAGAAAAAAAACAATCCAGGCCTTTCGGGTCTGGTATGGATTTTAAGAGCTATGTAAGGATTCTCCAAACTGTGGCCCTTTGCTTGTCTTTATCCCACCGTTTGGGCGCTATTACTTCCACTGATACGAGGCACTATTCCTCCCACTGACGCCAAAGACAGGTCATTATTCCTCACATTGACACTAACAAAGGGGCAGTATTCCTCCCATTAGCACCTATAAAGGGGCAGTGTTCCTCCCACTGACACCGACAATGGGGCACTATTCCTTCCTCTGACACCAGAAATTAGTAACTAATGTTTCCACTGACGCCCATTATGGGGTACTCTTCCTCCCACTGACACCATTGATGGGGCACTATTCTTCCCATGATACCAGTGATGGGGCACTATTCTTCCCACCAACACCAGTGATGGGGTACTATTCTTCCCACGATACCAGTGATGGGGCACTATTCTTCCCACCAACACCAGTGATGGGGTACTATTCCTCCCACTGATACCAGAGTTGGGAGAATATTTATTTCTACAGACACCAATGATGGGGGTACTATTCCTCCCACTGATACCAATGATGGGTGCACTATTCCTCCCACTGGCACCAATGATAGGGCACTATTCCTCCCACTGACACCATTGATGGGGCACTATTCTTCCCACCGATACCAGTGATGGGGCACTATTCTTCCCACCGACACCAGTAATGGGGTACTATTCCTCCCACTGATACCAATGATGGGGGCACTATTCCTCCCACTGACACCAATGATAGGGGCACTATTCCTCCCACTGACACCAATGATGGGGCACTATTCTTCCCACTGATACCAATGATGGGGGCACTATTCTCCCACTGACACCAATGATAGGGGCACTATTCCTCCCACTGACACCATTGATGGGGCACTATTCTTCCCACTCTTCTTCCCACCAACACCAATGATAGGGGCACTATTCCTCCCACTGACACCATTGATGGGACACTATTCTTCCCACTGACACCATTGATGGGACACTATTCTTCCCACCGACACCAGTGATGGGGTACTATTCCTCCCACTGACACCAGAGTTGGGATAATATTTATTTCTACAGATACCAATGATGGGGCACTATTCCTCCCACTGACGCCAATGATGTACATTTTTAACTCCTGTAGACCACCAATCTTGAGATATGGTATACTCAAACTGATGCCAGGATATTATCTACTCCCACTGGCCCCAGTCCAGCCCCTCTGAAGTTTGAAGGGCAGTAACCTGACCCTTTGTTTCCAAAGTTTGGAGACCCCCTCTGGGGTAGGTGAACCTTCACACATCACAATACCCCTAGTAAGGGAAATGGGCACATATAAGGAATAAGGGGGTTGTAGTCACCGGTGTTCTCACATATTGATAGTGTGCTGAGAGGCCGAGTGTTTCCCATAAAGGTCATATCCCTGTGCATTTGGTTTTCAGTTCTCCTCACATCGCCTATAGTGGGATTATAGACAATCCTACCAGTATACTGTAGAGATTTATTTCCCTTTATCTCTTGAGCTCCGACACAGACACCGGTCCAGACACTCTAATGTCCCTGCCACCCTCCCAAAGCAGAGCCATTTTTACCTGAAAGCCAACTAACCCACCAGTATGCCTTGGGGGTTCCGGATCTAAACCAGAATCTGCAATGGAAAGCTATGGAAACCTTTGAGGACCCATACATACTCCATGCAGATGATCTTCACCAAGGCATTTTTTTATACCTTTCCATCTCTCTCTCTCTCTCTATATCTATCTCTATATATATATTCAGAAAGGAGCTGTACTCAGTTTGGGCAAAATGGAACTATTCATATTGGAGTGTGTTTAGATGAAGTAATGATTCCCTTTTCATTAATGGCCGACCATCTACAGTTGTCTGGATTATTGATCATGCAATATAATTACCACTTCTTTTGAAGAGCTGAATAATATTTACACGTGGGCAGGGGCGGACTGACCATTCGGCCACCCGGGCACTTCCCGAGGGCCCCGGGCCACTAGGGGGCCCCATCAGGGTTGCCAGCCTCAGTAAAACCAGGGACAGTATGTAAAAATCTGTGTTTTTTTTTTTTTTTACATCTGTTTCTGAAATGTCCCTTACCGACATCCTTTTGGTCTAAAAATCCTGAGATTATAGCTGCTCCACCTCTCCAGTTCCTTCTCAGCCAATAGAAACATATCTGTGTATACTGTGTGTACATGTATGTGTATACTGTGTGATTGTATACTGTGTGTGTGTATACTGTGTGGCCCCATAATCTCTGATTGTCTGGGGACCCCATAATCTCCTATTGCCCGGGGGCCCCATGAGTTGTCAGTCCGCCCCTGCACGTGGGAATATTTTTTTTTATATACATTTATTTTTATTGCTTTTATAAGAATACAAAACGAGATACAAAACAAACAGTAAATATAGAATAAAAGTAGGGTATGAAACCCGAGATTACAATAATAAAAATTATAAAAAAATAAAAAAAACACTTAAAAAAATATGATACAGACTTGGTGGAGTGGAGCGGGGGATGGGCTGGTCTTCTGTGGCCAAATGCTTGTTTAATACAGCCACCTTGGAGGCGGCATATAAGGTGCTCCTACGCTGGTATTGGGTCCCTGCTCATATTGCCCATGCCAATCCATCCTACAGTGACCTTTGTTTCTGGGGTTGTGGCCATCAGGGGTGACGTTGTACATTGATGATGGAAATGTCCGAGACTAGATGGCTTCAGGTCTCGTATTCATGTGGGTTCACCTGCCCCGTACCAAGAGAAGCCAAGTTTGCCTTATTACATTGTCCAATTCCAGGCCAGGTTTCTTATAAGCGGAAACTTGCCGCCTACGGGTGGAGGCCCGTCCAATAGGGGTGCCCACTCCATCCATGCGTTTGGCCCCCTGGTGTACATGCAGGGACGCCGGACTATGGATTCCAGTGGGGGGGGGGGTGTTTTTTTTTCTGAAGCACGTGAGTAGAGCCAGAGGCTCTAATGGGCTTCAAAAAAGTGTGGGCTCGTGGCGCAGAGCACTGCGCTCTGAGCCAACAAAGTTGTGTAAGAATAGCGAATATTCATATTCTCACACTAATCCTCCTCCTGGCCAATCAGGAGGCGGGTCGTGAGACCCGTCACCCGATTGGCTGAAAGGAAAGGTGCCAAATCTGTGCCCACCACCGCTGCCAATCTGTGTCCACCATTGCAGCCAAATCTGTGCCCATCACTGTTGCCAAATCTGTGCCTACCAGTGTCTCCTCATCAATGTCACCTATCAGTGCCGCCTACCAGTGCCCATCTGTGCTGCCTATCAGTCCCCACCAGTGTCTCCTCATCAATGTCACCTATCAGTGCTGCCTACCAGTGCCCATCTGTGCTGCCTATCAGTCCCCACCAGTGTCTCCTCATCAATGTCACCTATCAGTGCCGCCTACCAGTGCCCACCTGTGCTGCCTATCAGTCCCCACCAGTGTCTCCTCATCAATGTCACCTATCAGTGCGGCCTACCAGTGCCCATCTGTGCTGCCTATCAGTCCCCACCAGTGTCTCCTCATCAATGTCACCTATCAGTGCCGCCTACCAGTGCCCATCTGTGCTGCCTATCAGTCCCCACCAGTGTCTCCTCATCAATGTCACCTATCAGTGCCGCCTACCAGTGCCCATCTGTGCTGCCTATCAGTCCCCACCAGTGTCTCCTCATCAATGTCACCTATCAGTGCCGCCTACCAGTGCCCATCTGTGCTGCCTATCAGTCCCCACCAGTGTCTCCTCATCAATGTCACCTATCAGTGCCGCCTACCAGTGCCCATCTGTGCTGCCTATCAGTCCCCACCAGTGTCTCCTCATCAATGTCACCTATCAGTGCCGCCTACCAGTGCCCATCTGTGCTGCCTATCAGTCACCACCAGTGTCTCCTCATCAATGTCACCTATCAGTGCCGCCTACCAGTGCCCATCTGTGCTGCCTATCAGTCCCCACCAGTGTCTCCTCATCAATGTCACCTATCAGTGCCCATCTGTGCTGCCTATCAGTCACCACCAGTGTCTCCTCATCAATGTCACCTATCAGTGCCGCCTACCAGTGCCCATCTGTGCTGCCTATCAGTCCCCACCAGTGTCTCCTCATCAATGTCACCTATCAGTGCCATCTGTGCTGCCTATCAGTCACCACCAGTGTCTCCTCATCAATGTCACCTATCAGTGCCGCCTACCAGTGCCCATCTGTGCTGCCTATCAGTCCCCACCAGTGTCTCCTCATCAATGTCACCTATCAGTGCCGCCTACCAGTGCCCATCTGTGCTGCCTATCAGTCCCCACCAGTGTCTCCTCATCTATCTTACCTACCAGTGCCCATCAGTGTCGAAAGGCCTGGATTCATTCCTTAATGTACATAATATAACTGGATACTAATAATTTTGGGTAAAGTTGATCCAGGGAATATCTGATTTGCCTCTCGGGGATTAGGAAGGAAGGCTAGGCACATATTTAACCCCTTCGATCACTCTAGATGTGTCATTAGTACAGTGACAGTGCATATTTTTAGCACGGGTCACTGTATTTGTGTCACTGGTTCCCACAAAGTGTCAGTGTCAGATTGTCCGCTGCAATATCGCAGTCCCACTATAAGTCGCTGATCGCCACCATTACTAGTATAAAAAAGAAAAAAAAATCCCAGTATATATCCCATATATAGCTTTTGCACAAACCAAATCAATATACACTTATTGGAATTTATTTTTTTACCAACATTTTGTAGCAGAATACATATTTGCCTAAATTTTATGAAGAAATTAGATTTTTACATTTTCTTTTTTATTGGATGTATTTTATGGCAGAAGTAAAAAATACTTTTTTAAAAACAATTTTTTTTTCGTACCACCAAATGAAAGCTCTATTTGTGGGGGAAAAAAACACATACATTTTATTTGTGTACAGCGTCGCATGACCGCGCAATTGTCAGTTAAAGTAACGCAGTGCAGTATCCCAAAAGATGGCCTGGTCATGAAGGGGGGGATAAATTTTCCAGAGGGCAAGTGGTTATATAATACAGATCATACCTGAAGTTCAGCTTTACATCTAATTTATAAAAAAAAAAATCGCTGCCTAATATAAGGTTATGAATATTTAATATGATTTGATTGGCTCTTGAGCGTATTCCTCTAACGTTTACCCTGCGCTCCATAGATTGAACAATGTGTGATCATCTTAAAGAGTGACTCCACTTTTTTTCAACAATACATTTTTATTGAAAGTTTTCATAAACAAACAATAAGGTAACAAACATTCCAAGACAATATAATAATAGTGGAAAGTGTCATGGTAGAACGACTCCACTTTTGTGGCAAAAAAAAACCCCCTCCCCCTCTGGGTGATCTCTGTACATTGCAGGGATTATAACAATCGTAGCAGATTCCTAACTCGTTTGTTCCCCCCGTGTCCTGTGCAGACAGATTCTGAATGGGAGGGTCTGGGTTCATTATAATCACCTGGTGCACCCTCTGTGTTCTATTGAGGAAAGCTGCAGGGTCTGCATCCCTTTAGAAATACAACCACCCTGTCCGGAATTTTCTGGGTGGTAGACTGCCTAAGCATGCATCGGGACTACTGGGAGTTTCCCTGGGAACCCTGATGTAAGGGGGGGGGGGGGCTCCCTGGGGATCCTGATCTAAGGGGAGCTCCCTGGAGACCCTGATGTAAGGGGGGGGGGGGGCTCCCTGGGACCCTGATGTAAGGGAGGCTCCCTGGGGACCCTGATGTAAGGGGGGCTCTCTGGGGACCCTGATGTAAGGGGGGGCTCTCTGGGGACCCTGATGTAAGGGGGGGGCTCTCTGGGGACCCTGATGTAAGGGGGAGGCTCCCTGGGGACCCTGATGTAAAGGGATGCTCTCTGGGGACCCAGATCTAAGGGGGGCTCCCTGGAGACCCGGATCTAAGGGGGGGGCTCCCTGGGACCCTGATGTAAGGGAGGGCTCCCTGGGGACCCTGATGTAAGGGGGATGCTCTCTGGGGACCCTGATGTAAGGGGGAGGCTCCCTGGGGACCCTGATGTAAGGGGGGCTCTCTGGGGACCCGGATGTAAGGGGGGGGCTCCCTGGGGACCCTGATGTAAGGGGGGTGCTCTCTGGGGGCCCTGATGTAAGGGGGAGGCTCCCTGGGGACCCTGATGTAAGGGGGAGGCTCCCTGGGGACCCTGATGTAAGGGGGATGCTCTCTGGGGACCCTGATGTAAGGGGGATGCTCTCTGGGGACCCTGATGTAAGGTGGTGCTCTCTGGGGACCCAGATCTAAGGGGGGCTCCCTGGAGACCCAGATCTAAGGGGGGGGGGCTCCCTGGAGACCCAGATCTAAGGGGGGGGCTCCCTGGAGACCCTGATGTAAGGGGGGGCTCCCTGGGGACCCTGATGTAAGGGGGATGCTCTCTGGGGACCCTGTTGTAAGGGGGATGCTCTCTGGGGACCCTGATGTAAGGGGGATGCTCTCTGGGGACCCTGATGTAAGGTGGTGCTCTCTGTGGACCCAGATCTAAGGGGGGCTCCCTGGAGACCCAGATCTAAGGGGGGGGGGCTCCCTGGAGACCCTGATGTAAGGGGGGGCTCCCTGGGGACCCTGATGTAAGGGGGGGCTCCCTGGGGACCCTGATGTAAGGGGGGGCTCCCTGGGGACCCTGATGTAAGGGGGGGCTCCCTGGGGACCCTGATGTAAGGGGGCATTGTGCTGTATCTGTAGCATCTCATGGTTGGGGGGGGGGATTCCAGGCTTGTGCTGTATCTGTATCGTCCAATGGTGGGGGGGGGTTCCAGCATTGTGCTGTATCTGTAGCATCTCATGGTTGGGGGTTGGGGGATTCCAGCATTGTGCTGTATCTGTATCGTCCCATGGTGGAGGGGGGGGGGGGGGGTTCCAGCATTGTGCTGTATCTGTAGCATCTCATGGTTGGGGGGGGGGGGGGGGATTCCAGCATTGTGCTGTATCTGTAGCGTCTCATGGTTGGGGGATTCCAGCATTGTGCTGTATCTGTATCGTCCCATGGTGGGGGGGGGGGGATTCCAGCATTGTGCTGTATCTGTAGCATCTCATGGTTGGGGGGGGGGGTGATGGGTTGGGGGGGGGGATTCCAGCATTGTGCTGTATCTGTATCGTCCCATGGTGGAGGGGGGGGGGGGGGGTTCCAGCATTGTGCTGTATCTGTAGCATCTCATGGTTGGGGGGGGGGGGGGGGGGGATTCCAGCATTGTGCTGTATCTGTAGCGTCTCATGGTTGGGGGGGGGGAGGGGGGATTCCAGCATTGTGCTGTATCTGTATCGTCCCATGGTGGGGGGGGGGGGGGGGTTCCAGCATTGTGCTGTATCGTCCCATGGTGGGGTTGGTGAGGGGGGATTCCAGCATTGTGCTGTATCTGTATCGTCCCATGGTGGGGGGGGGGGGGGGGGATTCCAGCATTGTGCTGTATCTGTAGCGTCTCATAGTTGGGGGGGGGGGGGGGGGTCCAGGCTTGTGCTGTATCCGTAGCGTCCCAATGCTTCTCCCTGTACTGGAGCCTCGGTGTCATTGTAGCATTTTTAGTGAATGTAAGTCGGAGAGAGAACCGAGAAGACCTCTTCACATCTTCTCATGTTTTATGCCTGAAGGACATAATTAAACTCTGCGAAGAACATGTGTAGCGCCGAGGAGCAGGAGCTTTGCCTCTCATTCACCCTCTAGCAGCTTGGCGAGGAGAAGGGGATTGGGCGGCATAATCTGATGATTCCGGGTTAATACATTGATAGACATCCAGCAAACCTGACAGAGGCCCTAATCCTTCCCTTCTCTATATAAAACTAAAATATAAAGGTTTTGCCTTTACTTGCACTTCACCCCGGCTGGTTTCTAGTATATCTTGAGGACTCCCTTGGTCTGATATCTTGACCAGAATTCCTAGTTAGTTTCTATGGAATGCTGCAGACTTTTAGAAAGCCAAGCTCTGGTGTCACAATCCCCGGATAATGTAGAATAAACAGCTGGAGCGTCCTCCTAGATTAGTGTAGGCTTAGGTAAATGTAGTATTGGCTCCTCTGTACTCAGTAGAGCGGGGGTTGATTGTTTTGGCCTGCTCGGTGTCTCACGGGCTGCTGCTCTGCTTACTTCCCCCTGTATTATATAGAATTCTAGAATTAGAGTGGGAAAAATAACAGCCTAAATATTTATGAAAATTCAGCCAATCCCTGGGGAGTTGTGCCCAGTAGGTGGCTGAAGAGCCCATAAATAGTCTGAGGCAGAGTTCCTGGGTCCAGTCCTGCTGGAAGAGACCCCTGTGCTGGGGCTTTGCCCCTGGGGCAGGAGTATTGGAGGAGTCGTCTAGAAGATATCAAAGTCCCAGCTGGAGCCTTACCTGGGGGGTGGGGGCTATTTTTAACCCTAGTCCTAGAATCGGTTCTGGAGAACAGTGCCAGGAGGAAGTTGGAGCAGAAGGGTCCAGCTGTCCTATGGTGGTGTGAGTCTGTGTCTCCCCCACTGAAGAGTATCTGGTGGATATCAGGAGGAGGCAACTGATGATCCTTTGGCCGTTTTGGGTAGAAGGCCCCATGGCTGGAAGTTAGTGACCAAGTGTAGCTTTCGATCTCTGGGAGAAGTCCTAGTCACCCTTCAGCATTAGAGAGTCTGTGGGACATTGTGTGAAGCTTGACAGGATAGAGGAGAGTCCTCAAATAGTTCAGTTCACCAGTTTGGGGTATCCCATGTTCCCCCTCAACCCATTGATTTATTATTTATTACAGGTACTTATATAACACCATCAATTTACATATACTGTATTTATTGGCGTATAACACGCACCTTTTCACCCTAAAAATCGGATGCAAATAGTGTTATACGCCAATACTGCAATTTGGAGGGCATTGATGGGCAATTGTGAGGCTGTAGATGGGCACTGATCAAGCTGCATTGATGGGCAATTGTGAGGCTGCAGATGGCATTGATGGGCAATTGTGAGACTGCAGATGGGCATTGATCCAGCTGCATTGATGGGCAATTGTGAGGCTGCAGATGGGCAATTGTGAGACTGCAGATGGGCATTGATGGGCAATTGTAAGACTGCAGATGGGCATTGATCAAGCTGCATTGATGGGCAATTGTGAGGCTGCAGATGGCATTGATGGGCAATTGTGAGACTGCAGATGGGCATTGATTCAGCTGCATTGATGGGCAATTGTGAGGCTGCAGATGGGCATTGATGGGCAATTGTGAGACTGCAGATGGGCATTGATGGGCAATTGTGAGACTGCAGATGGGCATTGATTCAGCTGCATTGATGGGCAATTGTGAGGCTGCAGATGGGCATTGATGGGCAATTGTGAGACTGCAGATGGGCATTGATGGGCAATTGTAAGACTGCAGATGGGCATTGATCAGGCTGCGTTGATGGGCAATTGTGAGGCTTCAGATGGCATTGATCAGGCTGCAGATGGGCAATGGTGAGGCTGCATTGATGGGCACTGACCCTTATTTTGCTTCAAAGCTCTTTAATTAAAATTTTAGTTTTTTTCCTGAAACTTCCCTCCTAAAATGAAGGTGCGTGTTATATGCCGATAAATACGGTATATTGTACCTTCACATCAGTCCCTGTCCTCAAGGAGCTTACAATCTCCATAACTCGCACCCATACATACACATACTAGAGCCAGTTTAGACAGCATCCAATTAACCTCCCAGCATGTCTTTGGAGTGTGGGAGAAAATCAGACTACCTGGAGAAAACCCACCCAAGCACTTCAAGTCTTCAGCTGTCCAATCCCTGGACCGTTTGCAGAATATCAGTCTGTCCCTGATGTTTTTCCTGGAGAGAAGTGGCTTCTTTGCTGCCCTTCTTAACACCAGACCATCCTCCAAAAGTCTTCTCCTCACTGTGTGCACCGATCTACTCACACCTGCCTGCTGCCATTCCTGAGCAAGCTCTGCCATGGTGGCGCCCCGATCCCGCAGCTAAATCCACTGTAGGAGACGGTCCTGGCGCTTGCTGGACTTTCTTGGGTGCCCTGAAGCCTTCTTCACAAATGCAGTGGAAATGAGTATTATGGGATTAAGTTCATTTTTATGGCAAAGAGGGACTTTGCAATTAATTGCAATTCATCTGATCGCTCTTCATAACATTATGGAGTAGATGCAAATTGCCGTGATAAAAACTGAAGCAGCCGACATCAGAGAACCCCCTCATTTATGTCATGGTCTCCATCAGAGCCCCACCCCCCTTTATGTCATGTTCTCCATCAGAGACCACCCCCCTTTATGTCATGTTCTCCATCAGAGACCACCCCCCTTTATGTCATGTTCTCCATCAGAGACCACCCCCCTTTGTCATGGTCTCCATCAGAGCCCCACCCCCCTTTATGTCATGTTCTCCATCAGAGACCACCCCCCTTTATGTCATGTTCTCCATCAGAGACCACCCCCCTTTGTCATGGTCTCCATCAGAGACCACCCCCCTTTATGTCATGGTCTCCATCAGAGACCCCCCTCCTTTATGTCATGGTCTCCATCAGAGATCCCCCTCCTTTATGTCATGGTCTCCATCAGAGATCCCCCTCCTTTATGTCATGGTCTCCATCAGAGACCCCCCTCCTTTATGTCATGGTCTCCATCAGAGATCCCCCTCCTTTATGTCATGGTCTCCATCAGAGATCCCCCTCCTTTATGTCATGGTCTCCATCAGAGACCCCCCTCTTTTATGTCATGGTCTCCATCAGAGACCCCCCCCCCTCCTTTATGTCATGGTCTCCATCAGAGAACCCCCTTTATGTCATGGTCTCCATCAGAAAATCCCATTATATCAGTGCCCCCACTGGAGGACCCCCCCCCCCCCTTTATGTCATGGTCCCCGTCAGAAATATCAGAAACTCCCCTTAAAGTGATTGTAAGGGTTTGTTTTTGTCTTAAAAATAACAAACATGTTATACTTACCTCCTCTTCTTGGGGGGGGGGGGGGGGGGCAGTGGCACTCCTGGCTCCTCCTCCGCATTGAGTGCCCCCATGGAGAGCCTCTTTCCATGGGGGCACTCGTGCAGACGCGCTCCCGAGTCCTGCAGCTGCGTCCTTTGACACAGACAGCAGGACTCGGCCCCGTCTCCCATGTGTCACTGGATTTGATTGACAGCAGCGGGAGCCAATGGCTCCCGCTGCTATCGATCTATCCAATGAGGACCTGAGACAGCGGCTGGAGCTGCTGGGCTCCTTCTCATGGCTGGAAAGATGGGGTTCAGGTAAGTAAAAGGGGGGCCTCGGGGGGCAGCTGCACCACAGAAGCTTTTTCACCTCTAAGTCAGGGACCCCCATCCCTTATGTCGGAGTCTCCTTTAGAGACCCCCTTAAAGTCATGGTCCCCATCAGAAAATCATTTTCTGTCAGTGCCCCTACCAGAGATGCCCCTTATACCAGGGCACCCACCATTAGAGACCCCCTTACATCAGTGCCCCCACCAGAGACCCCCCTTATGTCATGGCCCCCATCAGAAAATTCCTTTATGTCAGTGCCCCCACTAGAGACTCCACTTATATCAGGGCCGCAATCAGAGACCCCACTTACTTGAGTTCCCCCCCTTATGTCATGGTCCCCATCAGAGACCCCATGGTAGACCCCATTTTGTCATGGTATCCGTCAGAGACCTCCCCCCCACCCCCTTATGTCAGGATCACCTTCAGAGACCCCCTTTTTGTCCAGATCTGATTAATGTTTATAAACGATGTTACTTTGTGTCTCTCTATCCTCTCTGATCAATGTTTATTGTTGTTATACAGGATTTATATAGCGCCAACAGTTTGTGCAGCACTTTACAACATGAGGGCAGACAGTACAGTTACAATACAAATCAATACAACAGGAATCAGAGGGCCCTACTCGTTAGAGCTTACAATCTAGGAGGGAGTGGGCAATGTTTATAAACAATGTTACTTTGTATCTTTCTATCTCCTCTCTGATCGATGTTTATAAACAATGTTACTTTGTATCTTTCTATCTCCTCTCTGATCAATATTCATAAACGATGTTACTTTGTATCTTTCTATATCTGCCATCTGACAGACATTTACAGATGAAAGGTACATCCATCCCCACACACACAGACTTGCCTTGACAAAAGGGACCTGAGCGCTCTCAAAGCGCGCATTGTGATAGTAGTTTGCGATAATAGAACCATATGTTACATAATGCTGCTTTTCTTCAAGCCGATGTCTCTGGAGAAAGACTACTGCTTCCACACAGAGAGCAAGGGAGGGTCCTTCTCTTCAATGTGCTGGCAGGGAATAGGCTTTTACACTCAGGCTGTGGCTGATGATCTGTAATGCCGCGTACACACGATCGGACTTTCCGGCAGACTTGGTCTGGCGGCCCGGAATCCGTCGGACAATTTGATCGTGTGTGGGCTCCAGCGGACTTTTTTTCCCCAAAAGTCAGACGGACCTAGAAATAAAACATGTTTCAAATCTATCCAACGGACTAAAAATCAGGAAAACCGTTCGTCTGTATGCTGGTCCGACGGACCAAATACGACGCAGCGGCAGCTATTGGCTACTGGCTATTGCACTTCCTTGTTTAGTCACATTCACGTTATCACGTTCAAAACGAATGGACTTTTGAACGGACTTAGTCCGGTCGTGTGTGGCCAAGTCTGTTTTGTTCAGAAAGTCCGTCAGACCTATGCCGAAAGTCCATCGGGAAGACCGTCGGACCTAGTCCGTCAAAGTTCGGTCGTGTGTACGCGGCATTAGACTTTGCACACCTTTTGCTTTAATGCACTTGTGCACAGCTGATTGAAGCTGAAAGTTGAATTTAGCTTTAAGCTGTTATTGAAAATGATGAATGAACGTGTGAGCTCTGGTTTGGACCGTACTGACCACCAATCAGGAGCTGCAGTGAAAGCGTGGGCAATATACAACTGTAGTTGAATTGTGCAGGTGGTTCTCTACTGCTGGTCATTGTCTAAGACTAGCAGGGTTTACAGCTTTTATGGGGTGTGTGTGTGCCCTGCACGGAGTGTTTGTGTGCCCTGCACGGAGTGTGTGTGTGCCCTGCATGTGGTGTGTGTGTGCCCTGCATGTGGTGTGTGTGTGCCCTGCATGTGGTGTGTGTGTGCCCTGCATGTGGTGTGTGTGTGCCCTGCACGGAGTGTGTGTGTGCCCTGCACGGAGTGTGTGTGTGCCCTGTGTGTGTGCCCTGCACGGAGTGTGTGTGTGCCCTGTGTGTGTGCCCTGCATGGGGTATGTGTGTGCCCTGCATGGGGTATGTGTGTGCCCTGCACGGGGTATGTGTGTGCCCTGCACGGGGTATGTGTGTGCCCTGCACGGGGTATGTGTGTGCCCTGCACGGGGTATGTGTGTGCCCTGCACGGGGTATGTGTGTGCCCTGCACGGGGTATGTGTGTGCCCTGCACGGGGTGTGTGTGTGTGCCCTGCACGGGGTGTGTGTGTGTGCCCTGCACGGGGTGTGTGTGTGTGCCCTGCATGGGGTGTGTGTGTGTGCCCTGCATGGGGTATGTGTGTGCCCTGCATGGGGTATGTGTGTGCCCTGCATGGGGTATGTGTGTGCCCTGCATGGGGTATGTGTGTGCCCTGCATGGGGTATGTGTGTGTGCCCTGCATGGGGTATGTGTGTGTGCCCTGCATGGGGTATGTGTGTGTGCCCTGCATGGGGTATGTGTGTGTGCCCTGCATGGGGTATGTGTGTGCCCTGCATGGGGTATGTGTGTGTGCCCTGCATGGGGTGTGTGTGTGTGCCCTGCATGGGGTGTGTGTGTGTGCCCTGCATGGGGTGTGTGTGTGTGCCCTGCATGGGGTGTGTGTGTGTGTGCCCTGCATGGGGTGTGTGTGTGTGCCCTGCATGGGGTGTGTATGTGCCCTGCATGGAGTGTGTATGTGCCCTGCATGGGGTGTGTGTGCCCTGCATGGGGTGTGTATGTATCCTGCATGGGGTGTGTATGTGCCCTGCATGGGGTGTGTGTGTGCCCTGCATGGAGTGTGTGTGCCCTGCATGGAGTGTGTGTGCCCTGCATGGGGTGTGTATGTATCCTGCATGGGGTGTGTATGTGCCCTGCATGGGGTGTGTGTGTGCCCTGCATGGAGTGTGTGTGCCCTGCATGGAGTGTGTGTGCCCTGCATGGGATATGTATGTGCCCTGCATGGGGTGTGTGTGCGCCCTGCATGGAGTGTGCGTGCCCTGCATTGAGTGCCCCCCCTTCTAGTGTTGCTCGTAGTAACATCCAGTGGCTCACCATCAGGTTAACTGACTACATTTTGTCCTGATGTGTATTTTTGTGATTATTCGTTGACGGAGACTCGATTATAAGATGCTCCGTAGCGGGATCCTACGCATGTAGGTCATTGTTCTTCCTAAGGCTCTTAGGAATATGTTAAGTAAATAGCAAACTCCAGGCATGTAAAAAAACAAAAACAAACCCAAAACACGGTATAAATGCTTTTAACATAAAACCAACATAATTATCTAAATGTGTCTTCTGATCCCCACACAGCAGGACTCAGACTGGGAAAGGGAACATCAACACTAGGAGCCAATCAGTTTCTGTGCCCCCCACCCCCCTGTCCAGTCAGCACATTGTGGGTGGGGATGTTAAAACTCCATATCCCACACTTGTGATTGGGGGTGGTAAAACACTAGAGTCGACCCGCACTTTTACTGCCTCCCCCAACTGCCGCCCCCTTTAGCTGCAGAGGGAGTGGTTGGGGGTGGTGTACACGTGCTCTGCAAGTGTCCGGAAACTGCATGCAGTTGGGGCGCACTCGTGTGGGGATGAAGGGGTTAAAGCATTTTACAGGAGGTGAGGAGACAATACAAGGTCATCTCACTGTCAGTCAAATGTTCTCTGAAAAGCGATCCAAAAGCCGTCATTATGAGTCACACAAGTAGTTGGATAGAACTCTTTTTGCAGATGACGCAGCTCATGCTGTGCGTTTTGCCCGGAGACCTGCTTTAAGTCGCATTGTTCACGAACTGTTCCAGTAACGGCCGAACTCTCTCTTTATTTTCCAGAAACCTCGGAAAGTCCGGCCTCCGGGTGTCCTGCCTTGGCTTAGGTGAGTGGCATCAGTTATAAGTTCAGTGCAAAGAAACTTCATTCTCACCCAGGAAAGGAGGACATTAGTGCTGTGAAGATCTATCAAAGTAAAGGTTGGGGGCGGGGCCTCTGGGGGGCATGGAGTGTAATTCACGGAATTTCACATGCAATTTAGAAAAACTCAACTCATTCAGGTTTATGTGATATTTACCGCAAAAATAAGAAGCGTTCGGTAAATTCCACATAAACCGAGGTGAAAATCAATTCACAAAAAAAGTAAACAAAAGCATTCATTGGTCTAACCATGCGCTATTTAACAAGCACGGCTGGTTGTTCAGGAGCTGTCACCCGCAACGTCTTTAACAACCATGACTCATCCCTGCTGCCAGCGTCCTAACAACCATGACTCATCCCTGCTGCCAGCGTCCCATGAACCATGACTCATCCCTGCTGCCAGCGTCCTATGAACCATGACTCATCCCTGCTGCCAGCGTCCTAACAACCATGACTCATCCCTGCTGCCAGCGTCCTATGAACCATGACTCATCCCTGCTGCCAGCGTCCTAACAACCATGACTCGTCCCTGCTGCCAGCGTCCTCAGAAACAATACTCATCCCTGCTGCCAGCGTCCTAACAACCATGACTCATCCCTGCTGCCAGCGTCCTAAGAACCATGACTCATCCCTGCTGCCAGCGTCCTAACAGCCATGACACATCCCAGCTGCCAGCGCCCTAACAACCATGACACATCCCAGCTGTCAGCATCCTAACAACTGTGACTTATCCCTGCTGTCAGCGTCCTAACAACCAAGACTCATCGCTGCTGCCAGCGTCCTAGCAACCAAGACTCATCGCTGCTGCCAGCATCCTAACAACTGTGACTTATCCCTGCTGTCAGCATCCTAACAACTGTGACTTATCCCTGCTGTCAGCATCCTAGCAACCAGGACTTATCCCTGCCGTCAGCATCCTAACAACCAGGACTTATCCCTGCTGTCAGCATCCTAACAACTGTGACTTATCTCTGCTGTCAGCATCCTAACAACTGTGACTTATCCCTGCTGTCAGCATCCTAACAACTGTGACTTATCCCTGCTGTCAGCATCCTAGCAACCAGGACTTATCGCTGCCGTCAGCATCCTAACAACCAGGACTTATCCCTGCCGTCAGCATCCTAACAACCAGGACTTATCCCTGCTGTCAGCATCCTAACAACCATGACTCATCCCTGCCGTCAGCATCCTAACAACCAAGACTTATCCCTGCTGTCCACATCCTAACAACCATGACTCATCCCTGCTGTCAGCATCCTAACAACTGTGACTTATCCCTGCTGTCAGCATCCTAGCAACCAAGACTTATCCCTGCCGTCAGCATCCTAACAACCAGGACTTATCCCTGCTGTCAGCTTTCTAACAACTGTGACTTATCTCTGCTGTCAGCATCCTAACAACCAAGACTTATCCCTGCCATGAGCATCATAACAACCATGACTTATCCCTGCTGTCCACATCCTAACAACCATGACTCATCCCTGCCGTCAGCATCCTAACAACCATGACTTATCCCTGCTGTCCACATCCTAACAACCATGACTCATCCCTGCCGTCAGCATCCTAACAACCATGACTTATCCCTGC
This sequence comes from Lithobates sylvaticus, assembly GCA_028564925.1. Lineage (NCBI taxonomy): Eukaryota > Metazoa > Chordata > Amphibia > Anura > Ranidae > Lithobates > Lithobates sylvaticus. Next base: position 211,504,748 of record CM053035.1, on the reverse strand, counting down.
TGTCCACATCCTAACAACCATGACTCATCCCTGACGTCAGCATCCTAACAACCATGACTTATCCCTGCTGTCCACATCCTAACAACCATGACTCATCCCTGACGTCAGCATCCTAACAACCATTACTCATCCCTGCTGTCCACGTCCTATAGCAACCATTACTCATCCCTGCTGTCCACGTCCTATAGCAACCATTACTCATCCCTGCTGTCAGCATCCTAACAACCATTATTATTATACAGGATTTATATAACGCAAACAGTTTATGCAGCCCTTTACAACTTGAGGGTAGACAGTACAACTTTAATACAGTAGGAATCGAGGGGGCCCTGCTCCTTAGAGCTTACAATCTAAGCTCCAAGAGATACAAGAGGTAATAACTGTGGGGCGATGTGCTGATGGAGAAGATAAATGTACAGTTGTTAGGTGGGGGCCAGATAGGTTTCTCTGAAGAGATGAGTTTTCAGGGATAGTCTGAAAGTGGATAAAGTAGAAAATCGGACAGATTGGGGTAGAGCATTCCAGAGGATGGGAGAGGCTCTAGAGAAGTCCTGAAGGCGAGCATGGGATGAGGTGACGAGGGAGTTTGAGAGCAGGAGGTCTTGGGAGGAGCGAAGAGAACGATTAGGTTGGTATTTTGAGACCAGGTTAGTGATGTAGCCGGGGGCCAGGTTGTGGATGGCTTTGTAAGTTATAGTTAGTATCTTGAATTTTATTTGTTGGCTGAGTGGCAGCCAATGGAAGGATTGGCAGAGGGGTATAGCAGATGCCAAGCGGTTTATGAGGTGGATGAGCCTGGCAGCGGCGTTCATGATGGACTGAAGTGGGGAGGAGGGAGTTGCAGTAGTCAAGGCGGGAGGTGACCAGGGAGTGGATTGGAAGCTTTGTGGTGTCATTGGTAAGGAAGGGGCGTATCTTGGAGATGTTGCGGAGGTTGCGGCACATTTTGGATAGCGATAGGATGTGGGGCCGAAAGGTTAGTTCAGGGTCCAGGATTACACCTAGGACCTTGGCGTGGGGGGATAAGGTGATAGTTGAGCCATTGATATTGACAGAGAAATCAGGGGAAGGAGGGAGGAAATATCATGAGCTCGGTTTTGGGTAGGTTGAGTTTGAGGAAGTGATGTGACATCCAGGCTGATATGTCTGCTAGTAAGTTGGTGATGGGTGAGGAGACAGATGGAGAGAGCTGGGGGGTGGAGAGATAGATTTGGGTGTAAAAAGCGTAGAGATGATATTGAAAGCCATGGGAGGAAATCAACTGACCCAGGGAGGAGGTGTAGATTGAGAAAAGGAGAGGCCTAAGAACAGAACCTTGGGGGACCCCGACGGAGAAAAGAAAAGAGGAGAGCAGGAAGTAGAGTTGTAAGTGACACTGAATGAGCGGTGGGATAAGTAGGATGAGAAACAGTGAAGAGTACAGTCACGAAGACCAAGAGTTCCACGTCCTAGCAATCATAACTCATCTCTACTGTCCACATTCTAGCAACCATGACTCCTCCCTGCTGCCAGCCCCCTAACAACCATGACTCATCCCTGCTGCCAGCCCCCTAACAACCATGACTCATCCCTGCTGCTAGCCCCCTAACAACCATGACTCATCCCTGCTGCCAGCCCCCTAACAACCATCACTCATCCCTGCTGCCAGCCCCCTAACAACCATGACTCATCCCTGCTGCCAGCGTCCTAACAACCATCACTCATCCCTGCTGCCAGCCCCCTGACAACCATGACTCATCCCTGCTGCCAGCGTCCTAACAACCATGACTCATCCCTGCTGCCAGCCCCCTAACAACCATGACTCAGCCCTGCTGCCAGCGTCCTAACAACCATGACTCATCCCTGCTGCCAGCCCCCTGACAACCATGACTCATCCCTGCTGCCAGCGTCCTAACAACCATGACTCATCCCTGCTGCCAGCCCCCTAACAACCATGACTCAGCCCTGCTGCCAGCGCCCTAACAACCAAGACTCATCCCTGCTACCAGCGTCCTAACAACCAAGAGTCATCCCTGTTGCCAGCGTCCTAACAACCAAGACTCATCCCTGCTGCCAGCGTCCTAACAACCATAACTCATCCCTACTGCCAGCCCCCTAACAACCAAGACTCATCCCTGCTGCCAGCGTCCTAACAACCAAGAGTCATCCCTGTTGTCAGCGTCCTAACAACCAAGACTCATCCCTGCTGCCAGCGTCCTAACAACCATAACTCATCCCTACTGCCAGCCCCCTAACAACCAAGACTCATCCCTGCTGCCAGCGTCCTAACAACCAAGAGTCATCCCTGTTGCCAGCGTCCTAACAACCAAGAGTCATCCCTGCTGCCAGCGTCCTAACAACCATAACTCATCCCTACTGCCAGCCCCCTAACAACCAAGACTCATCCCTGCTGCCAGCGTCCTAACAACCAAGAGTCATCCCTGTTGCCAGCGTCCTAACAACCAAGACTCATTCCTGCTGCCAGCGTCCTAACAACCATGACTCATCCCTGCTGCCAGCGTCCTAACAACCAAGACTCATCCCTGCTGCCAGCGTCCTAACAACCATGACACATCCCTGCTGCCAGCGTCCTAACAACCATGACTCATCCCTGCTGCCAGCGTCCTAACAACCATGACTCATCCCTGCTGCCAGCATCCTATGAACCATGACTCATCCCTGCTGCCAGCGTCCTAACAACCATGACTCATCCCTGCTGCCAGCGTCCTAACAACCATGACTCATCCCAGCTGCCAGCGTCCTAACAACCATGACTCATCCCAGCTGCCAGCGTCCTAACAACCATGACTCATCCCAGCTGCCAGCGTCCTAACAACCATGACTCATCCCTACTGCCAGCCTCCTGACAACCATGACTCATCCCTGCTGCCAGCCCCCTAACAACCATGACTCATCCCTGCTGCCAGCCTCCTGACAACCATGACTCATCCCTGCTGCCAGCCCCCTAACAACCATGACTCATCCCTGCTGCCAGCCCCCTAACAACCATGATTCATCCCTACTGCCAGCCTCCTGACAACCATGACTCATCCCTGCTGCCAGCGTCCTAACAACCATAACTCATCCCTGCTGCCAGCGTCCTAACCAAGAGTCATCCCTGTTGCCAGCGTCCTAACAACCAAGACTCATCCCTGCTGCCAGCGTCCTAACAACCAAGAGTCATCCCTGTTGCCAGCATCCTAACAGCCATGACACATCCCTGCTGCCAGCATCCTAACAACCATGACTCGTCCCTGCTGCCAGCGTCCTAACAACCATGACTTATTCCTGCTTTCAGCGAGTGTGATGGTAGGAGAGAGCACATTGCACACGTGTGGGTTTTAAGTGAACCAGAGTGCTCATTCCTGGGAAACTATGCAAGACAGGGAGGGACTTTTGTCGCCTACCTAGGAGTTTTTTGGTTGGGCTACAGAGATGCACATGGAGAGAGTGGACTGTGCATGCACGGGTTTTGAACGAGCAATGAGAATTGTTCCTGCAAAGCTCAGAGCACATGCCCAACAACTGGCAAGTTCTGGCATCTGAGCAGAACAGGTCAGCCTACCTATTCTACCCATTTTTGGAGAGCCTTGGGAGAGGCCGGGCACAACCTTCTCGGTATGACATTGAAAAGAAGCTTCTTTTTATTTAAATCTGAGCTGTAAATCCTGGAATGTGTGGACACTGCTATTATAAAGGTGACCCGACCCTTTAACTCTGTGACTGTCCCTTGTAATCACTCATTACTACTCCTGACGTTGTGCCTTTTGAAGTCATAGTTGCTGACATGCAACTCTGACAGGCAGACCGAGTAGGGATTATTGGGCAGTGATTGATGGGGGAACTTGATACAGATTGCCCATCAGAGGGACACTTCTGAGAGAAGTGACTTCATACACATTTTTCATTTTGGATACAGTAATGGAGGGTTATAACCCCTGTCAGGTTGTTTTGCCATCTGTATCCCATTAGGGAGATTCCCCTCCACTTCCTGCCCCATAACCAAAAGAGGAAGTGAGAGGAAATCCCTGCAAATGAAGGGAATCCCCCAGGTCACCCGAACTAGTGTCCCCCTCGGGAATATTTCCTCTATATCTGTTCTGGTGACAACATAAAATTTGGGATTTTCTTTCACTCTCTGTGATGTTCACTAGAACAAATAGAGGGAATCTCCCCATCAGGGGCACAGCGATAAAAACCTGATCGCTCTGCACTCTAAAACTAAAATTTTTGTCTTTATGTATACTTTAAGCCCCCGTTCACACCGAATCTGACTTTGAAATCATATGCCTTCACTTGAAGTCGCACGATTTCAAAGCTGCAGTCGCACAGATGTCAGCCAAGTTGCACCTAAAGTCACACTGACTCTAGGTGCGACTTGGCTGACATCTGTGTGACTTCATGCACAGATGACTATGCAAGCCGCACCTGAAATCGCAACAAATGGTGCAGGAACCTTTTTTTTTTTTAAGTCGGTGCTGCATCACAAACTCAGTTGCACTGATTTGAACAGTTCCATTGCCGGCAATAAATTGCGACCTGTTATGCGATTTGGAACTGTCAAATTACATTACAGGTTGCACCAGTGCAAAGAGGGGCTAAGTTGCAAAATCTATACACTCTGTGTCAGTCTCTGTATATATAGATGATACAATGTATTCCATGTCATATCTCTGTATATATAGATGATACAATGTATTACATATTATATCTCTGTAAATATAGATGATACAATGTATTACATATCATATCTCTGTATATATAGATGATACAATGTATTATATGTCATATCTCTCTGTATATATATATATATAGATGATACAATGTATTACATGTCATATCTCTGTATCTATAGATGATACGATGTATTACATATATCTCTGTATATATAGATGATACAATGTATTACATATTATATCTCTGTATATATAGATGATACAATGTATTACATGTCATATCTCTGTATATATAGATGATACAATGTATTACATGTCATATCTCTGTATATATAGATGATACAATGTATTACATGTCATATCTCTGTGTATATAGATGATACAATGTATTACATGTCATATCTCTGTATATATAGATGATACAATGTATTACATGTCATATCTCTGTGTATATAGATGATACAATGTATTACATATCATATCTCTGTGTATATAGATGATACAATGTATTACATATCGTATATCTGTGTGTATATATAGATTATACAATGTATTCCATATCATATCTCTGTATCTGTAGACAGTACAATGTATTACATTTCCTATCTCTGTTGCTGTGGGGTGGGGGGGGGGGGGGTTTGTTGGAGGCGACCTTGGTTTGGTGTTCCCGGCATGCCGAGGATTCTCCTCCTGACTCTCTCCTTTCTCTCTTTGAAGGAACATGGGTGACGTTTGGAGGTCAGATCACAGACGAGGTAAGACGGACTTCCCATTTATAAATAACGTTGGGCAGATGAGTGGCAGCTGTTAAGAAGTGTAATTGGGGCTAAGTAGGAGGCGTTCCGGGCCGCGTACATCTGTCCGCTCTCCGGCAGGATGACCTATTTTTTGGGGCTTGTGGGAGGGCGGCCTAATCCGAGACTCCGAGGATTCTGGGAGATTTTTGTGGCAGCAATTCACTAGGATTGTCGGGAAATTACAAATTGAAATTCCACTCCGTGTTCATTTGTGTTCCCCACCTACCTGCCCCGCTTGGGGGGTCCCCCAGGATTAGAAACCGATCGCTCAGAATCATGGGGGGCTCTGAAATGTATAGTACCAGGACCCCATTATAAAAATCCCCATCAGGGTTCCCCCCCCCTGCATCAGGGTCCTCATCAGAATTCCCTGTTACATCGGGGTCCTTATCAGAGCCCCCCTTGTATCAGGATCCCCATCAGTGTCTCCCCCTATACATCATGGTCCCCATAGGAAACCCCAATTACATCAGAGTCTCCCCTATAAATAAGGGTCCCCATCAGAGTCTCACTTTGAGGGTCCTAATCAAAGTCCTTCTCCCCCTATAAATCAGGATCCCCATCAGAGTCCCCCCTCCCCCACACATCAGGGTTCCCATTAGAATCTCCCCTATAAATAAGGGCCCCAATCAGAGTCCCCTCTATACATCAAGGTTTCTATCAGAGTCCCTCCAGAACATCAGTGTCCCCATCAGAGCCCCCCTTTTACATCCAGATCCCCATCAGAGCCCCCCTTTTTACATCTGGATCCCCATCAGAGCCCCCCTTTTTACATCCGGATCCCCATCAGAGCCCCCCGTTTACATCCGGATCCCCATCAGAGCCCCCCTTTTACATCCGGATCCCCATCAGAGCCCCCCTTTTACATCCGGATCCCCATCAGAGCCCCCCGTTTACATCCGGATCCCCATCAGAGCCCCCCTTTTACATCCGGATCCCCATCAGAGCCCCCCTTTTTACATCCGGATCCCCATCAGAGCCCCCCCTCTTACATCAGAATCCTCATCAGAGCCCCCCCCCCCTACATCAGGATCCCCATCAGAGCCCCCCCTCTTACTTCAGAATCCCCATCAGGGTCCCCTCTCTTACATCAGGGTTCCCATCAGGGTCCCCCCTCTTACATCAGGGTCCCCATCAGAGTCCCTCCTCTTACATCAGGGTCCCCATCAGAGTCCCCCCTCTTACATCAGGGTCCTCCTCAGAGTTTCCCCCTTCATCAACTATCCCCACCAAAGCCCCCCCCCCTTACATCAGGTGTTTCCATCAGGGTCCTTCCCCTTTTTTCAGGGCGCCCGCTTACCTCAGGGTCCCCATCACAGTCCCTCTGTACATCAAGTGTCGTCATTAGACTTCCTGCTTACCTCAGGGTCCTCACTTATCTCAGGATCCCCATTAGAGTTTCCCCTTACATCAGAGTCCCCATTAGAGTTGCCCCTTACATCAGAGTCCCTCCCCCCTTACACCAAGGGTCCATAATAGCTTGTTTAGTCTAGGGGAGAGGAAAAACTGTTTCACTCTGCACTCTCCCCCCCAATCCCCCCTCAATGCACCAGCAGTGGACTGTTCCTCTCTGTCATTGCACCCAATGCAGGGCTATGGACCCTGCTCTGCTCCTGACATCAAGACGCTAGAGCACTGGAGTGTGAGGGTGAAGACACTGTGGTGCCGGTCGAGCAAGTGAGGAGGATCAGATAATAAATCTTCATTTTTTTCTTCTTCCCCTGGATCAAAGAGAGAAATAAACCCTTGCAGCGCAGGCACAGAGATCCTTTTTTAGTTGCTCGGAGTTGGGCTTTAAGTTTCTCTGTAAAGCTGACCTGTTGGGAGTGAAGTAGACGTGTGCACTGCCGAAAAATGCGTTCGTTTTGGTTTCATTATAGTTTTTTGTGTTTTTTCCGTAAATTCGAAAATTCTAAATAATAACTATTACATTATAGGTATTGGAATTCCCTTTCAAACTTGGCTGTTAGTGAACGTAACAATACAAATTTATCGGAAGTTATGAATTATCCGAAATAACAAATGCCGCGTCTAAATAAATGGAACGTAACAAATTAATAATAAATAATAAAGTAATTTGTTACAGTGGAACCTCGGATTACGAGCATAATCTGTTCCAGGAGAATGCGAGTAATCCAAAGTACTCGCATATCAAAGCGAGTTCCCCCATTGAAGTCAATGGAAACGAAAATAATTTGTTCCGCGTTAACTTCAATGCGATGCAATACCGCATGCGGCCAGAGGTGGGGGGCCCCGGAGAGCCTCGGAAACGTCCGGAAAGGCACGAGGTCAGCCGAGCTGTCCTCGGGCCTTTCCGTGCATTTACGAATGGCACCGCTTGGCTCTGGCGCCCCCCCCCCACCTTAGGCCAGACGCGGTACTGCACGCGCTTTGGCATGAATCGTGCTCGTTTTGCGAGACAACACTCGCAAACCGAGTTATGATTTTTAAAAATACAGTGCTCATATTGCAAAACGCTCGTTAACTGCATTCGTTATTGCGGATAATTCATAACTTCGGTATGGGCGTCTGCAGGTAGGGGCAAGGGGGGTCAAGTGCCCCCCCCCCCCCTGGAATCAGTGATCAGATATTAAATTCAGCACATTAGCGTCGGTATCGGGGTGCGGGCAGCCCGCACCTGGGTGCCACCCGCCATTGGGGTGACACCATCAAGGTGCTGTCGAGCCCCCCCCCCATCAGTGTAGTGTGACTTCAGCTCTTTTCCTTGCTCAGTCCAGCAGAGAACTCGGTGGCGCTGTGACAGGAGAAAGGTGAGCTGCGGGCTATCAGAGGTTTCCCCCGCTTGCCCCCCCTTTCTCCTGTCCAGGAGAAGAGATGGCGGCTCTCACTAGGTTCCCCTCCCAGCTTCCTGCCCTCTCCGTTCCTTCCCTATTGGCGATAACTGAGGGCCAATCAAAGGAGAGTAGAACATCATGGGACATGTAGTCTCAAAGATTGGCGGCCCCATTTTCCACAGGGAGGAGGCTACAGCTCGATCAAGAGAGAGATTGAGAGACTGCAGCCTGGAAAAAATCTGAGGAAGCGAGCGCTACAGGACAAAGAACGAGGAATGTGCTGGGCGGAAGCCAGAGAGAGAGCCACGCTGCCCAGAACCACTAGTAAGAGCCACGCTGCCCAGCACCACCAAAGAGAGAGCCACGCTGTCCAGCACCACCAAAGAGAGAGCCACGCTGCCCAGCACCACCAAAGAGAGAGCCACGCTGTCCAGCACCACCCAAGAGAGAGCCACGCTGTCCAGCACCACCCAAGAGAGAGCCACGCTGTCCAGCACCACCAAAGAGAGAGCCACGCTGTCCAGCACCACCAAAGAGAGAGCCACGCTGTCCAGCACCACCAAAGAGAGAGCCACGCTGTCCAGCACCACCAAAGAGAGAGCCACGCTGTCCAGCACCACCAAAGAGAGAGCCACGCTGTCCAGCACCACCAAAGAGAGAGCCACGCTGTCCAGCACCACCAAAGAGAGAGCCACGCTGTCCAGCACCACCAAAGAGAGAGCCACGCTGTCCAGCACCACCAAAGCGAGAGCCACGCTGTCCAGCACCACCAAAGAGAGAGCCACGCTGTCCAGCACCACCAAAGAGAGAGCCACGCTGTCCAGCACCACCCAAGAGAGAGCCACGCTGTCCAGCACCACCCAAGAGAGAGCCACGCTGTCCAGCACCACCCAAGAGAGAGCCACGCTGTCCAGCACCACCCAAGAGAGAGCCACGCTGTCCAGCACCACCCAAGAGAGAGCCACGCTGTCCAGCACCACCAAAGAGAGAGCCACGCTGTCCAGCACCACCAAAGAGAGAGCCACGCTGTCCAGCACCACCAAAGAGAGAGCCACGCTGTCCAGCACCACCAAAGAGAGAGCCACGCTGTCCAGCACCACCAAAGCGAGAGCCACGCTGTCCAGCACCACCAAAGCGAGAGCCACGCTGTCCAGCACCACCAAAGAGAGAGCCACGCTGTCCAGCACCACCAAAGAGAGAGCCACGCTGTCCAGCACCACCAAAGAGAGAGCCACGCTGTCCAGCACCACCAAAGAGAGAGCCACGCTGTCCAGCACCACCAAAGAGAGAGCCACGCTGTCCAGCACCACCAAAGAGAGAGCCACGCTGTCCAGCACCACCAAAGAGAGAGCCACGCTGTCCAGCACCACCAAAGAGAGAGCCACGCTGTCCAGCACCACCAAAGAGAGAGCCACGCTGTCCAGCACCACCAAAGAGAGAGCCACGCTGTCCAGCACCACCAAAGAGAGAGCCACGCTGTCCAGCACCACCAAAGAGAGAGCCACGCTGTCCAGCACCACCAAAGAGAGAGCCACGCTGTCCAGCACCACCAAAGAGAGAGCCACGCTGTCCAGCACCACCAAAGAGAGAGCCACGCTGTCCAGCACCACCAAAGAGAGAGCCACGCTGTCCAGCACCACCAAAGAGAGAGCCACGCTGTCCAGCACCACCAAAGAGAGAGCCACGCTGTCCAGCACCACCAAAGAGAGAGCCACGCTGTCCAGCACCACCAAAGAGAGAGCCACGCTGTCCAGCACCACTAGAGAGAGCCACGCTGTCCAGCACCACTAAAGAGAGCCACGCTGCCCAGTACCACCCGAGAGAGAAAGACTGAGCCACTACCAGGGTACAGACATGCTACACTACTGACCAGAGTCGCCCCCGGGGAACCCAGAGAGAACGATCGTCCAGCCGGAGGGATCACTGCTGTAGTTTTGCTGGATCAGGTAATCCTGTTGGCCATTATCCATTACTTATCCTAGGGACTGTACTACGTCTCTGACCATGATAATGTGATAATTACATTGTCGAAAAGGAGCCGGTACATGGGTGACCCTAAAATGATGCCCTACCCTGAAAAAAGTTTTGCGGACGCCCATCAACTTCGGATAGATTTGTATTCGTTACGTTCACTAACAGCCAAATTTGAAAGGAAATTCCAATACCTATAATTTAATAGTTACGTTATTATTAGTTCGGTATTATTTCATATTTTTCGAAATTTTCAGGTTTTCGTTCTTTTGAATTTTTTGACTTTCATTCTTATTTTCAGATTTTCAAATTTTTCGAATATTGAAATTCACCAAATATTCTGAAAAATTAGTTAAACGGGTTTTCGTTAATTCGGATATTGCACATGTCTAGAGTGAAGTATCGGAGCCGCCGTTTGCTTCCTCGCTTTTCGAGCGTCGCCCTCACGTCACTTCTTGGTGGTTATCATAGAACACATATGAAGGGTGGAAGTTTCAGTGCCGCTCCGGCTGCAGACTTGTCACTGTGGTCGGGATAGGGAGGACGGTCTGGGGGGGCGCAACTTCAAAACCAAGGCTGAGTCTTTTAACCACCCCGAAAACCCCCGGCGCTAAGGTGACAGGAGGTCCTCTGGGGGGGGGAGAAGTTGAAGCCGCTCACCTGGCCGGCCTGGGCGGATCATCTTACGGTCGCACACACAACAGGAACACTTGGCCGAGTCTTTAGCGGTTTAAATATTCATTGCGGCTTTGTGCTGATCGTTTTGTTTCTTGTAAGGCCCCCAAAGGGAGGATTTGCTGGAGAGGCAGGCAGAAGGGGGGCAGCTGGCAGGATTCTTCGGAGCGGGCGGGCCTGGAGCTTGATCCGCGCCATTCTGCACCCAGGATAATGGCAACCGCCGGCACTCCGTTATTTCTAGCGCAGCTTTCTGCTGACTGATGCCTTTTATTACATCTTTATGTAATTAATGATATTTTATAATCTCATAATATTATTTTATAACAATATAATATGTAGACATGTGCACAATAGAAAAATTTGTTTAGTTTCGTATTGTTTCTGTTCGTTTCCGCTGATTCGTAACGATTCGTAATTTCGTAAGTCGTCGGTGTTCGTATTCGGACTCGTTCGTATTTTCGTAGAGTTATTTTGTTGATTCGTTTTTCCGTTAATTTTAATTTTCGTTTATTCGAAATTCGTATTTTCGTTATATTTTGTATTCGGACGCATTCGTATTTTCGTAGATTTAGTTACTTTCGTAAGATTGATTTATTCGTACTTTCGTAACATTGTTTTCGTAGATTCGTAATCGGAGCATAATTCATAATTTTATGTAATGTGTATGCTATTATTACATTGTAAGAGACACGGAAAATTACAAATCGAAAAAAAAAGTTACGAATGTACGAATTTTTTCGTTCACTCCATTCGAAGCACGTTAAGCAGCGCCATTGTAAGAGACACGGAAAATTACGAATCGACAAAAAAAAAAAAAAGTTACGAATGTACGAATTTTTTCGTTCAATCCATTCGAAGCGCGTTAAGCAGCGCCATTGTAAGAGACATGGAAAATTACGAATCGCAAAAAAAAAAAAAAAGTTACGAATGTACGAATTTTTTCGTTCAATCCTTTCGAAGCACGTTAAGCAGCGCCATTGTAAGAGACACAGAGAATTACAAATCAACAAAAAAAAAAGTTACGAATGTACGAATTTTTTCGTTCATTTTGATTTTCGTTGTTTCTGTTTTCGTTTTTCGGATTTTCATTCTTTCGTAGTTTCGTTGTTTCTAATTTAATTTAATTTCGTATTTTCGTTGTTTTTCATATTCGTTCGTTTCGATAGTTCGTTATTCGTTGGAATTTTTAGCGAATCATTCGTTCATCAACGAATATAGCGAATTTGAACAGAAAACAAATTAAATCTAAACAAATTGCACATGTCTAATAATATGATATAATATAATAAAATGATAATGTAAAACAATATATTATAATAACTTTTCATTATAATATAATAAATAAATTAATTTAATAAATAATATATCAATTAATATAATAAATAATATATAAATTAATATATTATAAACATTATTCACAAATAAAAGTTAAGTATGATAGGACCGAAAAGGAAATTAGGGTTTAATTTTCCAAATAGAATCAGACCTCTTTCTTGCTTTCCTTGCAGTGGAGGAGGAGTTAATTAGTGACATCCTGAGAAATATTGTCTGGCCCCACCCCCCTCCACAACATCATCGCTGATTCCCAGCACGGCTCACACTATAAGACAAGGAGGTTACATGCTGTATAGTGCCTCATACAGCTTTATTATACAAATCAGGCAGAGAGGGCACTCTACTTCCTGGTTCTACTGACGCGTTTCACCCCTTCTATCTAATGTTAGTTATAATTTACTGATGTGTCCCCCCCCCCTCAATTGCTCCTAGTCATAATAGACTGATGCATTCCCCGCCGCCCCCCCCCCCCCTCAATTGGTCTTGGTCATAGTGCACTGACGGGTTTCACCCATCGCATCTGGTCTTAGTTATAATTTTACTGCATTTTGCTCCTCCCAATTGGTCTTAGTCATAGTGTAGTGTAGTGTGTAGTGTACTGTCCTGACACATTTCACCTCTCTGGTCTCATCTTTGTGTTAGACTGACCTGTTTTGTCCCTCCTGTCTGGTCTTAGTTGTAGTGGACTGACGCATTTCACCCCTCCTATCTGGTCTTGGTTATAATTTACTGATGCCCCCCCCCCCCCCAATTAGTCCTAGTCATAATAGACTGATGTATAGTATATGGGCAGGCTAGGGTATTATTAGGACCCATGGTAGGGCCGGACCTGGTCGGGGCTCCTTTTGCATGAATTACTGCATCAATGCATTCTGGGGAGCCGTGTCATCTGCTGGTGTTGGTCCTTTGTGTTTTATCAAGTGCAAGGTCAGCGCAGCCCTCTAGCAGGAAATTCTAGAGCACTTCATGCTTCCTTCTGCTGACCAGCTTTATGGAGATGATGATTTCACCTGCCCACACTGCCAACAGTACCGATACCTGGTCACATGATCATGGGATCACTGTGCTTGATTGGCCAGCAAACTCGCCTGACCTAAACCCCATAGAGAATCTGTGGGGTTTTGTCAAGAGGAAGATGAGAGACATCAGACCCAACAATGCTATCAGAGCAACCTGGGCTTCCATCACACCTCAGCCGTGCCACAGGCTGATCTCCTCCATGCCACGCCGCATTGATCCTGTAATTCGTGCAAAAGGAGCCCCGACCAAGTACTGAGTGTATACTATATACTGTACATGGACAGACTTCTCACTAAGACAACATTTCTGTATGTAATCTGATTTTCTGAGATTTCATGAGATGAGTAATCCATAATCATCAAAATGAAAAGAGAGAAATGTTTAAAATATATCACTGTGTGAGTAACACATCTATATAATATATATGACTTTCACTTTTTGAATTAAATTTTTTTTTTTTTATTATCAAATTTTATTGTTTTTTTTTTTTTAACATTTCCATTTAAAAACCATCTTGAATCATTTGTACACACATTTTAACATGAAAACATCCTCATCTCTTATTCCCCCCTCCCCCCAAAAAAAACAAAACAAAAAAAAAAAAAAAAAATGTTTACCTGTACACACATACATACATATACGTATACACCTCTATATACATCTATACATATACATACACATAGTCGCCTCCCTCCCGCTCTCCCTCTCCCTCCTCTCCCCCCCCCCACCCGCAAGCTGGGTCGTGAGTGAGAAAAAAAAAGAAAAAGTTAAATTATTATTTTTTTATTAAGTGTATGAGGCTTCTTAGGGCCATATTACCGTATTTATCGGCGTATAACACGCACCGGCGTATAACACGCACCCCAAGTTTAGGAGGGAATTTTGAGGAAAAAAAGTTTTAGTAGAGCAGTTTAGGGAAAAAAAAAAACTTACATTTAAGCGTCATTTGCAGCCTTGCCCAGCGTCATTTGCAGCCTTGCCCAGCGTCATTTGCAGCCTTGCCCAGCGTCATTTGCAGCCTTGCCCAGCGTCATTTGCAGCTTGCCCAGCATCATTTGCAGCCTTGCCCAGCGTCATTTGCAGCCTTGCCCAGCGTAATTTGCAGCCTTGCCCAGCGTCGTTTGCAGCCTTGCCCAGCGTCATTTGCAGCCTTGCCCAGCGTCGTTTGCAGCCTTGCCAAGCGTCGTTTGCAGCCTTGCCAAGCGTCATTTGCAGCCTTGCCCAGCGTCATTTGCAGCCTTGCCCAGCGTCATTTGCAGCCTTGCCCAGCGTCGTTTGTAGCTTGCCCAGCGTCGTTTGTAGCTTGCCCAGCGTCGTTTGTAGCTTGGCCAGCGTCGTTTGCAGCCTTGCCCAGCGTCATTTGCAGCCTTGCCCAGCGTCATTTGCAGCTTGCCCAGCGTCATTTGCAGCCTTGCCCAGCGTCATTTGCAGCTTGCCCAGCGTCATTTGCAGCCTTGCCCAGCGTCATTTTGCAGCCTTGCCCAGCGTCATTTGCAGCCTTGCCCAGCGTCATTTGCAGCTTGCCCAGCATCATTTGCAGCCTTGCCAAGCGTCATTTGCAGCCTTGCCAAGCGTCATTTGCAGCCTTGCCCAGCGTCATTTGCAGCCTTGCCCAGCGTCATTTGCAGCCTTGCCCAGCGTAATTTGCAGCCTTGCCCAGCGTCGTTTGCAGCCTTGCCAAGCGTCATTTGCAGCCTTGCCCAGCGTCGTTTGTAGCTTGCCCAGCGTCGTTTGTAGCTTGCACAGCGTCGTTTGTAGCTTGCCCAGCGTCGTTTGCAGCCTTGCCCAGCGTCATTTGCAGCCTTGCCCAGCGTCATTTGCAGCCTTGCCCAGCGTCATTTGCAGCCTTGCCCAGCGTCATTTGCAGCCTTGCCCAGCGTCGTTTGCAGCCTTGCCCAGCGTCATTTGCAGCCTTGCCCAGCGTCATTTGCAGCCTTGCCCAGCGTCATTTGCAGCCTTGCCCAGCGTCGTTTGTAGCTTGCCCAGCGTCGTTTGTAGCTTGCCCAGCGTCGTTTGTAGCTTGCCCAGTGTCATTTGCAGTTTGCCAGCGTCATTTGCCAGCGTCATTTGCAGCCTTGCCGACGTTTAAATCTCCCGCCGCGAGACAAACCGTGCATGCGCGGCCGAAAAAGACCGAATCGCGGCCGAAAAAGACCGAGCCGACTGTTCCGCTCGGAGTCCCGCCTCCCTGCTGTTTCGGAGCGAGCGCAGTGAGGCGGGACTACGAGCGGAGCTAAACAGTCGGCTCAGTCTTTTTCGGCCGCTGTTCGGTCTTTTTCGTCCGCGGTCGCCATTTTTCGGCGCCGCAACCAATTTTTGTCATTTTTTTGGGGGGTATCGGCGTATAACACGCGCCCACGACTTTCCCCCGATTTTAAGGGGGAAAAAGTGCGTGTTTACGCCGATAAATATGGTACTAACTTTTACTTTATCCCCCTTTCTCCTTTATAATTTGTGATTAAAAGTTGTGTTTCCGTAAACTAAAAAAAAATAAATAAATAAATAAATATAAAAAATCAAAAATATAAAAATCCCCAAGTGATTTGTGAATATAGATTGATTCATAATGTACTTCCCAGGTCAATGGGAGGAGAGGGGAGAGAGAGAGAGGACCAGAGAGGAACAAGAAAGAAAACTTTTTGAGTTGAATTACTGAAATAAATTAACTTTTTGATATTCTAGTTTTATGGGATGTACCTGTAAATACCTGAAATACATTTTTTTTTTTTTTAAGTCCCAGTTTTGAGCGGAGTCACCTTTGCCCGCACTTGTTAGAAGCGGGTCCAATGACTTGTTCAGGGCATTTGTTCATTTTAGATGCAGTCTGTGACTTCGGACTCAATTCACAGAGCTAACACACCCGGGATCCCTATCTCCCAGAAAGTGACGGTTATTTTCAGCCGCGTTCAGTGAGATTTGATAATTGGACGGTGAATGTAAAGATTCTCCTCCTTGTGAACTCTGTGGGGTTTTTTTTTTTTTTTGTCTGGCGCGGTTCGGGTCATTGTGCGCTCCAGGGTGATTTTTATAAGATTACAGAAGAGTTTAATTCTGCCACAACTGGATTACATAACGAGGACAAAATGTATTCTCAATAACCGACATCCCGATCACTCATCCGAAGCGATTGAAAATTACGATGAGCCGGTTTCATCTTACATAGGAGATCAGTTTACTGAGAGAAAGCATTCAAATGATCTGCGAGGGCCTTTATCACATTACCCGTGTGTGTGTGTGTGTGTGTGTGCGTGTGTGTGTCTGTGTGTGTGTGTCTGTGTGTGTGTGTCTGTGTGTGTGTGTCTGTGTGTGTGTGTCTGTGTGTGTGTCTGTGTGTGTGTGTGTGTGTGTGTGTGTGTGTGTCTGTGTGTGTGTCTGTGTGTGTGTCTGTGTGTGTGTGTGTGTCTGTGTCTGTGTGTGTGTCTGTGTGTGTGTCTGTGTGTCTGTGTGTGTGTGTGTGTCTGTGTGTGTGTGTGTGTGTGTGTCTGTCTGTGTGTGTGTGTGTCTGTCTGTGTGTCTGTGTGTGTGTGTGTCTGTGTGTGTGTCTGTCTGTGTGTGTGTCTGTGTGTCTGTGTGTGTGTGTCTGTCTGTGTCTGTGTGTGTGTGTGTCTGTGTGTGTCTGTGTGTGTCTGTGTCTGTCTGTCTGTGTGTCTGTGTGTGTGTGTCTCTGTGTGTGTGTGTGTGTGTGTGTGTGTGTGTGTCTGTTGTGTCTGTGTCTGTGTGTGTGTCTGTGTGTGTGTGTGTGTCTGTGTGTGTGTGTGTCTGTGTGTGTCTGTGTGTGTGTGTCTGTGTGTGTGTGTGTGTGTGTGTCTGTGTGTGTGTGTGTCTGTGTGTGTCTGTGTGTGTCTGTGTGTGTGTGTGTGTCTGTGTGTGTGTCTGTGTGTGTCTGTGTGTGTCTGTGTGTGTGTGTCTGTGTGTGTGTGTGTCTGTGTGTGTGTGTGTGTGTGTCTGTGTCTGTGTGTGTGTGTCTGTGTGTGTGTGTGTGTGTGTGTGTGTGTGTGTGTGTGTCTGTGTGTGTCTGTCTGTGTGTGTCTGTGTCTGTGTGTGTGTCTGTGTGTGTGTGTGTGTCTGTGTGTGTGTGTGTCTGTGTGTGTCTGTGTGTGTGTGTCTGTGTGTGTGTGTCTGTGTGTGTCTGTGTCTGTGTGTGTGTGTCTGTGTGTGTGTGTCTGTGTGTGTGTGTCTGTGTGTGTGTCTGTGTGTGTCTGTGTGTGTGTCTGTGTGTGTGTGTCTGTGTGTGTGTGTCTGTGTGTGTCTGTGTGTGTCTGTGTGTGTGTGTGTGTGTGTGTGTGTCTGTGTGTGTGTGTCTGTGTGTGTGTGTCTGTGTGTGTGTGTCTGTGTGTGTGTGTCTGTGTCTGTGTGTGTCTGTGTCTGTGTCTGTCTGTGTCTGTGTCTGTCTGTGTCTGTGTCTGTCTGTGTGTGTGAGAGCGCTGCATGCATGAAAGAAGACATTATCACTCCGCCGTCCAAACTGAAAATCATTGGAATTTATAGACGGCCTGCTGGTCACTCAAAGGCATTTCTATAGCTTGCCCAGCCCCCCACTGCCCTGGAAATCTCCCCATTGCCAATAATCCGAGGTTCTGGGAACACCGTCTCCTGATCTCTGTGAATATGCAGGTGACGCATTCCTAGCCCCGCCCTTTGTAGCTTGCTTGGGGTAGTGGATTACAGACACCGGGACCTTCGGTAGATGATATATGGTGAATGAGAGATTAGTTTTGCCTAAACTATATTAAGCCCTTGGCTACTACCGATTCCCCAACCGGGAGGCCGGCTTTCTGATCATGTGACTGCTGTGATTGGGTGTCACAGAATCACATGATCGAAAGCTTTCCAATTGCAAGTATGTATCTGGAGCTCCTTGTGACGGCGTAGTTGGGGCCTGATCACACCTTAGCGTTGTAAAAAGCAATATGCGCTTTTTAGCGCTTTTTAATGTGTTGTGTTAAAATTCAACGCATAATGTGTGTACATGTGTCTTGCGTGTGTTTTCCTCCTCGGACACCTGGGAAAAATGGATGTGACCCCAGAAAAATGCACTTAAAAAAACGTGCATTGCGTTTTTGATGTGCTACCTTTGAATATAATGGAAGGTGCGTTTTTAGCCCCACTGTATGTAGGAATGTAGCCACCCTGTCTTGGTCCCACCGTATCTAGGAACGTAGCCACCCTGCCTTGGTCCCACTGTATGTAGGAATGTGGCCACCCGGTTTTGGTCCCACCGTATCTAGGAACGTAGTCACCCTGTTTTGGTCCCACCGTATGTAGGAACGTAGCCACCCTGCCTTGGTCCCACCGTATGTAGGAACGTGGCCACCCTGCCTTGGTCCCACCGTATCTAGGAACGTAGCCACCATGCCTTGGTCCCACTGTATGTAGGAATGTGGCCACCCTGCCTTGGTCCCACCGTATGTAGGAATGTAGCCATCCTGTCTCGGTCCCACCGTATGTAGGAACGTAGCCCCCCTGCCTTGGTCCCACCGTATGTAGGAATGTAGCCACCCTGTCTTGCCTCCACTGTATATAGGAACGTAGCCACCCTGCCTTGGTCTCACCGTATGTAGGAATGTAACCATCCTGTCTCGGTCCCACTGTATCTAGGAACGTAGTCATCCTGTTTTGGTCCCACCGTTTCTAGGAACGTAGTCACCCTGTTTTGGTCCCACCGTATCTAGGAACGTAGCCACCCTGCCTTGGTCCCACTGTATGTAGGAATGTGGCCACCCTGTTTTGGTCCCACCGTATCTAGGAACGTAGCCACCCTGCCTTGGTCCCACTGTATGTAGGAATGTGGCCACCCTGCCTTGGTCCCACCGTATGTAGGAATGTAGCCATCCTGTCTCGGTCCCACCGTATGTAGGAACGTAGCCCCCCTGCCTTGGTCCCACCGTATGTAGGAATGTGGCCACCCTGTCTTGGTCCCACTGTATGTAGGAACGTAGCCACCCTGTGTTGGTCTCACCATATGTAGGAACGTAGCCATCCAGTCTTGGTCCCACTGTATGTAGGAATGTGGCCACCCTACCTTGGTCCCACCGTATGTAGGAACGTAGCCACCCTGCCTTGGTCCCACCATATGTAGGAACGTAGCCACCCTGCCTTGGTCCCACCATATGTAGGAACGTAGCCACCCTGTTTTGGTCCCACTGTATGTAGGAATGTGGCCAACCTGCCTTGGTTCCACCGTATGTAGGAACGTAGCCACCCTGTTTTGGTCCCACTGTATGTAGGAATGTGGCCAACCTGCCTTGGTCCCACCGTATGTAGGAACGTAGCCACCCTGCCTTGGTCCCACCATATGTAGGAACGTAGCCACCCTGTTTTGGTCCCACCGTATGTAGGAACGTAGCCCCCCTATCTTGGTCTCACTGTATGTAGGAATGTAGCCCCCCTGCCTTGGTCCCACCGTATGTAGGAACGTAGCCACCCTGTCTTGGTCCCACTGTATGTAGGAATGTAGCCCCCCTGCCTTGGTCCCACCGTATGTAGGAACGTAGCCATCCTGTCTTGGTCTCACTGTATATAGGAATGTAGCCCCCCTGCCTTGGTCCCACTGTATATAGGAATGTAGCCCCCCTGCCTTGGTCCCACTGTATATAGGAATGTAGCCCCCCTGCCTTGGTCCCACCGTATGTAGGAATGTAGCCCCCCTGCCTTGGTCTCACTGTATGTAGGAATGTAGCCCCCCTGCCTTGGTCCCACCGTATGTAGGAATGTAGCCCCCCTGCCTTGGTCCCACCGTATGTAGGAATGTAGCCCCCCTGCCTTGGTCCCACCGTATGTAGGAATGTAGCCCCCCTGCCTTGGTCCCACTGTATATAGGAATGTAGCCCCCCTGCCTTGGTCCCACCGTATGTAGGAACGTAGCCACCATGCCTTGGTCTCACTGTATGTAGGAATGTAGCCCCCCTGTCTTGCTCACTTATGAGATGGACTAGGCTCTGTGCTACAGATAAGGGTGTGGTTTTGTGGGCGTGATCAGTGTTTCTCCAGATTTCCTTTTTAAGATGTGATATATTTGTATACTTATCAAATCAAATCATTCCCCACATCTATTACCTTTTCTACCTCCCTTTAGAATGTAAGCTCTACGAGCCGGGCCCTCCTGTCCCTTCTGTATTGTACTGTCCCCCCTCTACATTGTAAAGCGCTGCGTAAACTGTTGGCACTATATAAATCGTGTATAATAGTAATAATATATGAAAGTCTATCCTTTTCAATGATTTATACCTATATCTATATCATATGTAATAGACATCCTTTCATATGATTCGTGTTTGTTAACAATATCTTTTCAATAAAAAAGTTTGTAATATAAAAAATAAAAGCCTTATAGTAGGCATGGTGGTCAGTCTTGTCATTGGCACCTGGCAAGTTTCTTCCCACCCCTGGAGCCCAAAGAATGACGGATTATTTGTTACCGGTGTGAGATAAATGTGATCAATAAAGTTTTTATTCCTCCAATGAGGGCTGCTCTGCTTAGACTGCCAGCCCAACAACACGCAGATAGAATGTAAACAATGGAGCGATGGGCGCCGCTCACATCGGAGTGTATCGGAAACATGCGATTCTGACCGCGTATTTCTGCAAACGTGTGAAAAACGAACTGAAACTCGCAACACGTTATTTCTTAATGGCTCCCCAAACTTTTGCGTGTTTCCTATGCAACAAAACGCACAATAAATGCGTAAAAACACCCTTCACAGAACTCGCTTGGCTCAGTGCCAAAATTTGGTACATGAGCTTCTTTTAACATGTTTTTGGAATGGAGGGAGGCCAATTCAAATGAATGGTGCCGCTCCAAGACCGCCCTATAAAAAGTGATACCGCTGTGTGAACAGGTCCTAAGTCTTCGTAGTGCAGCCAATAATCCTCATTTTCTTCCCTCTCTGCTGTGGCAGAATCTGGTTGGTTGATGTGGGCTAAATGTGCACTTTGCACGTTATACCTCACCGGCCACTTTATGAGGTCCCCCTTGCTAGTAGCGGGTTGGACCTCCTTTATTGGGTCCCCCTTGCTAGTAGCGGGTTGGACCCCCTTTATTGGGTCACTCTTGCTAGTAGCGGGTTGGACCCCCTTTATTAGGTCCCTCTTGCTAGTAGCGGGTTGGACCCCCTTTATTAGGTCCTCCTTGCTAGTAGCGGGTTGGACCCCCTTTATTAGGTCCTCCTTGCTAGTAGCGGGTTGGACCCCCTTTATTGGGTCCCCCTTGCTAGTAGCGGGTTGGACCCCCTTTATTAGGTCCCCCTTGCTAGTAGCGGGTTGGACCCCCTTTATTAGGTCCCCCTTGCTAGTAGCGGGTTGCACCCCCTTTATTGGGTCCTCCTTGCTAGTAGTGGGTTGGACCCCCTTTATTGGGTCCCTCTTGCTAGTAGCGGGTTGGACTCCCTTTATTGGGTCCCTCTTGCTAGTAGCACGTTGGACCCCCTTTATTAGGTCCTCCTTGCTAGTAGTGGGTTGGACCCCCTTTATTAGGCCCTTTTGGCTAGTAGCGGGTTGGACCCCCTTTATTAGGTCCTTTTTGCTAGTAGCAGGTTGGACCCCCTTTATTAGCGGGTTGGACCCCCTTTATTAGGCCCCCCTTGCTAGTAGCGGGTTGGACTCCCTTTATTAGGTCCCCCTTGCTAGTAGCAGGTTGGACCCCCTTTATTAGGTCCCCCTTGCTAGTAGCGGGTTGGACCCCCTTTATTAGGTCCCCCTTGCTAGTAGCGGGTTGGACCCCCTTTATTAGGCCCCCCTTGCTAGTAGCGGGTTGGACTCCCTTTATTAGGTCCTCCTTGCTAGTAGCGGGTTGGACCCCCTTTATTAGGCCCCCCTTGCTAGTAGCGGGTTGGACTCCCTTTATTAGGTCCCCCTTGCTAGTAGCGGGTTATTGGAGTTACTGTCGCCTTCCTATCATCTGGAACCAGTCTGCCCATTCTCCTCCGACCTCAACAAGGCATTTTCCTCCACACAACTGCCGCTCACTGGATATTTTCTCTTTTTCCCACCATTCTCTGTAATCCTGAGAGATGATTGTGTGTGAAAATCCCAGAAATCCTCAGACCAGCCGCTCTGCCACCAACAACCATCCCGCGTTCAAAGTCACCGAGATCCCCTTTCTTCCCAATTCTGATGTTCAGGTTGAACTTCAGCAAATTGTCTTCACCACGTCTAGATGTCTAAATGCATTGAGTTGCTGCCGTGTGATTGGCTGATTAGTAATTTGTGTTACCGAGCAACTGATCAGGTGTACCTAGTAAAGTGTGCGGTGAGTGTGGAATGTTGCGCGGTGAGTGTGGAATGTTGCGCGGTGAGTGTGGAATGTTGCGCGGCGAGTGCGGAATGTTGTGCGGCGAGTGCGGAATGTTGTGCGGCGAGTGCGGAATGTTGTGCGGTGAGTGCGGAATGTTGCGCGGCGAGTGCGGAATGTTGCGCGGCGAGTGCGGAATGTTGTGCGGCGAGTGCGGAATGTTGTGCGGTGAGTGCGGAATGTTGTGCGGTGAGTGCGGAATGTTGTGCGGTGAGTGCGGAATGTTGTGCGGTGAGTGCGGAATGTTGTGCGGTGAGTGTGGAATGTTGTGCGGTGAGTGCGGAATGTTGTGCGGTGAGTGCGGAATGTTGTGCGGTGAGTGCGGAATGTTGTGTACGGTGAGTATGGAATGTTGTGCGGTGAGTGCGGAATGTTGTGCGGTGAGTGCGGAATGTTGTCACACACACTCTGATCTGTGCGGATGTTGTGCGGTGAGTGCGGAATGTTGTGCGGTGAGTGCGGAATGTCGTGCGGCGAGTGCGGAATGTTGTCACACACACTCTGATCTGTGCGGATGTTGGTTTTGCAGATGGCCGAGCAGTTGATGACTCTGGCGTACGATAATGGAATTAACCTTTTTGACACAGCGGAGGTTTACGCCGCAGGGAAGTAAGTAAAGAATTGACCTCTATTGTCTGCTATGAATGTATATTGATTTCCTCCAATCACTGGGCTGCATATCAGAAATATCTGCACACTGTCCAATCAGATTCCTTGATTTTCCTCGTCTTGGATGGAGCGGAGCGGCTGTTTTATGAAAATCAAGGATCAGGGTTGTCACTGAATCCAGGAACCCTCACCGTTAAAACGACCTGCAAAATCTGGTTGCTTTAGGCAACAAATCTAAATTGTCCAATTCATTCAGAACATTTTTATTATCCCCGGAGCTGACCAAAGTTAGAGCCGGTGATTGGCTCGCTTCAATCGTTCCTTCTTTCCTTTCTTACCAGAATTCTAATTCAATTCTATGCAAAAAAAAAAAAAATTGTCTTTCAGTACAAACCTTATGATCTCATCACTGGGTCTCTGTGCTTCTCTCTGCAACGCAGGCAGATCATGGCTCTCACCTCTGCTCCTCCAGCAGTGATCCCTGTCCTCTGCCCCTCCAGCGGTGATCCCTGTCCTCTGTCCCTCCAGCGGTGATCCCTGTCCTCTGCCCTCTCCAGCGGTGATCCCTGTCCTCTGCCCTCTCCAGCGGTGATCCCTGTCCTCTGCCTTCTCCAGCGGTGATCCCTGTCCTCTGCCCTCTCCAGCGGTGATCCCTGTCCTCTGCCTTCTCCAGCGGTGATCCCTGTCCTCTGCCCTCTCCAGCGGTGATCCCTGTCCTCTGCCTTCTCCAGCGGTGATCCCTGTCCTCTGCCCTCTCCAGCGGTGATCCCTGTCCTCTGCCCTCTCCAGCGGTGATCCCTGTCCTCTGCTTCTCCAGCGGTGATCCCTGTCCTCTGCTTCTCCAGCGGTGATCCCTGTCCTCTGTCCCTCCAGCGGTGATCCCTGTCCTTTGTCCCTCCAGCGGTGATCCCTGTCCTCTGCCCTCTCCAGCGGTGATCCCTGTCCTCTGCCCTCTCCAGCGGTGATCCCTGTCCTCTGCCCTCTCCAGCGGTGATCCCTGTCCTCTGCTTCTCCAGCGGTGATCCCTGTCCTCTGCTTCTCCAGCGGTGATCCCTGTCCTCTGCTTCTCCAGCGGTGATCCCTGTCCTCTGTCCCTCCAGCGGTGATCCCTGTCCTCTGTCCCTCCAGCGATGATCCCTGTCCTCTGCCCTCTCCAGCGGTGATCCCTGTCCTCTGCCTTCTCCAGCGGTGATCCCTGTCCTCTGCTTCTCCAGCGGTGATCCCTGTCCTCTGTCCCGTCCCGTCCTCTGCCCTGCTGACGTCCCGTCCTCTGCCCTGCTGACGTCCCGTCCTCTGCCCTGCTGCTGACGTCCCGTCCTCTGCCCTGCTGCTGACGTCCCGTCCTCTGCCCTGCTGCTGACGTCCCGTCCTCTGCCCTGCTGCTGACGTCCCGTCCTCTGCCCTGCTGCTGACGTCCCGTCCTCTGCCCTGCTGCTGACGTCCCGTCCTCTGCCCTGCTGCTGACGTCCCGTCCTCTGCCCTGCTGCTGACGCCCCGTCCTCTGCCCTGCTGCTGACGCCCCGTCCTCTGCCCTGCTGCTGACGTCCCGTCCTCTGCCCTGCTGCTGACGTCCCGTCCTGTGCCCTGCTGCTGACGTCCCGTCCTCTGCCCTGCTGCTGACGTCCCGTCCTCTGCCCTGCTGCTGACGTCCCGTCCTCTGCCCTGCTGCTGACGTCCCGTCCTCTGCCCTGCTGACGTCCCGTCCTCTTCCCTGCTGACGTCCCGTCCTGTGCCCTGCTGACGTCCCGTCCTCTGCCCTGCTGACGTCCCGTCCTCTGCCCTGCTGACGTCCCGTCCTCTGCCCTGCTGACGTCCCGTCCTCTGCCCTGCTGACGTCCCGTCCTCTGCCCTGCTGACGTCCCGTCCTCTGCCCTGCTGACGTCCCGTCCTCTTCCCTGCTGACGTCCCGTCCTGTCCTCTTCCCTGCTGACGTCCCGCCCTCTGCCCTGCTGACGTCCCGCCCTCTGCCCTGCTGACCCCGCCCTCTGCCCTGCTGACGTCCCGCCCTCTGCCCTGCTGACGTCCCGCCCTCTGCCCTGCTGATGTCCCGCCCTCTGCCCTGCTGACGCCCCGCCCTCTGCCCTGCTGTCTGCCCAGCTGACGCCCCGTCCTCTGCCCAGCTGACGCCCCGTCCTCTGCCCAGCTGACGCCCCGTCCTCTGCCCAGCTGACGCCCCGTCCTCTGCCCAGCTGACGCCCCGTCCTCTGCCCAGCTGACGCCCCGTCCTCTGCCCAGCTGACGCCCCGTCCTCTGCCCAGCTGACCCCCCTGTCCTTTGCCCTGCTGACGTCCTGTCCCCGGCCCCCTTGACGTTTTTTTTACTGCACCCCCACATCAGACAGGCTAGATCCGGCCCTGAGCAGTTTTAATTACAGGGCGGAGCCTGCACCGCTGTACATGACTGAAGGGGCCGCTATTTTTTGGAAGCAGAAGAGAAAAAGAAAATGACCGACACATACTGATGTGAAGATGAAAGCGGCTTCCCCCATTAACCGGCGCCAATAAATGGACCAGAATTTGGACATCACATAAAGACAATAATTGAGTTACAAATCCTTTTCCATGAAAATCTTTGTTCTCCGTTTGTATCAGAATTTCTGAGAATCTTCATTTTGGTAGAAAAGACATTTTTTTGGCTGCAATTTCCGGCCTGAAATGAAGTGATGCCGAGTGGAGAGATTTCCATCATTAATTCCCCTTCAGATGATCCTCTGTATGTGAGTCCCGATATCTGTCCTCCCAGATCTTCCCTGTATAGAGAATTCCCAGAGGAGTCCATTGAAGACCAGAAACCCTTCTAGAAGAATCTCATTGTATGGAGGAGGATCTGATATCCACACCCGGGGCTCAGAGACCTCATGGGGCCCCGAGGGCATTCCTTTGTCTGAAACTTATTAATAATTCCTATGTGTGTCTATACATCAGACCGAAGAACTACAGGAGACGGTCAGAGACTGCAGACATTATACAGGAGATGGTCAGAGACTGCAGACATGCTACAGGAGACGGTCAGAGACTGCAGACATGATACAGGAGAAGGTCAGAGGCTGCAGACATGATACAGGAGATGGTCAGAGGCTGCAGACATGATACAGGCGATGGTCAGAGACTGTAGACAAAATACAGGAGACGGTCAGAGACTGCAGACATAATACAGGAGGCGGTCAGAGACTGCAGACATGATACAGGCGATGGTCAGAGACTGCAGACATGATACAGGAGATGGTCAGAGGCTGCAGACATGATACAGGCGATGGTCAGAGACTGCAGACAAAATACAGGAGGCGGTCAGAGACTGCAGACATGATACAGGCGATGGTCAGAGACTGCAGACATAGTACATGAGATGGTCAGAGACTGCAGACATGATACAGGCGATGGTCAGAGACTGCAGACATAATACAGGAGATGGTCAGAGACTGCAGACATGATACAGGAGATGGTCAGAGACTGCAGACATACAGGAGACGGTCAGAGACTGCAGACATGATACAGGAGATGGTCAGAGACTGCAGACATGATACAGGAGATGGTCAGAGACTGCAGACATACAGGAGACGGTCAGAGACTGCAGACATGATACAGGAGATGGTCAGAGACTGCAGACATGATACAGGAGAAGGTCAGAGACTGCAGACATTATACATGAGATGGTCAGAGACTGCAGACATGATACAGGAGAAGGTCAGAGACTGCAGACATAGTACAGGAGAAGGTCAGAGACTGCAGACATGATACAGGAGAAAGGCTCAGAGACTGCAGACATGATACAGGAGACAGTCAGAGACTGCAGACATGATACAGGAGACGGTCAGAGACTGCAGACATGATACAGGAGACGGTCAGAGACTGCAGACATGATACAGGAGAAGGTCAGAGACTGCAGACATGATACAGGAGACGGTCAGAGACTGCAGACACTGATACAGGAGAAGGTCAGAGACTGCAGACATGATACAGGAGACGGTCAGAGACTGCAGACATGATACAGGAGAAGGTCAGAGACTGCAGACATGTACAGGAGATGGTCAGAGACTGCAGACATGATACAGGAGAAGGTCAGAGACTGCAGACATGATACAGGAGAAGGTCAGAGACTGCAGACATAGTACAGGAGAAGGTCAGAGACTGCAGACATATTACAGGAGAAGGTCAGAGACTGCAGACATGATACAGGAGAAGGTCAGAGACTGCAGACATAGTACAGGAGAAGGTCAGAGACTGCAGACATGCTACAGGAGAAGGTCAGAGACTGCAGACATGATACAGGAGACGGTCAGAGACTGCAGACATGCTACAGGAGACGGTCAGAGACTGCAGACATGATACAGGAGACGGTCAGAGACTGCAGACATGATACAGGAGATGGTCAGAGACTGCAGACATGATACAGGAGATGGTCAGAGACTGCAGACATGATACAGGAGACGGTCAGAGACTGCAGACATGCTACAGGAGACGGTCAGAGACTGCAGACATGCTACAGGAGACGGTCAGAGACTGCAGACATGCTACAGGAGACGGTCAGAGACTGCAGACATGCTACAGGAGACGGTCAGAGACTGCAGACATGCTACAGGAGACGGTCAGAGACTGCAGACATGCTACAGGAGACGGTCAGAGACTACAGACATGCTACAGGAGACGGTCAGAGACTGCAGACATGCTACAGGAGACGGTCAGAGACTGCAGACATGCTACAGGAGACGGTCAGAGACTGCAGACATGCTACAGGAGACGGTCAGAGACTGCAGACATGCTACAGGAGACGGTCAGAGACTGCAGACATGCTACAGGAGACGGTCAGAGACTGCAGACATGCTACAGGAGACGGGTCAGAGACTGCAGACATGCTACAGGAGACGGTCAGAGACTGCAGACATTGTACAGGAGATGGTCAGAGACCAAAATAGTGTCATACGTCCAAGGTGGGAAGAGGGGCTTTCTCAGCTAAGCACACCCTCCTGTCTGCATGCCTGAGCTAAGGGCAGATTGATTCCAGGACGTAAATGCTTCATGAATCATCTCCCCCCTACTCCAAGATGGTCACAGCTAGAAATGCTAGCTAAAGCATGGAGACTTGAATAGATGGAGGGATGGGGGAGTTTGCATTGAATATAAAAAAAAAAAGTGTTTTTAATTTGTTTTGGTGCTCAGATGCAATTTTATTCCATTTTCTTTATTTTATTTTTCTTCTTTTTTTTGTTTGTTTTTTGATGACCTCTCATTCCCCAATCCCTGGTCGTGTCCTCATGGCGGCTCCTCACCTCTCTTTGTGTCATTCTCAGGGCAGAAGTCGTATTAGGAAACATCATCAAGAAGAAAGGTTGGAGGTAATTATTTGCACTTTGTGTGATGAATCTTTAATGCGGTGACCAGTTTCATCTGCACACTTCTTGCTCAGGAGTGAAAAAAAAGAGCGCCGTGAATTATTAATGCCGCCAAATACCGCCGCTTAATTTCTTGATATCTCGGCGGGTATTAAACTCGCACGCTCTGCTCGGCGGAAGCGCCATTAGAGGATATTAAATGACGCGCTATGTACAGAGGTATACCGGCACCCAGCATTCACAGGGGGTTCTTATTATTATTATTTTTTTTTTATCTTGTTGTTCAAAGCTTAAAAATGATAAACGGACACAGTAGCGTGACAATCCCTCCCCCTCCGGTCTATCTAATCACTCTCCCCTTATGGCATGGACCCCTGTGCAAACAGGTGGTGATGCAAGTGGGTATAAAAAGGGTATAACACGGACCATAAACTTCTCTCACGTCTCCTTAGATCTCAGCAAGGACGCCAAGGTCATGGGTAGAAAGAAAAGATCGAAGTGCTCACCGCTTAAGTATAAGATTTCAATTTTTGTGTTCAAAACACAAACTACTCACATAAAGATGATAAAAACACAGCATGTAAAGCCGACAATCATGTTAGTTCCGTAGGGCAGCAGCGGGTGACGTCGTGCGTAGCTCCTCCCCCGTACGAGTTGCGTTCAATCAGAACTTCAACGTCACCGGACTCCTCCCCACCTTCCCTTTGTTAGCAGATGGAGGCACTTGGGGAAGGGGGAGGAGTCCGGTGACATCGATGTCCGTGATGTCACCGGACTCCTCCCCCTTTCCCTTTTGTTAGCAGACGGAGGCACTTGGGGAAGGGGGGAGGAGTCCGGTGACGTCGATGTCCGTGACGTCCCCGGATCTCCAACGGAACTCCCTGAAGACCCGGAAGCCGGCGGAGAGGTGAGTACCGATCAAAAGAATTTTGATCGATCAAAAAAAATGAATCGAGGAATTAATCTTTAATTTCCACAGCCCTAGATGTTAGTGATGTGAGTTTTGTATATAATCATTATTTTTATTATTGCGGTTGGCAAGTGTGCTTCTAATTGTATGGATGTTGTATCAACATGTATAAGGCAAATAATTAAAAAATAAAAAAAACAATCAAAACTTGTGCCCTTATGTCTTGTATATTTTATGTCACACAAAAAAATTAAAAAATGTAATGCTAATTATGTGGTGTCTTTTTTTTCTTTTTTCTAGACGGTCCAGTTTGGTTATCACAACTAAAATTTTCTGGGGGGGGAAGTAAGTCATCCAAACCTTTTTATACCTCCTTGTGTGTTTGTACATAGGAGACAATCATCCATAACACTTTTCTATGTTCCAGGGCGGAAACTGAGCGAGGTTTATCCAGAAAACATATCATCGAAGGTAAGTGTCATCTCCTCCCTTATATTTGTCGCTCTGTGTATAAGAAGTGGTGCAATTAAAAAAGCCGGTTGCAGTCAAGCCTGTTACTTTGGATTTACGGGGGCTGTTGGTAAATGGGGGGATCACCTGCTGGGTCCTTGTATCTCTCAGCTGCTTCAACGCTGAGACATCCCCACCACTATTCACAGTTCTGCCTTACTTTTGTGGCCATTGCAAAGCTAATTAATACCTTTTTATTATGACCTTGTGAGGGAGAGTGGAAGCCAAACTATAAAAGAATAATCTCTGCACCGGGGTCTCTGAGATGTTTGGGATCCTGGAAGGATATTCAGAAAATTAGTACTCGCCGACAACCGGTATCGGGGTCAGATTTAGTGGAGGTGACCTTTAAGACCAAACCAATAGCTTTTGCAAATGCAGTGAGAATATTTTGTGTTTTCTGATATTTGTTGGATACTTTTCTACAGCCAGTGGATCATTTCCTAGAAAAAGTATGTAAATGTAAAGACGAAAAATAAATGCCATTTACCCTCCTCTTACCTTCTCTGTGTATATAGAATGTGACTCTGTAGAAATCAATAACTTATTAAAATGATTTGAGAGCATCAAATTGGTGTCGAAGAATGTAACATGTGGGTCAGCCACACCTTCTAACCTTTGGGGACACACCTCTTGACCTTTTGAGGACACACCTCCTGACCTTTTGAGGACACACCTCCTGACCTTTTGGGGGGACACACCTCCTGACCTTTTGGGGGACACACCGCCTGACCTTTGGGGACACACCACCTGACCTTTTGAGGACACACCGCCTGACCTTTGGGGACACACCTCCTGACCTTTTGGGGACACACCGCCTGACATTTTGGGGACACACCGCCTGACATTTTGGGGACACACCGCCTGACCTTTTGGGGACACACCGCCTGACCTTTTGGGGACACACCGCCTGACCTTTTGGGGACACACCGCCTGACCTTTTGGGGACACACCGCCTGACCTTTTGGGGACACACCGCCTGACCTTTTGGGGACACACCGCCTGACCTTTTGGGGACACACCGCCTGACCTTTTGGGGACACACCGCCTGACCTTTTGGGGACACACCGCCTGACCTTTTGGGGACACACCGCCGGACCTTTTGGGGACACACCTCCTGACCTTTGGGGACACACCTCCTGACCTTTTGGGGACACACCTCCTGACCTTTTGGGCACACACCGCCTGACCTTTGGGGACACACCGCCTGACCTTTGGGGACACACCGCCTGATTTTTTGGGACACACCGCCTGACCTTTGGGGGACACACCGCCTGCCCTTTGGGGGACACACCGCCTGCCCTTTGGGGGACACACCGCCTGCCCTTTGGGGGACACACCGCCTGCCCTTTTGGGGACACACCGCCTGACCTTTTGGGGACACACCTCCTGACCTTTTGGGAACACACCTCCTGACCTTTTGGGGACACACCGCCTGACCTTTGATCCTTGGGGGAGGTCCCTAGTCCAATCTCTAAGTCCTGGCCTTCTTCTTTAACCGCTTTAGCCCCGGAAGATTTTACCCCCTTCCTGACCAGAGCACTTTTTGAGATTCGGCACTGCGTCGCTTTAACTGACAATTGCGCGGTCGTGCGACGTTCTAACCAAACAAAGTTGACGTCCTTTTTTTTTCCCACAAATAGAGATTTCTTTTGCTGGTATTTGATCACCCTTTATTTTTTTGCGCTATAAACAAAAAAAGAGCTGCAATTTTGAAAAAAAACACAATATTTTTTACTTTTTGCTATAATAAATATCCCCCAAAAATATATAAAAAACGATTTTTTTTCCTCAGTTTTGGCCGATACGTATTTTTCTTCAAGGAGGCTATGGACAAGTGGAAATACAGGGAGGAGAGGGGTTTGTCTATGATCTTGGCAGTAAGTAGTCCCTCCACGGGGTCCGATTTTTGTATGAGTTGCGCTGGGAACTGTTTCCTATACGCATGGCGAAGCTGGTAATATCGAAACATCATCCACCCTCGGTAGTGAGTAGGCACTCTTGAGATCAGAGAAGGATCTCAGTTTACCTCCCGTAACTATATGCTTCAACTTGACCATACCCTTCCTTGCCCAGACCTGGGGCTCTGGAACGGGATTCATGTGCTGTAGGTTGGGATTACCCCAGAGAGGAATGTGAGGAGAGAACGTTCCAGGGGAGCTAAAGCGGGTCCTGGCTTTGTTCCATACATTGATGGGTTGTGCTCATCAGCTGCGTGATACCAGGGTGCGATCTCGCCCCCCCCTGAACGCCACATTACTGAGGGAGGAGTACGAGCCCATTATGGCTGCCTCCAAGGTCACTGCTGGGTTGTCTTGTATTTGGGAAAACCGCCATCTGACCGTCACCAGGGCGGCCGCCCAGAAGTAGATCTGAAAATCTGGTAGGGACAGGCCTCCCTGGGTGACAGGGAGCTGAAGGGTGGTGATGGCTAGCCATGGGGGTCTTCCATTCCAAACAAAGGAAGATATTATGCTTTTTATCTTGGCAAAGAATGAGGCTGGGGGAATCAAAGGGGCATTTCGGAAAAAAGGTAAAGGAATTTGGGGAGATAGACCATCTTAACTAGGTTTACCCTACCCACTGGTGATAGGGGGAGGGTCCTCCAGGCCATTAATTTCTGCGAGAAATTCTTAAAGCGGTTCTGCACTCTGTATATATATATTTTTTTTTTTGGGGGGGTATACAAAGGATGCTTACCTTAATTGGGGGACTCACCTGTTCCATCTTCCATCTCGATCGCCGCCGGTTTTCGTCCGATGAAGTTCTTCATCTTCTTCTTTTGTGCTGGGGGCCATCTTGCCTGTGGGCATGTGAAACCCCCACAGGCACTTTAGATGGCCCAGCATGCACCGCCGTTACTCGCGCGTGCGCAGTAACGGCACATCTGCCGACATCTCACGAGATTTCGGAAGATGTGTCCGAAATCTCGCGAGATTTCGGAAGATGTGGCCGAAATCTCGCGAGATTTCGGAAGATGTCCGCACTGACTCCTGGGAACAATGACACCAGATCCCAGGAGACAGTGCGGCCTGACGACGATCGACGCAGAGACACCGACCACCGCCGAAGAGACAGAAGACCGGAAGTCATCAATTACAAGGTAAGTAAAAAAAAAAAAAACACATTTCATTTAGTACTCTTTGCCTGATTTGGAAGGCAAAGAGATTTACTAAATGAAATGGGTGCAGAACCGCTTTAAGTAATGGTTGAAGATTCAGCTCATGGTACGAGGACAATGGAGTCCCAACCCTTAGGCCCCTTTCACACTGGGGCGGTGAGCCGCGGTGACGGTAAAGCAGCGCTATATTTAGCGCTGCTTTACCGTCGTTTTCACCGCGGTTTTCGGCCGCTCGCGGTGCGGTTTTACCCCCCGCGAGCGGCCGAAAAAGGGTTTAAACACCCCCCGCAGAGCGCCGCCGTAGCCGCGGTATTGCCGCGGTAACCGCGGTATTGCCGCGGTTTTACCGCGGTCTCCCATTGTAATCAATGGGAAGGAGCGGTATAGGAGCGGTGAACACACCGCTCCTATCCCGCTCCAAAGATGCTGCTAGCAGGACTTTTTTTGTCATCCTGCTAGCGCACCGCTCCAGTGTGAAAGCCCGCCGGCTTTCACACTGGAGTTAAAGGGGCCGGATTTTTTCATGCGGTGAACAGGCGCTATTTTTAGCGCTGCACCGCATGAAAAACGCCCCGGTGTGAAAGGGGCCTTACTCCTAGGTATTTAAATTCAGATGTTCAGTTTAGGGGGGTGCCGGTTGGTGGGTGGTGGCCTGATGCATTTAGTGAAAAAATAAGTGATTTCCCCCAGTTGACCTTGATGCCTGAAAATGACCTGAATTCATCTATTATCTGAAGCGCTGGTGGGAGGGAGGAGATGTCTTTAACCACTACAATACAGGGCACTTTCGCTCCCCTTCCTTCTTGGGGATTTGGAAGGATTTACAACCACTTTAACTGCTTAAGGACCGCCTCTTGCGCATTTATTTACGTCGGCAGAATGGCACGGCTGGGCACATCAACGTACAGGTACGTTGCTCTTTAAGAGCCCAGCCGTGGGTCACGCGTGCGCACCGCCGGTAGCGAGCTCGCGACCCGGTCTTGAGCTCCGTGGCCGCGGCACCAGCGGATCCGATTGCAGCTGGTGTCCCGCGATCGGGTCACAGAGCTGAAGAACGGGGAGAGGTCAGTGTAAACAAACCTCTCCCCGCGCTTCCTAGTGAGGCTGTCACTGATCGTCTGTTCCCTGTTATAGGGAAAGACTATCAGTGATGTCACACGCCAAGCCACGCCCCCCTACAGTAAAAAAAAAAAACGACACACGTCACACTTAGCCCCTCTCCGCCCCCTAGTGGTTAACCCCATTCACTGCCAGTGACATTTACACAGGGATCAGTGCATTTAAATAGCACTGATTGCTGTACAAATGACAATGGTCCCAAAAATGTGTCAAAAATGTCCGATGTGTCCGCCATAATGTCGCAGTCACAATAAAAATCGCTGATCGCCGCCATTACTAGTAAAAAAAAAAAAAAAAAATATTAATAAAAATGCTATAAAACTATCCCCTATTTTGTAAACGCTATAACTTTTGCGCAAACCAATCAATTATTTGCTAACTGGGATTTTTTTTTTTTTACCAAAAATATGTAGACGAATACGTATCGGCCTAAACTGAGGAAAAAAAAATGTAATATATATTTTTTGGGGATATTTATTATAGCAAAAAGTAAAAAATATTGAATTTTTTTTCAAAACTGTCGCTCTATTTTTGTTTATAGCGCAAAAAATAAAAACCGCAGAGGTGATCAAATACCACCAAAAGAAAGCTCTATTTGTGGGGAAAAAAAGGACGCCAATTTTGGGAGCCACGTCGCCCGACCGCGCAATTGTCAGTTAAAGCGACGCAGTGCCGAATCGCCAAAAAGGGGCCTGGTCCTTTGGCTGCCGATTGGTCCGGGGCTGAAGTGGTTTTAAATGTCTGATTGAGGAATGGTATAGCCAAGTTTTCACAGCGATGTACGTGGGTGAATGAGAAGAGTGCATGTGGCCAGAATGACGATCGTTGGGTCAATGATTGGCGAGTGATTTGACAAAATAGTCTTGTTGTTGCAGATATTGCGGAGACGCGGCATGTAATGTGTTAATAATGATCTGCTTAATCGTTATCAAGGTTTAAAAGCTTCTCTAGAGAGACTCCAGCTGGAATATGTGGATGTCGTGTTTGCTAATCGCCCCGATCCCAACACTCCCATGGAAGGTAAGACCCAAATACCAGAAGTTCTATTCCTTGTATAGAATATGATGAGGATTATGTCACATGATGAAGGCTGACGTAACGCGTAGGGGGGGGGGGGGGGTCAGTTCACTAAGACGGATCACTCCTCACCACCGCTCACTATTTGCTCATTTAACAAAATAAAATAAAATTTCCAACTAAGGCAAGGCCATACATGGGGGTCTACTTTCGAAAGAATTTTCTTTCGAAAATCTTATCTAAGAAATTTCCTATTCGTACTTCGCACCATTAGTGGGGCTGCAACAGCCGATGTTCGCGCGGCAATCAAATTTGAGTAATTGGACATGTTGGAAATTTTTGGAGAAAGAAACGATTTTCTAATCAATGATGGGAGAATCGTCCGTCTTATCCTCTGAATAACTTACTCCTGAACCCTGCCGCACACACTACTGACTACTGATCTCTAAACTCTGCATCACTTACTACTGACCTCTGCCTTACTACTGACCTCTGCCTTACTACTGACCTCTGCCTTACTACTGACCTCTGCCTTATTTACTACTTACCCCGGACCTCTGTGTCATTTATTACTGACCTCTGCCTTAGTACTGACCCCTTTTGTCAGAGGCGTAACTAGAAACCTCAGGGCCCCGGTGCAAGAAATCAGGAAAGGCCCCCCCCCCCCCAAAAAAAAAAACGCATGATTTTGATACTATATTTTTTTCCACTGTACAGCAAAGTAAAACATTTCCGTTTCTGATTGAGGGGGGGTGGTGGCACTGTGGTGGGGAGGTGATGGCACAGTCTGGAGGGGGGGGGTGGGGGTGTGTGGGCACTGGGGGGGGGTGGGGGGCGGTGGGGGCACAGTCTGGAGGGGGGGGAGATGGCACAGTCTGGAGGGGGGGTGAGGGGGACAGGGTGAGGGAGGGGGGGGGGGTGATGGCACAGTCTGGGAAGGGGGGGGGGGATGATGAGGACAGGGGGGATGATTGGGAAGAGGATGGAATGGGATGGAGGATGAGATGATGTGGGGGAGGGTTGAAGGAGGATGGAGATGGATGATGGTTGGCCCCCCCCCCGCCCCCCCCCCCCACCTCACCCCCAACCTCCCTCCGTCCAGGATAGATGGAGGCTGAGAATGAGAATGGGGAGATTGGGGATGGCGTCCCGCCCCCCGCCCCCCCCGATGAGAGGGATCTTGATGGGGAGGGGGGGGGAGGGGGGGGACGGAGGTGGCACAGTCTGGAGGGGGGGGGGGGGGTGGGGGGGGTTGTGTTATGGAAGAGATGAGAGGAGGTGGGGGGGGATTGAAAGATATCGTGATGGGAGAGGAGATGAGGGGAGAGAGAGGGAGGGAGTGAGTCTGCCAGGAGAGAGAGTGAGAGGGATGATTGGAGATGAATAATGTGGACTTGATGCCACACCCCCCCTCACCACGGATGGGGGTGGGGGGAGGGATAGATGGATGGATGAGTTGATGGAGGGATGGTAGGATGGGCAGGGAGGGGGGGGTGGTGGCACAGTCTGGAGGGGGATGATATCACAGTCTGGAGGGGGGTGGTGGCCCTGTGGAGGGGAGGTGGTGGCACTGGGGGGGGGGGGTGGTGGCACAGTCTGTGGAGGGGGGGGCACAGTCTGGAGGGGGGGGTGATGGCACAGTCTGGAGGGGGGATGATGGCACTGGGGGGGAGGTGGAGGCACAGTCTGGAGGGGAGGTGATGGCACAGTCTGGAGGGGGGTGGTGGCACAGTCTGTGGAGGGGGGGTGGTGGCACAGTCTGTGGAGGGGGGGACACAGTCTGTGGAGGGGGGGACACAGTCTGTGGAGGGGGGGACACAGTCTGTGGAGGGGGGGGACACAGTCTGTGGAGGGGGGGACACAGTCTGGAGGGGGGTTGGTGGCACAGTCTGGAGGGGGGTGATGGCACAGTCTGGAGGGGGGGGATGGCACAGTCTGGAGGGGGGGGTGATGGCACTGGGGGGGAGGTGGAGGCACAGTCTGGAGGGGAGGTGGAGGCACAGTCTGGAGGGGGGGGGGATGGCACTGGTGGGGGTGGTATCACAGTCTGGAGGGGGGTGGTGGCACAGTCTGGAGGGGGGGTGGTGTCACAGTCTGGAGGGGGGGGGTGGTGGCACAGTCTGGAGGGGGGGGTGGTGGCACAGTCTGGAGGGGGGTGGTGGCCCTGTGGAGGGGGGTGGTGGCACAGTCTAGAGGGGGGGGGGTGGTGGCACAGTCTGGAGGGTGGGTGGTGGCACAGTCTGGAGGGGGGGTGGTGGCCCTGTGGAGGGGGGTGGTGGCACAGTCTGGAGGGGGGGGTGGTGGCACAGTCTGGAGGGTGGGTGGTGGCACAGTCTGGAGGGGGGTGGTGGCCCTGTGGAGGGGGGTGGTGGCACAGTCTGGAGGGGGTGGTGGTGGCACAGTCTGGAGGGGTGGGTGGTGGCACAGTCTGGAGGGGGGGGGGGTGGTGGCACAGTCTGGAGGGGGGTGGTGGCCCTGTGGAGGGGGGTGGTGGCACAGTCTAGAGGGGGGGGGTGGTGGCACAGTCTGGAGGGGGGGTGGTGGCACAGTCTGGAGGGGGGTGATGCCACAGTCTGGTAGAGGGGGGGTGATGCCACAGTCTGGTAGAGGGGGGGTGATGGCACAGTCTGGAGGGGGGGTGGTGGCACAGTCTGGAGGGGGGTGGTGGCCCTCTGGAGGGGGGTGGTGGCACAGTCTAGAGGGGGGGTGGTGGCACAGTCTAGAGGGGGGGTGGTGGCACTGTGGAGGGGAGGTGATGGCACAGTCTGGAGGGGGGGTGGTGGCACAGTCTGTGGAGGGGGGGGGGTGGGATGGCACAGTCTGGAGGGGGGTAATGGCACAGTCTGGAGGAGGGGGGGTGATGGCACAGTCTGGAGGAGGGGTGGTGGCACAGTCTGGAGGGGGGGTGGTGGCACAGTCTGGAGGGGGGGTGGTGGCACTGTGGAGGGGGGGTGGTGGCACAGTCTGGAGGGGGGGTGGTGGCACAGTCTGGAGGGGGGTGGTGGCACTGTGGAGGGGAGGTGATGGCACAGTCTGGAGGGGGGGTGGTGGCACAGTCTGGAGGGGGGGTGATGGCACTGGGGGGTGGTATCACAGTCTGGAGGGGGGTGGTGGCCCTGTGGAGGGGGGTGGTGGCACAGTCTGGAGGGGGGGTGGTGGCACTGTGGAGGGGAGGTGATGGCACAGTCTGGAGGGGGGGTGGTGGCACAGTCTGGAGGGGGGGTGGTGGCACTGGGGGGGGGGGTGGTATCACAGTCTGGAGGGGGGTGGTGGCCCTGTGGAGGGG
The DNA here is from genome assembly GCA_028564925.1 of Lithobates sylvaticus. Taxonomy (NCBI): domain Eukaryota; kingdom Metazoa; phylum Chordata; class Amphibia; order Anura; family Ranidae; genus Lithobates; species Lithobates sylvaticus. The sequence goes on along the minus strand of CM053035.1, from coordinate 211,466,307 downwards.
GGTGGTGGCACAGTCTGGAGGGGGGTGGTGGCACAGTCTGGAGGGGGGGGGGGTGATGGCACAGCCTGGAGGGGGGGGGTGATGGCACAGCCTGGAGGGGGGGGGTGATGGCACAGTCTGGAGGGGGGGGGGGTGGGGGGTGATGGCACAGTCTGGAGGGGGGGGGGGCGGGGGGGGGAGTGGGGGGTGGGCGCCGGGGGGGTGGTGGCACAGTCTGGAGGGGGGGTGGTGGCACTGGGGGGGGTTGGTGGGGGGGCCTGGGGGGGGGGTGGTGAGCAGGGGGGGTGGGGGGGGGGGGGGCACAGTCTGAAGGGGGGGTGGTGGCAGGGGGGGTTGGGGTGGTGGCACAGTCTGGAGGGGGGGGGTGGTGGCACTGTGGAGGGGGGGGGTGGCCGCCAATCAATCGATCGATTCCCCCAAGTATCTCCACTTGACGTCACGGTCGCAAAGTTCCTCCACAGGCGTGCCTCGAGGCTCCTCCAGAATGCCTTGCCTCAGAAAGCTCCTCCCCCGCCTTCACTGTATTGGTCTGAGTTTTTCTTTTAGTTTCCTGCCTCTGGATAGGCGGGGGCGGAGCCCACACAGTCTCAGAGCGCTTCTCTCTCCTCTCTCCTCCACTAGTCTCCACGGTTATCACAGACTGACTGTGAAATTGTGAATCACGCCGCAGCGGCCGCACACACCCCGGGCCCCGGGGCCCTGACAGTCAGGTGGGTGGGCCCTTCAGTCCGGCGGGCGGCCGGCGGGCCCCCTAAAGTGGCGGAGAACTACAGGGCCCAGTCGCACTTGCGACTGTTGCGACCCCTATAATTCCGCCACTGCCTTTTGTGTCACCTACTACTCAGCCCCGGCACTCTGCGTCCCTCCGCCAATATTCAGTGCAATGAAAGCCACACCAAATATTTGCACCTTATGATCTTCCACACAGAGGCCTCCGGCTATCAGAAAATGTAAACATTTAAAAAAAAAAGAACGGGCCGGCATTGAGCTGTAACTATAACATTTTTTGGCAATGACTATTTCTGTAGACAAGACGAGTCTTCTGATCGGTATAAAACTTGTGCAGCTTTTGGTGAACTGACCCCGTATGTCCTCACCCCGTATACCCCTCACCCTGTATACCCCGTATGTCCTCACCCCGTATACCCCTCACCCCGTATACCCCTCACCCCGTATACCCCTCACCCCGTATACCCCGTATGTCCTCACCCCGTATACCCCTCACCCTGTATACCCCGTATGTCCTCACCCCGTATGTCCTCACCCCGTATACCCCTCACCCTGTATACCCCTCACCCCGTATACCCCTCACCCTGTATACCCCGTATGTCCTCACCCCGTATACCCCTCACCCTGTATACCCCGTATGTCCTCACCCCGTATACCCCGTATACCCCTTATGTCCTCACCCCGTATACCCCTCACCCTGTATACCCCGTATGTCCTCACCCCGTATGTCCTCACCCCGTATACCCCTCACCCTGTATACCCCTCACCCCGTATACCCCTCACCCTGTATACCCCGTATGTCCTCACCCTGTATACCCCTCACCCCGTATACCCCTCACCCTGTATACCCCGTATGTCCTCACCCCGTATACCCCTCACCCTGTATACCCCGTATGTCCTCACCCTGTATACCCCTCACCCTGTATACCCCGTATGCCCTCACCCCGTATACCCCTCACCCCGTATACCCCTCACCCTGTATACCCCGTATGTCCTCACCCTGTATACCCCGTATGTCCTCACCCCGTATGTCATCACCCCGCATGTCCTCACCCTGTATACCCCGTATGTCATCACCCCGCATGTCCTCACCCTGTATACCCCGAATGTCCTCACCCTGTATGTCCTCACCCCTTATGCCCCTCACCCTGTATACCCTGTATGTCCTCACCCTGTATACCCCTCACCCTGTATACCCCGCATGTCCTCACCCTGTATACCCAGCATGTCCTCACCCCGTATACCCTGTATGTCCTCACCCCGTATACCCATATGTCCTCACCCTGTATACCCCTCACCCTGTATGTCCTCACCCCGTATACCCCTCACCCCGTATACCCCATATGTCCTCACCCTGTATACCCCGTATGTCCTCACCCCGTATGTCCTCACCCCGTATGTCCTCACCCCGTATGTCCTCACCCCGTATGTCCTCACCCCGTATACCCCTCACCCTGTATACCCCGCATGTCCTCACCCCGTATACCCCTCACCCTGTATACCCCGCATGTCCTCACCCCGTATTCCCCTCACCCTGTATACCCTGTATGTCCTCACCCCATAGACTTTGTATGTCCTCACCCCGCATACCCCATATGTCCTCACCCTTTATACCCCACATGTCCTCACCCTGTATACCCCATATGTCCTCACCCCGTATACCCCGTATACCCTCACCCCGTATACCCCCAATGTCCTCACCCCGTATACCCCATATGTCCTCACCCCGAATGTCCTCACCCCGTATTCCCTGTATGTCCTCACCCCAAATTTCCTCACCCTGTATGTCCTCACCCCATATGTCGTCACCCCGCTCCCCATTTCTTGTCTGCATTAAAAATGTGTTTGTTTTGCAAACATTTTTAGAGATTGTGTGTCCTTTGTATTTTTTTTTTTTTTGATTTTAAGGAGGACAGAGATGATGTAAAAATATTTTCGGTGTGTTTTTTTAAATAACTTTATTGCACAGCACTGGCTTAAAGTGCCTCAAGTGGAACTCCTGGCATATTTATATATATATATATATATTTGCCATAATTTAGCAAGAGTAATATTATTGTTTTTGTATTTAAAATGTAAATATTGTCAGTGTTATTATTGTTTTTATATTTAAAAATAGAATGTTCTTTTTGCCAATGTTAGCTTCTATATTCTGTTGTAAAAAAAAAAACATATGCGGTACATCTCATTTCAGTGCATTTTTTTTTTAATGTGAATATTAATGCTGAATTGCCTAATTTGTTTTTGAGTAATTTGATTACTTACTCTGCTGTAATGGTTCAAATAGCTTCCCTAATTTCTTTTCATTTTAATATTATTACATCCTTTTTTTTTTTTTTTTTTTTTTTTTTATGAGTTATTTGAATTCACATTTTTTTATTGATTTATTTTAATTTTCTGAATTATTTTAATTATTAAGGATGTTAAATTTATTTTATATATGATATACTTAGTTTTTTTTTTTAATGTGAAGCTATAGATTTAGGATTATCCTTCATTTTTTTTTCTTCTTTAACAAATGTAAAAAGTTGTTAGACATGCTTAATTTATTTATTTGTTTATATTAAATATTACACTTTTTTTTTTTACATCCTCCTTACTCCTTGAAAACTAAAATGACCGTTACCTTAAAATCCAGTCTTTATCTTACATGACTATAGGATATACTTACAGCATTACAGTCATTCTAAATATACAAGTAATTCAAGCTCATGTTTAAAGAGGAACTGCTTTCAAAAAATAATTTCAGGCAGTGGTAATAGGTCTTTTATAATCAAGATTATTTTTTTAATATTTTTTTTGATGTGTTCAGTGGTGATTCCTCCGAGTCTCTCGTGCTGTGTAGTTATACCTGCACCCACTGACATGTGCCTGAACTCTTTTGGTGATTAATCATTTTAATTATACCATTTAATCAAATTGTTTTTAAATTAGATAAATAGGAAATCTTACATTTTCATATTTACCGCTTGCAGCCAGTAGATGGCTACCTCTTAGCTATTTTTCACTAAGGGGAAACAATGGGAACTTTTATAGAAAAAGGTAAGGAGGCAGCAGTTGTTGAGTTCTCATTCTGCAGATATCACTTGCCTCGCTCTCAGGCTGATTCATTTTTTATTTTATTTTTTAAGTCTGGAACCTGTTATACATGTTTATTCTGGGTCTGCAAAGCAGCCAGGCAATCAGCATCTACAGAAGGAGACCAGTAAAAATTTAATTTATTTAATTTTAGCGCCAATTTTTTTCTTTTATTGTTTCTTTTTTTTTTTTTTAACACGTATGTAAAGATTTCCAGCCATTTCCTCTCCCAACAGGAAGTGAGATGAAATTCCCCCATTGGGGCCACAAAAAGCAACAAAAACATGACAGAGGTTCTAACTTTATCCAAAACATTATTTTTTTTTTTTTTTACTACAATGGAATTTTAAAGTCAGATTATGCTGTGCGACTGAATCAGCTGTACTTCTAATCAGGAAGCTAGTGCTGGGGTTTTTAGCTGGAAGCCTAGTGCAGTTTAAAAACAGAGGGTTCTATAGACTCACTCTGTATTGTTTGTGCAAAATATTGTAAAAATAAATTAATATATAAATAACAGATTTATACAAATCTGTATATATAATTTATATTTTAATTATTGTATTGTAATTTATACAAAAATCTAGCAAACTTCATTTGTTAAAAAAAAAAAAAATCTAGTAAGCTTTGAAAAAAATTAACACATTTTTTTGTACTTCTCTTTTCTTTTTAAATATTTGCTTGGAGTTCTTGGGGGGGCCACAAAAAGAAACAAAAACTTGCCAGAGGTTTTAACTTTGGAGACATTTTTAAACTGGATTTTAAAGTCCAATAGAGCTGTTGCTTCGGGGTTTCTAGCTGAAAGCCCGACACAGTTTGCAAACAGAATATTATGGATGCACTATTATTTTTTTTTTTGTGAAACCTGAAAATCCTTTTTTAAATAAACAGTTAAATAAAAAATAAAAAAGTGCAAAGATTTGTAATTTTTTTTTTTTTTTTTTAACATTTGCTAGCTTTTAAAACTGTTTTACATCATTTGATTTATTTTTATACAATATTTTGCACAATCAAGTAATACCAAATTTCTTGATTGTGCAAAATATTGTATAAAAATAAATCAAATGATGTAAAAGCTAGCAAATGTTAAAAGAAAATATTTGTATTTTTCTTTTTTATATTTAACTGTTTATTTAAAGAAAAAATTTCAGATATCACAAGAAACAACAATAGCGTTATAAGAAAAGGAAATAAGAATAAATCAAATAATGTAAAAGCTAGCAAATGTTAAAAAAAAAAAAAAATACAAATCTTTGTATTTTTCTTTTTTATATTTAACTGTTTATTTAAAGAAAAAATGTCAGGTATCACAAGAAACAATAATAGCGTTATAAGAAAAAGAAAAAAGAATAAATCAAATGATGTAAAAGCTAGCAAATGTTACAAAGATTTGTATTTTTTTTTTTTTTTATATTTGTTAGCTTTTACATCATTTGATTTATTCTTATTTCTTTTTCTTATAACGCTATTATTGTTTCTTGTGATACCTGAATTTTTTTCTTTAAATAAACAGTTAAATATAAAAAAGAAAAATACAAAGATTTGTATTTTTTTTTTTTAACATTTGCTAGCTTTTATATCATTTGATTTATTCTTATCTCTTTTTCTTATAACGCTATTATTGTTTCTTGTGATACCTGAAATTTTTTCTTTAAATAAACAGTTAAATATAAAAAAGAAAAATACAAAGATTTGTATTTTTTTTTTTTTAACATTTGCTAGCTTTTATATCATTTGATTTATTCTTATTTCTTTTTCTTATAACGCTATTATTGTTTCTTGTGATACCTGAAATTTTTTTCTTTAAATAAACAGTTAAATATAAAAAAGAAAAATACAAATCTTTGTATTTTTTTTTTCTTTTTTATATTTAACTGTTTAAAGAAAAATTTTTAGGTATCACAAGAAACAATAATAGCGTTATAAGAAAAAGAAATAAGAATAAATCAAATGATGTAAAAGCTAGCAAATGTTAAAAAAAAAGAAAATACAAATCTTTGTATTTTTCTTTTTTATATTTAACTGTTTATTTAAAGAAAAAATTTCAGGTATCACAAGAAACAATAATAGCGTTATAAGAAAAAGAAAAAAAAAAGAGTTGTAGGTGACACATCATAGGTACCAAAAATTGCTGCAACATGACAGTGCACAAGTGACAAAACAAATTAGCGAGTTAATGTTTTTTCCAATATTTTTGTACTACTAATTTCTCTTTAAACATTTGCTTGGAGCGCTTTAAAAAAAAAAAAAAAAATAGATGAATTTCTGAAAAAATTACTACATCTGCTCTCACTTCTGTGTTAAATTGTTGACACCTTTCAAACATTCCTCCAGAAAAAAAAAAATAATAATAAACAAAAACAACATAATATCTCCCATCATTATTTCTAATAAAACCACAAAATAAAAAAGGGCAATTAAGGGGTATGACTGATGAATTTAAATGTTTTTTTTCTGATTAATCACACACATAGGTTGGACTTGTGTCTTTTTTTCAACCTCACCTACTATGTAACTATATATAACTATTCAAATGATGGCTCTGCTTTCATGAAAAAGAAAAAAAAAAGTATTTTGAATTATTTTTATTTTTTATCTTGTACCTTTTAATGGTTTTTAAAACCCTGTGCCCTTTTGTCAAAAGAGATTTGATGAACTTGCAGCAATAAACTTTTGGTCTTTCTAAATCTTTCTTTTATCACCAGGAGACCCATTTAGTTCCTCCAAGTCGAGAACATTCATCATAGAAGGTACACAGTACCCAAAGTCTCCATATTGAATTCCGTGTCCAAAAAGGCATTTTATGGCACAGATAATGTTTTATCTTTACCATATAAGTGTTACCTTCCCCCACCCCACCCCCCCTCCCAGTGAAAAGAAAAAAAAAATCCATAAAATGCATTAAAAAAAAAAATAATCCCCTTTAAGAACATCTTGCAAGTAAAATCCTATTTTATTTTACAATCCCTTTATTGTTACCCCCCCCCCCCCCCCATCCTATTTTTGCCCTTATTTGTGTATCATATCATTATTCCTTTAACTGGGATATTTTTTTTTTTTTTTCTTGCATGGTAAAAACAGGTTTGGAGTTTTTTTTTTTTTTTTTATTGCTTTGATATTTCTGCATCATTGGTGTTAAGTTTGAGTGACCTTTATCTTCTTCTTTAGAGCACATTACCTTTGTCAGCACTTTAGTAATGTGAAGAGAATACTCAATGATGCTATCTGACCTTCAAGAAATACGATACTTGCATTTATTTTTTTTTTTTTTTTTTTCTTGAAGAGTAGATTACTGCTACAGCTGGGCAAAAAACAAAAAAAAAAAACAATAATAATAATAATAAAAAAAAAAAAAAAATCATGTTATTTTTATTTATAAAAAAAATAAAAATAAGAATGATCTAAAAAAAAAAATGCTTCGAGGCTTGATTTTAATTGTTATCATTTACGGTTATAACGCTGGATTTTTGCCCACTTGCAGCGTCTCTTTGTTTTGCTTGTGCGGTTGAATTTTTTTTTTTTTTTTTTCTTACCCAAGTGTATTGCTTTGGTTTGCACCAGTGCACTATTTAGAATCCCTCTGGTATACTAAGAGGCTTGTTGGCATAGTTCTTGTCTGACAATGCATGGAAGGATTTCCTGCTTTGGACGGGAATGTATTTTTTTTTTGCTTCTCTTAGCATGGGCCTGTACAATGGGGAGTTGTGCATGATTACAGAAAGTTGCAGTACGAGTTACGGAAAAAAAAAAAAAAAAAAAAAGTGTTTCTAAAAATATTTTCTAAATTATTACTGTGGTAAAGACACGTGGACCTGGGTGTAGTGTGCAAATGGTTTTGCAAATTTCTTATTAATCATTTTCAATTCAACGCACATTTTGTGTGTTTTTTGAATTTTTTTAATTTTTTTTTTATTTTTCATATTTTAAATACATTCTTATTAATCATTTTCAATTCAACGCACATTTTGTGTGTTTTTTTAATTTTTTTATTTTCATTTGTTTTTTTTCATATTTTAAATACATTTTAATAGTGAAGTAAAGTTAAAGGAAATGCTTTTTTTTTTTTTTGTTTTTTTTTTTATTCATTTGTTTCAGTTTATTTGTATGGCTATATAGAAAAAAAAAAAAAAGCTTTTGCTTTGCCATTCCGCTTTTAGAAACACTTAAGAAGCCACAGTTTTGCATTTTGCAGTATGCCTTGCAAGCACTGTATAATGGGGATGCTACTTCCCTGTAAACAGTTTTAACCATCCACCTCCATAACGCCTTTTGTGACATTACATCAAACTGATACACAAAATATTACCCTAGATTGCCCATTGTTATGGACTGTTGGTGGCATACATTTTAAAATATTATTCACAATATTATTATTATTTTTTTTTCCTTGATAGATAGAATTTTTTTATTTTTTATTTTATTTTAAGGCATAACACTTAAACTTATTGGAATTTTCTTGTGTGTGCAAGTACATCCAATATTTATATATATATATATATATATATATATATATATAATTTTTTTTTTTTTTATATATATCAACCAGTTTATTAGGTTTAATGGTCCTTCCAATAAAAAAATAAATAAAAAAAAAAAATATATATAAATATATATATATATATGTATATAAAATATATATTTTTATTTTTATTTTTATTGGAATATATTTTTTATTAATTTTTTTATATGGAAGCCTTTAGTGGACACCTGACCAAATTGAGGTGTTTCCACTGAAGGGTACTCTTGATGCTGCACCTTATAAATAACATTTTAGACATTTGTATTAACAGTTTGGGGAAGGCAATTTCTGTCCCATCAGGATTGTGCTCCTGTGCCCCTTCATTAAAGTGGGGTGCCCCTTTAAAAAATTTTTTTTTAAAAATCAGCAGCTACAAATACTGCAGCTGCTGACTTTTAATAATCGGACACTTACCTGTCCAGGGGTCCAGCGATGCGGGGGAACGAAGCCCCCCCCCCTCGTTCCCCTCTCCGCTCGCGACGCCGGCATTCTTACTGTGGGCACCCGGCTGTGGCTTCACAGTCGGGCACCCACTGCGCATGCGCGAGCGGCGCGCCGTGATGCGCCGCGCAGTCATCTGGGACCTGTCACATGTCCCAGATGACTGACTGCGGCGAGGGGGAAGTGATGCCAGTGCCCGGGCACTGAAGGTGGCAGACTACGAAGGACCCCCTAGCAACAGGCATTTAGAGGTGAGTAAAAAAAATGTTTTTTCCCAATTATTTTATTTTTTTATGAATTTTAAGCTACTTTTTTTTTTTTTTTTTGGTGGAAACACCACTTTAAAACATGGTTTGACCAGCTGGTGTGGAGGAACTCCAATTCCCAACCTCAGTCCTCAAATACCCCCAACAGGTCATGGTTTCAATCAATGGTTTGGTATTCATGACAGCTAATTTATCAAAGGGAAATACTCCAAAACATGGCCTGTTGGGGGGTACTTGAGGACTAAGGTTGTCTACACTCAGTTTAGATCATGGTGTTCTTCCACCTTTGTGGTAACAGTTTGGCGAAGACCCTTTTCTGTTCCATAATGACTGTGCCCCTGTGTACAAAGCCCGCTCCATAAAAACGTAGTTTAAATAGTTTGGTGTGGAGGAACTTGAGTTTCCAACCTCAGTCCTCAAGTACCCCCAACAGGTCATATTTTTAATCAATGTCAATGGTTTGGTATTCATGACAGCTATTTTATCTAAGGGAAATACCCAAAACATGGCCTGTTGGGGGTACTGAAGGACTAAGGTTGTCTACCCTAGTCTTCCACAATGGTGTTCTTCCAACTTTGTGGTAACAGTTTGGTGAAGATCCTTTTCTGTTCCACCAGGACTGTGTCCCAGTGTACAAAGCCAGCTCCATAAAGACATGGTTTGATCAGTTGGGTGTGGAGGAACCTGAGAGTCTTGCACAGAGCCCTGACCTCATCCCCACTGAATACCTTGGGATGAGTTGGAATGAGCCAGGTCTTCTCATCCAAGATCTCTATAAAGACATGGTTTGATCAGTTGGGTGTGGAGGAACCTGAGAGTCTTGCAGAGAGCCCTGGCCTCATCCCTACTAAATACCTTGGGATGAGTTGGAATGAGCCAGGTCTTCTCATCCAAGATCTCTATAAAGAAATGGTTTGACCAGTTTTGTGCAGTGGAACTGGAGTATCCCGAACAGAGCCCTGACCTCAGCCCTACTAAACACATTTGGGATAAATTGGAATGCCAATTGTGCACCAGGTCTTTTCATCCAACATTAGTACCTGACCTCACAAATGTTCCCCAGCCTCCAGGCAAGTCTTGGAAAGTTAATTTTCTGTTCCACCATGACTGTGCCCCTGTGTACAAAGCGGGAGTCCTAGAGCGACTCCTAGTGAAGAAGGAAGAAAAGAGAGAAAGGGGGGGAGGTAGGTTGTCATCATCCTGGGTCAGTGTTCGGATCGTGTTGTTCCTCCCGGCGGTGCCAAAGCTCCCAGACCTTATCATGCGCATCTACGCGGTCTTGTATTCTTGCTGTCATCTTCTCCATCAACTCAAAATCTTTAATCCTGGCATAGAGGGCTTTAAATTGGTATTTTTTAACTGTTTTATTTTTATTTATTTTTTTAATTTTTTTTACTCCTTTCTCGACCTCCTTTCAGAGCCCTTGGGCACATCTTCATACATGCTAGACCCTCCAACATGGTGGTGCCTGTGGAGGGGGTTGGGCCCAGCATTACAGATTTTCCCAGTGCCTCTGAGCTAGAGTTCTGTCTAGTTGCTCAATATATGCAATGCTGCCTCCCCACCTCATATGTACACGTCTGTGCATACAGTTTATGTTGACTACTTACAGGGTAAAGGAGTTAAGTAAATAAACTCTTTCTAGATAATGAGAATTGTAAATCTGTGGCCCTTCAAAATATAGGCTCTGGAACTGGCGCACCCTAGCAGAGTGGTCAGGGGTGCTCAAGCAATCACATGGTCAAGTAATAAAAGGCCATTATAAGGAGGCCATGCTCCTTGTATAGTTATGTTATATATTGAAATTCAATTTACTGTATTTTTTTAAGATAACCTTGGGGCAAAGTGAAGTTGTTAAAAGCTCTGAACAGTAATTTTGTTGAAGAACATTCTTCTCTGCTCACGGGCTCCCTACCCCCTTTATTTGATTCCCCTACCCCTTTATTTGATTCCCCTACCCCCTTTATTTGATTCCCCTACCCCCTTTATTTGATTCCCCTACCCCCTTTATTTGATTCCCCTACCCCCTTCATTTGTTTCCCCTACCCCCCATTATTTGATCCCATCATTTGATTCTGATACCCCATCTGTTCATTCCAATAGCTCTCTCAATTGATTCCCATATCCCCATTACATGACAGACAGGGAGTTAATTTGTCCACTTTGATTTCAGTTTCAATACTGTAGAGAATCCATGTAAAATCTTGTTTTAAATTAAGCACAGATCCATCCCGCCATGCCCCCCCCCCCACCCTTCATTTGATTCTCGTACCCCCTTCATTTGTTTCCCATACCCCCTTCATTTGATTTCCATCCCCCCTTCAATGGATTTCCATCTCCTCTTCATTGGATTCCCATCCCCCCTTCATTGGATTCCCACACCCCCTTCATTGGATTCCCACACCCCCTTCATTGGATTCCCACACCCCCTTCATTGGATTCCCCCACCCCCTTCATTGGATTCCCCCACCCCCTTCATTGGATCCCCCCCCCCACACCATTGGATTCCCATACCCCCACCATTGGATTCCCACACCCCCACCATTGGATTCCCACACCCCCACCATTGGATTCCCACACCCCGACCATTGGATTCCCACACCCCGACCATTGGATTCTCATACCCCCACCATTGGATTCCCACACCCCCACCATTGGATTCCCATACCTCAATCATTTGATTCCAATAGCCCTCTCATCTGATTCCCACACTCCCTTTACTTGGTTCCCATTCCCCAATCACTTGATTCTCATCCCCCCTATCATTTAATTCCCATTCCCTTCTTATTTGATTCCCATACCCCCTTCATTTGATTTCCATACCCCCTTCATTTGATTCCCATACCCCCTTCATTTGATTCCCATACCCCCTTCATTTGATTCCCATACCCCCTTCATTTGATTCCCATACCCCCATCATTTGATTCCCATACCCCCATCATTTGATTCCCATACCCCCATCATTTGATTCCCATACTCCCATCATTGTATTCCCATACGCCCATCATTGTATTCCAATACTCCCATCGCTTGATTCCCATACTCCCATCGCTTGATTCCCATACTCCCATCGCTTGATTACCATACTCCCATCATTTGATTCCCATACTCCCATCATTTGATTCCCATACTCCCATCATTTGATTCCCATACTCCCATCATTTGATTCCCATACTCCCATCATTTGATTCCCATACTCCCATCATTTGATTCCCATACTCCCATCATTTGATTCCCATACTTCCATCATTTGATTCCCATACTCCCATCATTTGATTTCAATAGCCCTCTCATTTGATTCTAATACCCCTTCATTTGATTCCCATACCCCCTTCATTTGATTCTCATCACTTGATTCTCCTTCTCCAATCATTTGATTCCCATACCCCCAACATCTGATTCCAATACTCCCATCACTTGATTTCAATAGCCCTCTCATTTGATTCTCATACCCCCAAAGGTTATGAATACCCCACAGTTAAGAACCACTGGTTTAGAGGATTTGATGGTAATATCTTTGGTATAACTATAACAGTTGTCTGGTTTTGTAAAATTTACATCAATATTGGTATTTTTGTGAAACTATTTGAGAATTTAGAACAGACCAGCAGGGAATATCTTTTTTTCATTTTTTTTTATTAAGTGTCTGAAATTGAACTTTCTTGTTTCTCTTTGTAAGAAAAGACTTGTTTCTCTGGTGATGACATGCAGTGGATACAAGAGTCTTTTCTTCTGCTGTATCTTGACCTAATTCATAAAAAAAAAAAATCTAATAAAAAGTGTAAAATTAGAAAGAGCTGAGTATTTCTCACCAGCCTCAATACCCCTTGGAGCTGGTGATTCCCAAACCCACCAATTTCATGGTAGATGGGGGAATGGGGGAGAGAGCACTTCGGTGTTAGCTTCCTTAATGTAAAACTTCAGCCAAAACGTTTTTTGTTTTTTTTTTCAATTTCAGATGGGGAAGAGTTAGAAGAATTTTAGAACAATAAGTTCTAACTTCCTGTTTTGGTGACCATAAAGGAAGTGTGTGGGTCAGAGATGGGAAAAAAAATAAAAATCTGAGACTCTAAGGACGATAGCTTTTTGCCCTTTTTGTATCCTCGCTCCCTTTTCTTGACACATAGTGGTCCTTTTGATGGATACATTGTCTTTATAATGTAACTACAATATTGACTTTCAGACTTCCTCAATATTGTAACTTGTCCTGTCCGTGATAGTACCTGTGCTAAAATATGTACCAGAAAGATTCCAGTTATGAGAAGAGATCATTTTTTTTAAAGAGCACAAGAACAACAGTGATTATCAGTGTTGTGTAGCATTCAGATGTCCTGTTGTCGCAGCTTTTGAAACTTTTTGATTTCTTTGGGTAGTCCAGTACAAAGGTTCTCAACTTTATTGAGACCAGGGCCCAGTAAATTCCTCCAAAACCTGTTATGCCTTAGCAAAAATAGTCTATGCTCACAATATAACAGTATAGCAATCGAAAATATGTATGGAAAGCTCGGGTGGAGCTGGGTGGGATTGGGTATTCTAGAGGGGGGGGGGGGGGGTTAGGTTGCAGCAGACTTGCTGGCCATGTAAGGAATGAGGTTTCTAGAGGGAGCTTGTGGGAAACTAAGGTGGATGGGGTCTCTGGAGGAGACTGTGAAATTTGGAGGAGCACTATGGTAAACTGGTGCTAGCAGGGTAGTGTGAGGCACTGTTGGAGGTTTGGAGAACTATGGGGGGGCTGTAGGCTCTGTAGTAGGCTGATGGGCTCTGCAAGGGGCCGTGGCAGCCTGGGGGGGTATTGCAATCCACTGTGGAAAGTTGGGGGCACTATGAGAGACTGGAAGATGCTAAAGGGGCTGGGAGGGGCGTACTGTGGGAGTTTGGAAGATGCTAAAGGGGCTAGGGGGCGCTGCAGGAGTTTGGAAGATGCTAAAGGGGCTAGGGGGGCGCTGCAGGAGTTTGGAAGATGCTAAAGGGGCTAGGGGGCGCTGCAGGAGTTTGGAAGATGCTAAAGGGACTAGGGGGGCGCTGCAGGAGTTTGGAAGATGCTAAAGGGGCTAGGGGGGCGCTGCAGGAGTTTGGAAGATGCTAAAGGGGCTAGGGGGGCGCTGCAGGAGTTTGGAAGATGCTAAAGGGGCTAGGGGGCGCTGCAGGAGTTTGGAGGGCAATGTTGGAGAGTAGAAGCTCTATGTGAGCCTATAGGCTCTGCAGTAGGCTGATGGGAACTGCAAGGGCCTTTGGCAAACAGGGGCCGCACTGCAGGCCACTGTGGAAGGTTAGGGGGCACTATTGGGAGATTACGGGATCAGTAGCTGGCTGGAGTCCCATAAGGGGCTGCAGCAGGCCACGGACTGATGGTTGAGAATAGTGATTTTATCAGGGCTTAATGATCCAACACAGCTGTAGTTACCCTCAGCTACTGAATTGCTGCACCATCCTCACCTTTCCACCATCATTTCTTTATGTAGCACGGCATCAGCAGTTTTTAGTGGTGCTAGCTAGGGGACGTTTTCTGAAGTCAGCAGATGTCCCTAGAAGGCTGTGTGAAAGAGTCAGGAGATATTTTTGCTGATACTAGTCAGGAAGAGCAGATGGCAAACACTTGTCCCAGTGCAAGGTAAGTATTTTTTATTTTTTTTTGTACAATTCCACATTTATTTTAGTGCAGCACATCGTGTATTTCTATTGTCACAAACTAGAACTGTTGGCTTTGAGCTTTTTATGCATTGTGAAATTTGAGGCTTTTCTTAGGCAGTAGTTGCATTTATTTACGACTGACCTAGTCCTAGTCTTTAACTACTGTTTTTTTTTTTTCCCCCATTAGACCTGGCCCACCATTGCTCTGGATGTGATTCCCAATTAACTTTTTGTTGGCTTAATTTTGCCAAAAAAACTAAACTTTAAGCATTTTTAATAATTTACCCTATTCGAACTACGCAGTCTTGACTTGGCTATGGCAATTTCAACAGGTAGTATCAGAATGGCCTTTGATGAGAAGTGTCGGCTTTAGTTCTTTTTTCTGCAGCACATGCTGGCAGTATTAATACAACATGTTTGCTGGTAAAGGGTTTTTCTTGTGGCAATGCTGGTAGAGAATTGTTGCTGAAAGGTTTTGCACAGCGGCCATGCTCATGTAGGTCTGCAGGCTGTATCTGCGTTTGGTCCGTTGTGGAACCTTAACTTTGTAACACCATTTGGCCCCCATGGGGTTCATGAAAGGGTGGGGCCCTTCCTTGGTCGTAGATAGAGGTACTATGTGTAGGGACCTTTGCAGGCTCTGGAATGGGACTGGTAAATAGCAAGGGGGGTGTGGCTTACCTCCAGGAGGGAGTGGTTCTTAAAGCTGACCGTTTGAGGCCTTGGGCCTGAATACAAGGGGCAGTACAACCCAGGGAAGAATTTGTAGATCAGAACATTTATAAGCTTTTACATATTGCTTGATTTTCAGATTAGTAATGGTCTAGTCCAGAGGTCTCCAAATTGTCTAAGCAAAGGGCCAATTTACTTTTCAATTAGGCTTTAAATTGTAAAGACTAGTTTTTTTTTTCCAATCATTGGTGTCAGTGGAAGGAATGGCGTCCCATCCTTGGTGTCCATTGGAGGAGTAGTGCCCCATCATTGGTGTCAGTGGAAGGAATGGCATTCCATCCATTGGTGTCCATTGGAGGAGTAGTGCCCCATCCTTGGTGTCAGTGGAAGGAATGGCGTCCCATCCTTGGTGTCCATTGGAGGAGTAGTGCCCCATCATTGGTGTCAGTGGAAGGAATGGCGTCCCATCCATTGGAGGAGTAGTGCCCCATCATTGGTGTCAGTGGAAGGAATGGCGTCCCATCCTTGGTGTCCATTGGAGGAGTAGTGCCCCATCATTGGTGTCAGTGGAAGGAATGGCATTCCATCCATTGGTGTCCATTGGAGGAGTAGTGCCCCATCCTTGGTGTCAGTGGAAGGAATGGCGTCCCATCCTTGGTGTCCATTGGAGGAGTAGTGCCCCATCATTGGTGTCAGTGGAAGGAATGGCGTCCCATCCATTGGAGGAGTAGTGCCCCATCATTGGTGTCAGTGGAAGGAATGGCGTCCCATCCTTGGTGTCCATTGGAGGAGTAGTGCCCCATCATTGGTATCAGTAGAAGGAATGGCGTCCCATCCTTGGTGTCCATTGGAGGAGTAGTGCCCCATCATTGGGGTCAGTAGAAGGAATGGCATTCCATCCATTGGAGGAGTAGTGCCCCATCATTGGTGTCAGTAGAAGGAATGGCATTCCATCCATTGGTGTGCATTGGAGGAGTAGTGCCCCATCATTGGTGTCAGTAGAAGGAATGGCATTCCATCCATTGGAGGAGTAGTGCCCCATCATTGGTGTCAGTAGAAGGAATGGCATTCCATCCATTGGTGTGCATTGGAGGAGTAGTGCCCCATCATTGGTGTCAGTGGAAGGAATGACATTCCATCCATTGGTGTCCATTGGAGGAGTAGTGCCCCATCATTGGTGTCAGTGGAAGGAATGGCGTCCCATCCTTGGTGTCCATTGGAGGAGTAGTGCCCCATCATTGGTGTCAGTAGAAGGAATGGCATTCCATCCATTGGTGTCAGTCCAGGAGTAATGCCCAAAGGGCCAGATAAAGGCAGGCAAATGGCCACATCCGGCCCTCAGGCCACAGTTTGGAGACCACTGGGCTAGTCCAATCCATTGCAAACATGCCCCCTTTGTGATAGATAACAATTGCAGGCACCCTAAATGAACCTCTAAGGTCATAACTGGATGCCAACACAGGCACCACATCCAGAATATGTCATACAGAGAACTAAATTGGGTCAGATAGGCTTTTGGGGTGCCCACAAAACCGATAAACATAATTTGTTTAAAAAAAGTAGGGATCTCCCCAACAAGGTTTATTGTGTATTTGTTTTGTGGGGCCCTTTAAAAGTCAATGTGGCCTAATTTAGTTCTCTGAATTGCAGACTCCTGTTGTCTTGTGAAGTACGGCATCTCCAGCACTCTATTAGACCACCAGTGAATTGCAAGCTGTAGACCCCTCCCATAGACGATGTCTCCTGAAATTCTCAGATTCCCTGCACTCTGTCATACTAAATGATGGGCACTGTGGTCATACCTAATACAATGTACTATACCGAAACAAAATTAGTGGGACTTTACATGTACCCTGGAAGGTCTAATGAGCACTAGAACCAATAAAATTAAACAAATCTTTATTTTACTAATACATATACGGTAGTTTGTTAAAAAAAAGAGACAAAACTTGTTAAAATCAAAGTTCCAGTCAGGGGTAGGCGGAGGTAACCAAACAGGAAGCCACGTTCTCACATGATGATGACATGTTGAATGCTTGTGATAGACATGTGCAATTCGTTTAGTTTTTTTTTGTTTTCCGTTAAAATTCGTTATATTCGTTCATTCGTTATCGTACCAATGAACGAATGATTCGCTAAAAATTTTATCGAATCGAACGAATATAAAAAACAACGAAAATCCGAAATAACCAAATTAGAAACAACGAAACTACGAAAGAAGAAAATCCGAAATACGAAAACAGGAACAACGAAAATCAAAATGAACGAAAAAATTCGTACATTCGTAACTTTTTTTTTTTGTTGAAGTGGTCATTTTCCGTGTCCCTTACAATGGCGCTGCTTAACGTGCTTCGAATGGATTGAACGAAAAAATTCGTAACTTTTTTTTTTTTTTTTTTTGCGATTCGTAATTTTCCGTGCCTCTTACAATGGCGCTGCTTAACGTGCTTCGAATGGATTGACGAAAAAATTCGTAACTTTTTTTTTTTTTTTGCGATCGTAATTTTCCGTGTCTTTACAATGGCGCTGCTTAATTCGAATGGATTGAACGAAAAAAATTCGTAACTTTTTTTTTTTTTTGCGATTCGTAATTTTCCTTCTCTTACAATGGCGCTGCTTAACGTGCTTTGGATTGAACGAAAAAATTCGTAACTTTTTTTTTTTTGCGATTCGTAATTTTCCGTGTCTCTTACAATGGCGCTGCTTAACGTGCTTCGAATGGATTGAACGAAAAAATTCGTAACTTTTTTTTTTTTTTTGCGATTCGTAATTTTCCGTGTCTCTTACAATGGCGCTGCTTAACGTGCTTCGAATGGATTGAACGAAAAAATTCATACAGTCGTAACTTTTTTTTTCGATTCGTAATTTTCCGTGTCAATGTTAACAATGTAATAATAGCATACACATTACATAAAATTATGAATTATGCTCCGATTACGAATCTACGAAAACAATGTTACGAAAGTACGAATAAATCAATCTTAACGAAAGTACGAATGTAACTAAATCTAGGAAAATACGAATGCGTCCGAATTTCGAATAAACGAAAATTATCTAACGGAAAAACGAATCAACGAAAAAATAACTCTTACTAAAATACGAATCGTTACGAATACGAACACCGACGACTTACGAAATTACAAATCGTTACCAATCAACGGAAACGAACAGAAACAAAACAAAACTAAACAAATTTTTCTATTGTGCACATGTCTAGCTTGTGATAAGTTTGGCATTTTAAACCTTCAAAAATCAGACGCCTGAAGCAAGGGAGACGGAGGTAAAGAGCGGACAAGTGAGTTGTTCCAGTCTAGACTTCAAGCAATTTGAGCAGAAGTGCCACATGCACCTCCATCCCCATGTTGATGGCCGACCACGTGGCACTTTTGCTTGATTGGAACAACTCACTATTGGTTTTCTGCGTGGATTCAGCAAATACTCCATCTGTTCCGATACGACTGATAGAGCCCCTGTATTGGCATTGTCCACTCTTTACCTCCTTCTCTCTTGCTTCAGATGCCGGTCTGACACTTGTGAATTTTGAAGGTTTAAATGCCAAACTTATCACGCGCATTCAACATGCCATCATCATGTGAGAACGTTTCCTCCTGTTAGGGGTACGCGGAGGTAATCCCCACCGGCTCCCCCAGGCTTCATTTTTTCCATCAGGCTGGTGACAACTTTTGCACAGCACTTTTATGCCCCGTACACACGGTCGGAAATTCCGACCACAAAATCCGTCGGATTTTGTCCGATTTTGTCCGACACTGGTGTTGCATACACACGGTCGGACAAAGTTGTCGGAAAATCCGATCATCCTGAACGTGGTGACGTTCGTTGCGTACGACGGGACTACGTAGAGGCTAGTAGCCAATAGCTTTGGTCTTGTAATGTGATCTGAGCATGCGTGGCACTTTGTCCGGCGGAATTCGCTACACACGATCGGAAAAAGTCCGAAAGGGCTTTGTTGTCGGAAAATTTGAGAGCAGGATCTCAAACTTTTTCCGGCGGAAATTCCGACGGAAAAAGTCGGATGAAGTCCACACAACATGGTCCGATGGGACATTTTCCGCCGGAAAATCCGACCGTGTGTACGGGGCATTAGAGTTTTTCACAAGATCCGAGGCCCTGACGAAGCGGGTTAGCCTGCGAAACACGTAGGACACTTCCACGGATTCTCTAGCCAGGACAACAAGACTGTAACTTTGATTTTAACAAGTTTTGTCTCTTCTTATTTTTTTTTATTAACTAAAAATAAAAACAATAGAGAGAGAGAGAGAGAGAGAGAGGGGGGGGGGGTGTGAGAGAGAGGGGGGTGTGTGAGAGAGAGGGGGGGTGTGAGGGGGGTGTGTGAGAGAGAGAGGGGTGGTGTGTGAGAGAGAGAGGGTGGATGTGAGAGAGAGGGGGGGTGTGTGAGAGAGAGAGGGGGGTGTGTGTGAGAGAGGGGGGTGTGTGTGAGAGAGGGGGGTGTGTGTGAGAGAGAGGGGGGTGTGTGAGAGAGAGGGGGTGTGTGTGAGAGAGAGAGAGAGAGAGGGGTGTGAGAGAAAGAGAGAGAGAGGGGTTGTGTGTGTGAGAGAGAGAGAGAGAGAGAGAGAGGGGGGTGTGTGAGAGAGAGGGGGGTGTGTGAGAGAGAGAGGGGGGTGGTGTGTGTGAGAGAGAGGGGGGGTGTGAGAGAGAGGGGGGGGTGTGTGAGAGAGAGGGGGGTGTGTGAGAGAGAGAGAGAGAGAGAGAGGGGGGTGTGTGAGAGAGAGGGGGGTGTGTGAGAGAGAGGGGGGTGTGTGTGAGAGAGAGAGAGAGAGAGAGGGGGGGTGTGTGTGAGAGAAAGAGAGAGAGAGGGGTTGTGTGAGAGAGAGAGGGGTGTGTGAGAGAGAGAGAGAGAGAGGGAGAGGGTGTGTGAGAGAGGGGGGGGGGTGTGTGAGAGAGGGGGGGGGGGTGGGGTGTGTGAGAGAGAGAGGGGTGTGTGGGAGGGAGGGGTGTGTGAGAGAGAGAGGGGTGTGTGAGAGAGAGAGGGGGGTGTGTGTGAGAGAGAGGGGGGTGTGTGTGAGAGAGGGTGTGTGTGTGAGAGAGGGGGGTGTGTGTGAGAGAGGGGGGGTGTGTGAGAGAGAGAGAGAGAGAGAGGGGTGTGTGAGAGAAAGAGAGAGAGAGGGGTTGTGTGAGAGAGAGAGAGAGAGAGGGGGTGTGTGAGAGAGTGGGGGGGGGTGTGTGAGAGTGAGAGAGGAGGGGTGTGTGAGAGAGAGAGGAGAGGGGGGGTGTGTGAGAGAGAGGGGGGTGTGTGAGAGAGAGTGAGAGAGAGAGAGAGAGAGAGGGGTTGAGTGGGTGAGAGAGAGAGAGAGAGAGAGGTGGTGTGTGAGAGAGAGGGGAGAAGGGGGGTGTGTGAGAGAGAGGGGGGTGTGTGAGAAAGAGAGAGAGGGGTAGTGTGAGAGAGAGAGAGGGGGTGTGTGTGAGAGAGAGAGAGAGAGAGAGGGGTTGTGTGAGAGAGAGGGGGGTGTGAGTGAGAGAGAGAGAGAGAGAGAGTGTGGGGGGGTGTGAGAGAGAGGGTGTATTTGTAAAATAAAGATTTTGTTTACTTTTAATTCTATTGGTTCTTGATGTTTATTAGACCCTATAGGGTGCATGTAAAGTTCCACTAATTTATTTTCTGTATAGTACATGCTTCTTATGGGACGGTACCTTTTGCAGGGGGCATAATTGTGTCACCTTCTCCCCCCCGAACCTCTTTGCCTTGCATACCCAATACAAGGAGGGGGTGGCATGGACACTCGGGATAGCTGAGAGGACATCCGTGTCCATTGATGGATATTTTCGGCTCCTTCGTGGCAACCTCTATACAGCTACATTAGACTTGAGTTCTAGAAGTGATCACTTCCCGAGTACAACTGCACTGAGTAAAAAATATTGGTGGATTTTTATTATCCTTCTGAAAAATGCTGATCTTGGTGTTCTTGATACCAGCTTTGTGTTTTGCCTGAATTTTTTTTAAAAACTCTTCATCTTGCTTGGCCACGCGGAAGGTGGCGAAAGGCGTGTTTTTGGTATTCCTCTTGCACATTAATCGCTTACCTTTGGGTGTAGATTTGTTACATTGCTTGCAAGATGTCCTTGCAGCATTTCTCTTTCACGGTGTTTGTAGTTTTAGCTTTCTGCATGGTATGCGTCATCGGTGAAAGTTTAACCAAGTTTTTTTTTACCGTCCCGTCTTCCCTTCGTTATTTCCTCTGCAGAAACCGTCCGAGCCATGACGCATGTCATCAACCAAGGAATGGCCATGTACTGGGGTACCTCACGCTGGAGCTCTATGGAAATAATGGTACTTTATTATATCTTTGATTTGTCATTGCTAAATAAAAAGAACATTTAAGGTATTAAAAGTAAACAGTTTATATGTTGTGGTGTCCCTAGACAGCTGCCTGGTTTGGCAGACTTTACACAATAAACTAGTAGGCTAAAGCTGGCCAGAGACACTAAACATGGAAACTTTTCATGTCCGTGTCCCACATCTCCTGCAAATGGTGGTTACCCTCAACATGATGGGGGCGAGGGGTGGGGGGGGGGCTTATTACCCAAGTTTAATAGATACTGGGAAATGTGTAATTGGATATGAAAATAAATACTAGGAGAGTATAAAATAGTGCGCAATATCAACCTTAATCTATTTAGATCCTGAATAAATTAGGTGCGAGTGATATTTAAAAAAAATAATAAATATGACAAGTGTAGTGATAGATAAAATACAGTATAAAAATACGTGCTGAAGTGCAAATCCCAAGGTGCAAAATAATTGATACTTCGCGTTACATAAAGGTTGTAACAATTTATAAAAATGAATCAATGTGTATCCAAAGATAAAACAAACGCTGGTGTTACAAAATATATTATTAAATAAATAAATAAATAGATCCTTAGTGTGTAATTGGATGCACTTTATTCAATAAAAAGTGGTGTTTGGTGCACTTTAACCCCCCTCCTGCCCAGCGCTGTCACACTTTGAATGACAATTGTGCGGTCATGCTACACTGTACTCATATGACATTTTTAACCTTTTTTTTTTTTGTAAACAAATAGAGCTTTTTTTGGTGATATTTAATCACCACCGGGTTGTTGTTTTTTTGCTACATAAACGAAAAAGGCAAACATTTTTTTTAATTTTTTTTTTATTTTTTAAAGTGAGCTTTTCTTGGTTTATGTTCTAAAATTTTGCAAATAAATAATATTTCTTCATAAATTTCAGACAAAATGTATTCTGCTACATTTCTTTGGTGGAAAATAAACCAAATCGGTGTATATTATTTAGTCTGTAGGAAAATTATAGAGTCCACAAACTATGGGATATATATAAATATATATATATAATATATATATATATATATAGAGATGTATAGATAGATAGATATGAAAATTGATCAATCCTGGTGTACTGACGGCCGATCTCATTTCTTGATGACCCGAAAAATGCCAGGACAGGACAAATACCCCCCAAATGACCTTATTGGAAAGTAGGCAGTCCGAAGTAAGGGACATGGCGAGTTTTTGAAGTTGTATTTTTTTTGGCACAAATTTTTAAAAAAAATAATATATATATATATATATATATATATATATATATATATATATATAATTTTTTCTTTCTTACATACTGTGACAAGAACAGTGTTACCATAGTTTCCATAATGTTACCATAGTTTCCATTTTTGGAAAATAATGAACAAAAATCTTTTTTTTTCAAATTTTTTTTATTTATTTTTTTTACATACTGTCACCAGTGCAGTACACACTGTACTGCACTGGTGACAGTATGTAAAAAATAAAAATAAAAATGTGAAAAAAACTATTTTTGTTCATTATTTTCCAAAAATGGAAACTATGGTAACATTATGGAAACTATGGTAACACTGTTCTGGTCACAGTATGTAAGAAAGAAAAAAAAAAAAATATATATATATATATATATTTTTTTTTTTACATAATGTCAAAAGTTAGTTATATGATAACAGTTATCATATAACTGACTTTTGACATTATGTAAACAAAAAAAAAAAATATATATATAATTTTTTCTTTCTTACATACTGTGACCAGAACAGTATTACCATAGTAAGGCCCCTTTCACACGGTCGGACCGTTCAGATCCGCCTGTCAGTTTTGACGGCGGATCTGAACGGGCGCTCCATGTTAGTCTATGGAGCGTCGGATGTCAGCGGAGACATCTCCGCTGACATCCGACCCGGTCCGATCCGCCAAAAGCAGACGTATGGCTCTACGTCCAGATCCGTAGCTGGCGGATCGGATCGGGTGAGATCTGATGAAAACGGACACACTGTCCGTTTTCATCCGATCTCTCCATAGAGATCAGCGGCGCTCGCAAGCCCCTCCCCGCTCAGTGAGCGGAGAGAGGCTTGTCATCCGCCGGTTCAGCGGAGATCAACGGAGAGATCTCCCCCGCTGAGCCGGCGGACAGAGGCGGGCTCCGTGCAAGCGGAGACCGCCTCGTGTGAAAGGGGCCTTACACTGTATAACTCTGGGGAGTCGATCATAATTTTTTTTTTTCTTTTTACATACTATGTTTGTTTATTGCAGTCAATTTCACTGCTATAAGCAAATATTTTTACTGAATGACAGTATGTAGACACTGTGTATTGTTGTGATTAGCTGCGATTGGTCACAGCTAACCACATGGTACAAATGGGCTGTGATTGGCCCTGTTTGTAGCATTTGATCACTGTGACCAATCACAGCTAGCAACACAATTGTATACAATGAATGTCATGAAAGGAAGCCATTCAATGTTTACAACTGTCATGTGATCTGCTGTGATTGGTCACAGCGATCACATGGTATGGGCAGCGGTCCGGTACACTGACCAGTCATCCGCTGCGTACGGTGGACACAGAGCGCATAGGGAGGACGTCATATGACTTACTCCCAGAACAAAAGGGGTTCCCGCCTGAACATCATCATACAATAGTGCAGGCAGGAAGCAGTTAAGGGCATTGTATACTTTTCAGATGTTTTCATTGTTGCAACTTCATATTAGTAGAGTTCTATTCCCTGTGTTTGCTTGCCTTACCTTGTAATGATAGGCTCACTTGTGGTTGCAGTGTGTAGTGTCATGGCTGAGCGATTTCCATATGTCCATGTTTTCATTCACCAACAGAGACGCAACTTCTTTTGGGTCACACAGCATCCAATCAATGCCTCGCCATTTCCTCTGTGTTGCATCTCAAATGTGGGAGTGCTAATGTGATGAAAGCACATCTCTTCCCTTTCATTGCTCTGCATGTTTGTGTCTGTGTCAGATCTAATTACTGTGTAGCTCTCACCTGCAGAGCACTTGACTGAGGGACCCGGGGATTGTGGGATATGTAGTTTCTTCCCAGGAAGTGTCAGTTCTCACACTGCAGACAGAGGTATTGCATTAACCTGTGCAGTGCCATGCCTTCTATTTGCACACAAAAACTGCTGACACAGTAATATGAAGATTTACCCTACTATTGAATGTTCATACAGGGCAACACATGAAATCCTGAAACTGTGACCAACCCATCTCTTATGCAAGTGAAAAACACAAGGTGCAGGTAGGAAGGGTTACAATGCCTTTCAGCTGGGACCTCTGAACCATTGGCTCCTGCCAATCACAGCCTGTGAGATGGGAGTGGGGGGTGGGGCTGAGCTGCTCTGTGTGTGTGTGTGTCAATGGACACACACAGCCCAACTGTTGCTATGGGGGTACTCGGCAGGGTGTGGGAACCAGGAGCGTGGGAGGAGGATTGGCGCTGCTCTGTGAAACCAATGCAAACAGCAGGTAATTATGATGTATCATTTTTATTATTTTAAACAAAAAACTAATCACTTGAAAGTTGCAGATTTAAAATGTTTCAAAATTGTTCTAATTGTCCAATAAAAAGGCGAATAACTCAAAGTTCCAACAAGAAGTGTCCTGTAAGCCGCCATCACCCCGATAGGGAATTGTCCTGACGAGGGATCTACCTGTCCACAGGCAGCCTAAGAAAACGAAGACTAAAAGATAATATAGCCGAAAGAAGCCGTTTTTTTTGGCTAAAAATAAATATTAGATACAAACATAAAAAGAGCTTTGATGTTGAGTTGAGTAGACAAGAGATAGTTACACTTAAATGCTTCCAGAAGATTTGCAGCTTAATTATTTTTGGAGTTAAGTGAGCATTTTTCCACTACACGGGACAGCGGACTGAACACAGGATATCTGTATACTGTATATAGAACACAACGTATCTTTAGCTAACGTCGGATATATTTTAGATGTGCGCTGGCGGTTTAATTGCACATTCTGAATCCCCTCCATATATCTTCCAGTCCATGTCACACCATGCAGACTTTTCTAATGGTTTCAGACGCTGACATTGTATCTTATTGCATCAATGAAGAAGTATTTATATCATGTTAACAGAATTGTTCATTTCCTTTTTTTTTTTTTTACTTGGAAGGAAGCACAAGGCCATGGGTGCTTCGCTCTACAATGTCATTGTAAACCGCGAGCAGCCGATAAATAGATCACAAACACGCCCCCCCCCCCCCCCCCCACCCACACCCCCACACCCACCCCCACCCCCACACCCCCGCCCCCACACACACCCACACCCCCACACCCACACCCACACACACACACACACACACACACACACACACACACACACACACACAACACACACACACACACACACTCCTCTTCACAGCAAAGTGGAGGGCGGGAGGCAGCACAGTACTGGATGAAGGGCAGGAGCAGCACTGCCTCAGTTAACCTTTTGAGATAACCAGCAGGTCCTGGCAACCAATCACCTGCTTGTTAATATGAAAGGTTAGCTCTCGCTCCCGCCCTCCATCCAGTACTGTGCTCCCTCCCGCTCTCCACTCTGTACATACGCTGTCAGGTAGGAGAGTGATGTGAAGGGGAGGGGACAGAGGACACTACCTTGGGGGGGGGGGGGCGCGAAGGATAATACTTTCAAGGGGTACAAGACACTTTGCCAGGGGACAGGACACTGCTATGGGGGGTGGGGTGGAGAGGGGGAATAGAGGACACTACAGTGTGTGTGTGGGGGAGTGATGTGAATGGGGACAGAGAACAATTCTTTTTTTTGGGGGGGGGGGCATGAGCTGCAGCACGGTGGCCAAGACCATACAGCGGTATAACAGGACAGGTTCCCCTCAGAACAGGCCTCGCCATGGTCCACCAAAGAAGTTGAGGTCACGTGCTCAGCGTCATATCCAGAGGTTGTCTTTGGGAAATAGACGTATGAGTGCTGCCAGCATTGCTGCAGAGGTTGTAGGGGTGGGGGGTCAGCCTGTCAGTGCTCAGACCATACGTCACACACTGCATCAAATTGGTCTGCATGGCTGTCGTCCCAGAAGGAAGTCTCTAAAGATGATGCACAAGAAAGACAGCAAACAGTTTGCTTAAGACAAGCAGACTAAGGACATGGATTACTGGAACCACGTCCTGTGGTCTGATGAGACCAAGATAAACGCATTTGGTGTCAGATGGTGACAAGCGTGTGTGGGGGCAACCAGGAGAGGAGGACAAAGACAAGTGTGTCTTGTCTACAGTCAGTCATGGTGGTGGGAGTGTCATGGTGGGGGGGAGTGTCATGTTGGTGGGAGTGTCATGGTGGTGGGAGTGTCATGGTCTGGGAGCTGCATGAGTGCTGCCGGCACTGGGGGGCTACAGATCATTGAGGGAACCATGAATGCCAACATGTACTGTGACATACTGAAGCAGAGCATGATCCCCTCCCTTCAGAGACTGGACCGCAGGGCAGTATTCCAACATGATAACCACCCCAAACACACCTCCAAGATGACCACTGCCCTGCTAAAGAAGCTGAGGGTAAAGGTGATGGACTGGCCAAGCATGTCTCCAGACCTAAACCCTATTGATCATCTGTGGGACATCCTCAAACGGAAGGTGGAGAAGCGCAAGGTCTCTAACATCCACCAGCTCCGTGATGTCATCATGGAGGAGGGGAAGAGGACTCCAGTGGCAACCTGTGAAGCTCTGGTGACCTCCATGCCCAAGAGGGTTAAGGCAGTGCTGAAAAATAATTGAAAAAATAAAAAATGTGGCGCTTGCAAGATAAATGAACAATACCAAAAAATCACAGTAAAAATGCACTACAATTAAATTATGTGGAATAAATAAATAATTATGTATATAAATATATAAAAACGAGTACTTAAAACAATTATTTGAAATTCTTAATAAGCATGATTCATAAAAATTCTGAGAAACAAATGTGGCGCTTTCATCCAGGCCCGGAAACCAATCCTGAGGGGGAGGGAACTCCAAAAGAACGGTTCCACAGAAGCGTTTACTTATTGATATCAATAATCCAATATATATAGCAACGATGTAATGGACCGTGCTATATCAATATGTATGAGATAATTCAAATAAATCAATCCAAAGTGAGGAAATAACACATAAATTCGTGAAGTGAATACATAAATTAAACATGAATAAATGATGAAGTGTATAAATATAGGTAGTAAAAACGCCCAGCACGATGCGTGAATTAATAGAAAAATGGATATAAAAAAAAATTTCTGAATGGTACACAAATATCTATGTGCTAATAATGTGCATTTGGTCTCCCCCCTGTACGCATATGCTGAAAAATAATTGAGGCCACACAAAATATTGACAATTTGGACCCAATTTGGAGATTTTCACTTAGGGGTGTACTGACTTTTGTTGCCAGCGGTTTAGACATTAATGGCTGTGTGTTGAGTTATTTTGAGGGGACGGCAAATTTACACTGTTATACAAGCTGTACACTCACTACTTTACATTGTAGACAAGTGTCATTTCTTCAGTGTTGTCACATGAAAAGATAGAAGAAAAGATTTACAAAAATGTGAGGGGTGTACTTACTTTTGTGAGACACTGTATATTTTTTTTTTATTGGGTTCAGATCTACTTTAAAAAAAGCCATATCTTATTTACTAATCTGTTTTCCCCAACACGCCCCCTGCTGGTTGACTTGCCACAGAACAACGTGACATTCTTGGTTTATTCCCTCTTTCCTTGTAGGAAGCGTACTCTGTAGCGCGGCAGTTTAATCTGATTCCCCCCATCTGTGAACAAGCCGAATATCACATGTTTCAAAGGGAGAAGGTGGAGGTCCAACTTCCGGAGCTGTTCCATAAGATTGGTAAGGTGTCGCCCTCTATAGAAAGGGAACTTGTCATTGAAGCTTGCAGGCTTCCATTGCTGACTTCTAATTGGGAGAATGATAATTTCCTGGTTGTCCTGCAGACCAAGAGGCACTGATAATCACTAAATGGCGCATGCGGAATTCTTGGTCTCTGTATTTAACGGTTCAAGAACAAACACTTCTTCACCTTGTGCAGACGAGGAGTGGCCTTTAGACATGTGCACAATAGAAAAATGTGTTTATTTTCGTTTCGTTTTTTTCGTTTCCGTTGATTCGTAACGATTCGTAATTTCGTAAGTCGTCGGTGTTTGTATTCGTAACGATTCGTATTTTTTCGTAAGAGTTATTTTTTCGTTGATTCGTTTTTCCGTTAGTTTAATTTTCGTTTATTCGAAATTCGGACGCATTCGTATTTTCGTAGATTTAGTTACATTCGTACTTTCGTTAGATTGATTTATTCGTACTTTCGTAACATTGTTTTCGTAGATTCGTAATCGGAGCATAATTCATAATTTTATGTAATGTGTATGCTATTATTACATTGTAAGAGACACGGAAAATTATGAATCGAAAAAAAAAGTTACGAATGTACGAATTTTTTCGTTCAATCCATTCGAAAGACGTTAAGCAGCGCCATTGTAAGAGACACGGAAAATTGCGAATCGCAAAAAAAAAAAAAAAAAGTTACGAATGTACGAATTTTTTCGTTCAATCCATTCGAAGCACGTTAAGCAGCGCCATTGTAAGAGACACGGAAAATTACGAATCGAAAAAAAAAAAAGTTTACGAATGTACGAATTTTTTCGTTCAATCCATTTGAAGCACGTTAAGCAGCGCCATTGTAAGGGACACGGAAAATTGCGAATCGCAAAAAAAAAGTTACGAATGTACGAATTTTTTCGTTCAATCCATTTGAAGCACGTTAAGCAGCGCCATTGTAAGGGACACGGAAAATTGCGAATCGCAAAAAAAAAAAAAAAGTTACGAATGAACGAATTTTTTCGTTCAATCCATTCGAAGACGTTAAGCAGCGCCATTGTAAGAGACACGGAAAATTGCGAATCGCAAAAAAAAAAAAAGTTACGAATGTACGAATTTTTTCGTTCAATCCATTCGAAGCACGTTAAGCAGCGCCATTGTAAGAGACACGGAAAATTACGAATCGAAAAAAAAAAACCGTTACGAATGTACGAATTTTTTCGTTCAATCCATTCGAAGCACGTTAAGCAGCGCCATTGTAAGAGACACGGAAAATTGCGAATCGCAAAAAAAAAAAAAAAAAATTACGAATGAACAAATTTTTTTGTTCAATCCATTCGAAGCACGTTAAGCAGCGCCATTGTAAGAGACACGGGAAATTACGAATCGAAAAAAAAAAAAAAAATGTTACGAATGTACGAATTTTTTTTCGTTCAATCCATTCGAAGCACGTTAAGCAGCGCCATTGTAAGGGACACGGAAAATTACGAATCGAAAAAAAAAAAAAAAATTTAAGAATGTACGAATTTTTTCGTTCAATCCATTCGAAGCACGTTAAGCAGCGCCATTGTAAGAGACACGGAAACTTACGAATCGAAAAAAAAAAAAAAAGGGACGAATGTACGAATTTTTTCGTTACAATCCATTCGAAGCACGTTAAGCAGCGCCATTGTAAGAGACACGGAAAATTACGAATCGAAAAAAAAAAAAAGTTACGAATGTACGAATTTTTTCGTTCAATCCATTCGAAGCACTTTAAGCAGCGCCATTGTAAGGGACACGGAAAAATTACCAATTCAACAACAAAAAAAAAAAAGTTACAAATGTACGAATTTTTTCGTTCATTTTGATTTTCGTTGTTCCTGTTTTCGTTTTTCGGATTTTCTTCTTTCGTAGTTTCGTTGTTTCTAATTTGTTTCTTTCGGATTTTCGTTGTTTTTCGGATTCATTCGATTCGAACATTCGTAAAAAAAATTTGCGAATCGTTCGTTCATTCGTACGATAACGAATGAACGAATTTTAATGAAAAACGAAAAAAAAAAAGAAACGAATTGCACATGTCTAGTGGCCTTTACAATACCTTGGACCTTCCATGGTCCAGAATATTCAAGTGCTGTGGGCAGCCCGCAAACAACCGCTTCATGTCCAGTCCAGATCACATCAAGAATAATTGGTGGAAGCTTTCTTTATGTCTAAGTGCCGGATTTTGGTGCCTTAGATCAGTGGTCATCGCGGTGGATTCGCCGCGAGAGAGATCACCGTTATCGGCGGCGGGAGAGGTGCCCCCCCCTCCCGCCGCTCTCCCGCGCCTTCCGCCGTTTACCGGAAGCGAACGGGTCCTCCTCCGTGCTGGGTATAGAGACGAGTGAGGCTAAGATGGCCGCCACCCGTCCCTATACCATAGCAGGGCGGAAGCGACGTCAAAACGTCACTTCCGCCCATACCTCTTAAAGGAACATTATCCAAATGTCATTTTTTTAAATGACATTTTTTTTTAATTATTTTATTTTTTTTTTTTTTTGCATTTAAGTCCAAATATGAGATCTGAGGACTTTTTGACCCCCCAGATCTCATATTTAAGAGGACCTGTCATGCTTTTTTTCTATTACAAGGGATGTTTACATTCCTTGTAATAGGAATAAAAGTGAGCCAATTAAATTTTTTTTTAAAAACAGTGTAAAAATAAATAAAATCAAGAAAAATAAATAAGAAAAACAAAAAATTTTTTTTTTTAAAAGCGCCCCGTCCCGACGAGCTCGTGCGCAGAAGCGAACGCATACGTGAGTAGCGCCCGCATATAAAAACGGTGGTCAAACTACACATGTGAGGTATCGCCGCGATCGGTAGAGCGAGAGCAATAATTATAGCTGTAGACCTCCTCTGTAACGCAAAATATGCAACCTGTAGAATTTTTTAAACGTCGCCTATGGAGATTTTTGAGGGTAAAAGTTTGATGCCATTCCACGAGCGGGCGCAATTTTGAAGCGTGACATGTTAGGTATCAATTTACTCAGCGTAACATTATCTTTCACAATATATAAAAAAATTGGAAAAACTTTACTGTTGTCTTATTTTTTTATTCAAAAAAGTGAATTTTTTCCAAAAAAAGTACGCTTGTAAGACCGCTGCCCAAATACGGTGTGAAAAAAAGTATTGCAACGACCGCCATTTTATTCTCTAGGGTGTTAGAAAAAAAAAAACAATATATAATGTTTGGGGGTTCTAAGTTTTAAACATGTAAACACCTAAAATCCAAAACGAGGCTGGTCTTAAAGTGGTTAAATCAGAGTCAATGGCTTGGTATTTTGGACAGCTATTTTATAAGAGAAATTCCCAAAACATGGCCTGTTGGGGGTACTTGAGGACAGGGTTGAGAACCACTGACTTAGACCACTCAGACATTATAAACAAGGAGAGCGGTTGTGAAGAACGTCTCCTGCTTCTTGAATAACCTGTCCTAGAATTGTGCCATTTCCAGGGCGACATAACTGCAGGAGAGGGTCCCAGCAATTTGCCTGACCCCCCATTTAGTACAAATTAGCCCCTGACTCACAGGGGCCCCTAGTGCAGCCCAAATAGTATGCACCCCCCTTACCCTGCTTGTACGCCTACGAGTTGACTGCATGAAGGTAGTGACCAAGCCATTGGTCTGATTGTGATGCTGCTGCAGTCTCCTTCAGTGCTGTGGTTTAATAGCTGCACAACCTGCAGTGTTTAGATCAGGGGAGTTTCTCAACCGGGGGGTTCCACTGGAGATCCCCAGGGGTTCCGCCATGATCTACCTGTCAGTCTCGGGCAGCTGACAGGTAGATCACATCCCCCTTGCCGACACGTGCAGAGCTAAGCAGGGAAGTGGCTCTGATGGTGCTAGTTGTAGCGCGCTGTTCCCTGCCGACTCCTCCCCTTCTCTTCATCTCAGGTGCTTGTATGCAATATCTCTTGGGATGGACAGGAGCGGAGGAGGGGCCGCAGGGAACAGAGCACCACAAGAGGATTGATCACAACTGCTTCCCTGCTATGCTCTGAATATGACGGAAACCAGGACTGTAATGTGCCCTGCTTCCCCATGTACTGTCCTCTCCTGCCCCCCCAGGAGTTCCGCCGCGATCTACCTGTCCGTCTCAGGCAGCTGACAGGTAGATCACATCCCCCTTGCCGACACGTGCAGAGCTAAGCAGGGAAGTGGCTCTGATGGTGCTAGTTGAAGCGCGCTGTTCCCTGCCGTCTCCTCCCCTTCTCTTCATCCCAGGTGCTTGTATGTCACATCTCTTGGGATGGACAGGAGCGGAGGAGGGGCCGCAGGGAACAGAGCACCACAAGAGGATTGATCACAACTGCTTCCCTGCTATGCTCTGAATATGACGGAAACCAGGACTGTAATGTGCCCTGCTTCCCCATGTACTGTCCTCTCCTGCCGCCCCAGGAGTTCCGCCGCGATCTACCTGTCAGTCTCAGGCAGCTGACAGGTAGATCACATCCCCCTTGCCGACATGTGCAGAGCTAAGCAGGGAAGTGGCTCTGATGGTGCTAGTTGTAGCGCGCTGTTCCCTGCCGACTCCTCCCCTTCTCTTCATCCCAGGTGCTTGTATGCGATATCTCTTGGGATGGACAGGAGGGGAGGAGGGGCCGGCAGGGAACAGAGCACCACAAGAGGATTGATCACAACTGCTTCCCTGCTATGCTCTGAATATAAAGGAAACCAGGACTGTAATGTGCCCTGCTTCCCCCATGTACTGTACACCCCCCCCCCCCCCTCCCCCGGTTACACTGTTGATCTCAAGTTGGACCCAGAATGGAGCATCTGTGCAGAAAAAAGCAAGCAAATTAAATAGGTACATTTTAATGCTGATTTCATTATTTAATGCAATTTCTAAAAATAATTGTTACATAAACAGCTCGCTGATCATATCAATGTTCTGTGACCTGTAGATTTTGTAGACACATTTTTTCAGGGGTTCCCCCTGAGATTTGAAACTTTTTGGCAAGGCTTCTTCCAAGGTCAAAAGTTGAAAAACCCTGGTTTAGATGTGACTCAGACATCTCCTTAGAAGGGTGCACATGGGGGGTCGGTAGCACATGGTTGGGACATTTTCATCTGTGCATTTTATGGAAAGGGCCAGGAACTTTTTTTTGTCTGCTTTTTGGTTTCATAGACTTCAATGGATCAAAAATATGTATTGAAAAATGCAAACTGCAACCTGCATAGGTGTGAATCAGGCCTTAGGGTACAACTTATCATCTGCTTGTAACCTCTTCCTTCCATGGGCGTCCACAGAACTTTTTTCAGGGGGGGGCATCATTTTAAGGACACCCATGCTCTGACCTTTTCGACAATGTCATTATCACATTATCATGGTCAGAGACTACAGATGTAGTACAGGTGATGGTCAGAGACTGCAGACATGGCCCAAGAGACTGTCAGAGACTGCGGACATGGCCCAAGAGACTGTCAGAGACTGCGGACATGGCCCAAGAGACTGTCAGAGACTGCATACATGGCTCAAGAGACTGTAAGAGACTGCATACATGGCTCAAGAGACTGTAAGAGACTGCGGACATGGCTCAAGAGACTGTAAGAGACTGCGGACATGGCTCAAGAGACTGTAAGAGACTGCGGACATGGCTCAAGAGACTGTATGAGACTGCGGACATGGCACAAGAGATGACCAGAGACTGCATATATGGCCCAAGAGACTGTCAGAAACGGAGAGAAAGGGGGTGAGAGACAGAGGGGTGACAGAAAGAGACAGAGGGGAGAGACTACAGATGTAGTACAGGTGATGGTCAGAGACTGCAGACATGGCCGTAGAGACTGTCAGATACTGCGGACATGGCCCAAGAGACTGTCAGAGACTGCGGACATGGCCCAAGAGACTGCATACATGGCTCAAGAGACTGTAAGAGACTGCGGACATGGCACAAGAGATGACCAGAGACTGCATACATGGCCCAAGAGACTGCATACATGGCTCAAGAGACTGTCAGAGACTGCATACATGGCTCAAGAGACTGTCAGAGACTGCATACATGGCTCAAGAGACTGTCAGAGACTGCATACAAGGCTCAAGAGACTGTCAGAGACTGCATACATGGCTCAAGAGAATGTCAGAGACTGCATACATGGCTCAAGAGACTGTAAGAGACTGCGGACATGGCTCAAGAGACTGTATGAGACTGCGGACATGGCTCAAGAGACTGTATGAGACTGCGGACATGGCACAAGAGATGACCAGAGACTGCAGACATGGCCCAAGAGACTGTCAGAAACAGAGACCGAGAGAGGGGTGACAGAAAGAGACAGAGGGGAGAGACTACAGATGTAGTACAGGTGATGGTCAGAGACTGCAGACATGGCCGTAGAGACTGTCAGAGACTGCGGACATGGCCCAAGAGACTGTCAGAGACTGCGGACATGGCACAAGAGACTGCATACATGGCCAAGAGACTGTAAGAGACTGCATACATGGCCCAAGAGACTGTCAGAGACTGCGGACATGGCACAAGAGATGACCAGAGACTGCATACATGGCCCAAGAGACTGTCAGAGACTGCATACATGGCCAAGAGACTGTCAGAGACTGCATACATGGCTCAAGAGACTGACAGAAAGAGACAGAGGGGGTGACAGAGAGAGACATAGGGGATGACACAGAGAGAGGAGTGTGACAGAGAGAGACAGATGGGGGTGATAGAGAGAGAGGGGGTGAAAAAGACAGAGGGGTGAGAGAGAGAGAGTGGGGGTGACAGAGAGGGGTGATGGGAGTCATCACTCCTGATCCGATCCCTAATTCCAGGGGGGGGGGGGGGGGGGGGGGGGGCCCCCCCCCCCCCCCCCCCCCTTGCCCCCTACCTGTGGACACCCATGCTTCCTTCACTGATTGCTTTTTCCATCTAAGTTGTCCTTGGAAACTGCTTTTAAACTTCCCCAAAGAACCGTTTCCATTGTAAAGACTCCCTAACCTCTCTTTATTTTAGTAAAATAAAAAATATGTTACATTTCCTCAGTGACACCATTGAAATATGTGTCAAAGTACAACTGCCACCTGTTTCAAGAGGTATCCAAAAAAAAAAAAAGTCAGGCGGAGGGAAGTTCTATATATAGTTGTGATTTTTTTCTATAAATAAGTTTAAAAATATTGCACCCATTTTCTAAAAGTTTTCTGTGATTTTACTCTTCCAGGTGTGGGCGCTATGACGTGGTCACCGCTTGCTTGTGGGATAGTTTCCGGGAAATATGACGGTGGAATTCCACCATATTCTAGAGCGTCACTCAAGGTTTGTAAAGATTATAATAATGTAATGTAGTGCTACCCCCCCCCACAGGAGCCGCTGGTAATAGCTGGTTCTTCCCTAATAGTACAAGGGCAGCCCATCTACCACAAGCTAGAGGGGTAACTAGAACCTTCAGGGCCCCAGTGCAAGAAACCATGAAAGGGCCCTTTACTCCCATCGTTGGAACCTTTATTACGGTCTAGCAGTGGGACACCTTCCTGCCATCTTGGGGTCTCCCCACAGTGGCGGAACGCCAGAACCCAGTCGCAAGTGTGACATTTGTGACCCTGGTAGTTCCACCACTGGTGTTAGTATTTTATTTTTTATTTTTGTTGTTTTATTTTTTTTACCATTTTATTTTATTATTATGTTTTACATATTTTTTTTACCACCCTGTCTAAACAGACCCCTGATGTCTCACTTTTGAGACAAAGAAAGGGACTGAGGACAGATTCATCAGCCTCAGCTACACAGAATAATTGAATAGGAGTATCTCTGTACAGAGCTTCCTGTTCATTCATAAACTGAAGCATAGAGAATGCAGTTTACTATGCCCCAGCTATGAATAAATAATAAAAAATTAAAAAATGGTACCGGTACTGATCACTGACAATTAAGACAAGGAAGGGGCCAGTAAATGACATATTTACCCTCTCCTTCCCTGCACTCCATCCTTATAGATCCCGACAGCATCTGATGGGAGGAGGAAGCCCGGAAGCGCTGCATGGGGGGGATGCGAGGGGCAGCCAGGGAAGTACACATTACCCCGGGGCAGCAGGACAGTGATAGGGAGGCGGCAGGAACTGCATGTAGAGGAACCAATGCCCTCCACTTACCTCCTTACTACTGAATGTCTGTGGGAGAGAGAGGAGGAGAAACGGGCATTTAGCGGCTAGTTACTCTACTGCCCTCCTATCCAGGTGTACAGGGGGGCGCACGGGCCACCTGGAGCATGGGGCTGGGTTCACAATGCCGACCCCTGTACGTACGCCCCTGCCACAAGCACCAGTCCATACACATCGGTTCCAGTCTAGGGGATGTCTTTCCGAAATGTATTGCCTGTAAAACTTTAAACAGGAGAGAGGTTTGGGCATGAGATACTTCAAAACGATCAGCGACGGCAGTGAGAGCACAATCTTCTGTCTGGTCTCTCTCTCTCTGGACGCGATTGGGGACATAGAACAGTCTAAGGCCTCGCCGCTGTAGATAATAACGCAATTCTCTTTGGTATCTGGTTACCTTGCGCCACTGTACAACTACAGACTAGTGACAAGGGTGTGTTAACAAATATTTTAAAACATTTATCAATATCTAACCCACTAACTCACTTGAAAATTATTAAAGTGGAGGGCCCACAAAAAAAAAAAAAATTAAAAGTCAGCAGCTACAAATACTGCAGCTGCTGACTTTTAATAATCGGACACTTACCTGTCCTGGGGTCCAGCGATGCGGGGGAACGAGACCCCCCCCCCCCTCGTTCCCCGCTCCGCTGGCAGCGCCGGCATTCATAATGTGGGAACCCGGCTGTGGCTTCACAGCCGGGCACCCACTGCTCATGCACGAGCGGCGCCGTGCGCCGACGCTCACTCATCTGGGACACATGACAGGTCCAGATGACTGTGCGGCGCCGAGGGGGAAGTGACGTTTAGCCCGGGCAATGTAGGTGGCAGACTATGAGGGACCCCCTAGCAACAGGCATTTAGAGGTGAGCAAAAATTTTTATTTTTCCAATTTTTTTATTTTTAATGATCCATTTTTTTTTTTGGTGGCAACACCACTTTAAGGTGTAAACCTCAGTAGCCAACAATGCCCCAGACAAACCGAATCAAAGATACGGGAACACTACAGCAGTTATATTACAAGGTCTGATCCAGTTTGGATGAAGACACAATTCATGAATTCAACAGTAAAATCAATTAATCTACAAAAAAAAAAAAAAAAACACTTGTTAATCCCCCACCATTAAAAAACTGACAATGTTATCACCAGACAAAATCCTATGAGCATGAATGAGCTGCGGGTACAATTCAAAATCCGGTCAGGGTGATATGAGATTGATGTTGCATTAAGATCCCACTGGATGGACAAAGTAAGCGTTAGACATGTGCGATTAGTTTCGTACGAATCCGAAATACAAATTTTTATGCATACAAATTCCATACGAAATACGAAATTTCGTTACGAATTTCGGATCCAAATTAACAGAAACGTGACTGGTGTTTATGCATAAGAATTCTGTACAAAATACGAAATTTCGTAAACGAATTTCCGTTCCAAATTAACAGAAAGTATCAGAAACGTGACTGGTGTTAATATGCAGAAGAATTCTGTACAAAATAAGAATTTTTGTTTACGAATTTCCGATCCAAATTAACAGAAATTTTTAAATAAAAAAAAAAAAATTCGTACGAATCCGAATTTAATTTCGTATACGAATTACGATTTATTTTTAATACGAAACAAAACGAAACAAAACAATTTTTTTGACGGCGCCCATGTCTAGTAAGTGTCTGCCGAAATACGAATTTTTATGCATACGAATTCCGTACGAAATACAAAATTTCGTTACGAATTTCGGATCCAAATTAACAGAAACGTGACTGGTGTTTATGCATAAGAATTCTGTACAAAATATTAAATTCGGTTTACGAAATACGAAATTTCATAAACGAATTTCCGTTCCAAATTAACAGAAAGTATCAGAAACGTGACTGGTGTTAATATGCAGAAGAATTCTGTAAGAAATACGAAATTTTGTTTACGAATTTCCGATCCAAATTAACAGAAATATTTAAATAAAAAAAAAAATTCGTACGAATCCGAATTAAATTTCGTATACGAATTACGATTTTTTTTTTGTAATACGAAACGAAACAATTTTTTTGACGGCACCCATGTCTAGTAAGTGTCTGCCGAAATACGAATTTTTATGCATACGAATTCCGTACGAAATACGAAATTTCGTTACGAATTTCGGATCCAAATTAACAGAAACGTGACTGGTGTTTATGCAGAAGAATTCTGTACGAAATACGAAATTTCGTAAACGAATTTCCGTTTCAAATTAACAGAAAGTATCAGAAACGTGACTGGTGTTAATATGCAGAAGAATTCTGTATGAAATAAGAATTTTTGTTTACGAATTTCCGATCCAAATTAACAGAAATGTTTAAATAAGAAAAAAAAAATTCGTACGAATCCGAATTAAATTTCGTATACGAATTACGATTTTTTTTTTTTAATACGAAACAGAACGAAGCAAAACAATTTTTTTGACGGCGCCCATGTCTAGTAAGTGTCTGCCAAGCCATATGTTAAAATAATCTGGTTTGGGCTGCAGACCGCGCAGGACTGACTGGATCAGTTACTGGTCATGGGTGGGTAGTTGTGTGGACAGTGAGGAAGAAATCCCTTCCAGTAGGATGTACCTGATGGTGAATAGTGGTGGTGGACCCTCTTGGGGGGGATTGGGCTGTGTACCTGATGGTGAATGGTGGTGGTGGACCCTCTTGGGGGGGATTGGGCTGTGTACCTGATGGTGAATGGTGGTGGTGAATGGTGGTGGTGGTGGACCCTCTTGGGGGGCTTTGGGCTGTGTACCTGATGGTGAATGGTGGTGGTGGACCCTCTTGGGGGGCTTGGGCTGTGTACCTGATGGTGAATGGTGGCGGTGGACCCTCTTGGGGGGGGTGGGCCCTCTTGGGGGGGGATTGGGCTGTGTACCTGATGGTGAATGGTGGTGGTGGACCCTCTTGGGGGGAGATTGGGCTGTGTACCTGATGGTGAATGGTGGTGGTGGACCCTCTTGGGGGGAGATTGGGATGTGTACCTGATGGTGAATGGTGGTGGTGGACCCTCTTGGGGGGAGATTGGGATGTGTACCTGATGGTGAATGGTGGTGGTGGACCCTCTTGGGGGGATTGGGCTGTGTTCCTGATGGTGAATGGTGGTGGTGGACCCTCTTGGGGGGGGGGGGGGGGATTGGGCTGTGTACCTGATGGTGAATGGTGGTGGTGGACCCTCGTGGGGGGGATTGGGCTGTGTACCTGATGGTGAATGGTGGTGGTGGACCCTCTTGGGGGGGGATTGGGCTGTGTACGTGATGGTGAATGGTGGTGGTGGACCCTCTTGGGGGTCTTGGGCTGTGTACCTGATGGTGAATGGTGGTGGTGGACCCTCTTGGGGGGGGGGATTGGGCTGTGTACCTGATGGTGAATGGTGGTGGTGGACCCTCTTGGGGGGGGATTGGGCTGTGTACCTGATGGTGAATGGTGGTGGTGGACCCTCTTGGGGGGGTTGGGCTGTGTACCTGATGGTGAATGGTGGTGGTGGACCCTCTTGGGGGGGATTGGGCTGTGTACCTGATGGTGAATGGTGGTGGTGGACCCTCTTGGGGGGGATTGGGCTGTGTACCTGATGGTGAATGGTGGTGGTGGACCCTCTTGGGGGGATTGGGAAATGGTGGTTGTGGTGGACCCTCTTGGGGGGGATGGGGTGTAATGGTGAATGGTGGTGGTGGACCCTCTTGGGGGGGATTGGGCTGTGTACCTGATGGTGAATGGTGGTGGTGGACCCTCTTGGGGGGGATTGGGCTGTGTACCTGATGGTGAATGGTGGTGGTGGACCCTCTTGGGGGGGGGGGGTATTGGGATTGGGATGTGTACCTGATGGTGAATGGAGGTGGTGGACCCTCTTGGGGGGGATTGGGCTGTGTACCTGATGGTGAATGGTGGTGGTGGACCCTCTTGGGGGGGGGATTGGGCTGTGTACCTGATGGTGAATGGTGGTGGTGGACCCTCTTGGGGGGGGGGGATTGGGCTGTGTACCTGATGGTGAATGGTGGTGGTGGACCCTCTTGGGGGGGATTGGGCTGTGTACCTGATGGTGAATGGTGGTGGTGGACCCTCTTGGGGGGCTTTGGCTGTGTACCTGATGGTGAATGGTGGTGGTGGACCCTCTTGGGGGGCTTGGGCTGTGTACCTGATGGTGAATGGTGGTGGTGGACCCTCTTGGGGGGGGGGGGATTGGGCTGTGTACCTGATGGTGAATGGTGGTGGTGGACCCTCTTGGGGGGCTTGGGCTGTTTACCTTATGGTGAATGGTGGTGGTGGACCCTCTTGGGGGGGGGGGGGTTGGGCAGTGTACCTGATGGTTAATGGTGGTGGTGGACCCTCTTGGGGGGGGGGGGATTGGGCTGTGTACCTGATGGTGAATGGTGGTGGTGGACCCTCTTGGGGGGGGATTGGGCTGTGTACCTGATGGTGAATGGTGGTGGTGGACCCTCTTGGGGGGGATTGGGCTGTGTACCTGATGGTGAATGGTGGTGGTGGTGGTGGACCCTCTTGGGGGGGATTGGGCTGTGTACCTGATGGTGAATGGTGGTGGTGGACCCTCTTGGGGGGATTGGGCTGCTATCTTTCTGATATAGCCTTATAATCATTTCATTGAGAAGACTTGGATAGGAAGAAGTGCCCACCCAGTGGCCAGAAAATTGCAACTTTTAATTTACGCTCCATAAAACAATTATTATAAATGTAATCGAGTCGGCTAAAGATGCAGAGGCAACAGGGCATCTTTAGCGGGACACTCTGCTTTCCAAAATCTAGAAATGTATAAATCGTTTTGGGGACCATTTCCACCCACTAGCATGCAGCTACAGTTCTGAAGAAGTGGGGAGTCAATTCCCCCGAAAGGCGTTGGCTTGATGTTTACAATTGTAATAAATGCTTTATGAGCCATGCATCAAAAGTTGCAATTTTCTGGACACCGGCGCTTCTTCCTTCTTACTCAAATGTTTAAACCAATAACCTGACAAAGTGTTCACAGTGCAGTGAAGGTCCTTATGCAAAATCAATAATCTAGCACAGGAGCTGCGGCGGGGATGGGGGACCTGATGTGTAGGGGATTCTCTCACGTCAAGGTGGGACTCTGATTTGAAGGGGGGCTTCTGGTGTGGTTGGGTGCATCGTCCCGGGCTCAGTTTTCCCACTTATTGTCCTTTTCTTTCTGTTGTATTTTTTACCTAAACCACATAATTTAACTCCTGTAATGTTCCTGTACCTATTTTGTACATTAATCACATTCTTAATGAGGACTTCTAGCACTGGTGGTTCATGTCCTTTCTATGAGTGGTTTAGGGCTTGACATCTAAAATGAATAGATGGAGCACACAGGAAAGGACAGTTGACTCCCTCCAGTCTGGTGGGTGGTAGCTTTCGTTCATGTGAACACAATAACGGCTGCTGTGTATGTATCTGATGCATATATACTCTAAGGGTCTCCAAACTTTCTAAGAAAAGGGCCGATTTATTGTCTTTTAGACTTTAGGGGGGCCAGACTGTGGCCACTGGGAGTAGAAAAGGTCCCGACGTCAGAGGGAAAAAATGGTGCCCCATCATTTGTTTCATTGGGAGTAATTGTGCCCCGTTGTTGGTGTCAGTGGGATAAATTGTGCCCAATTGTTGGTGGCATTGGGAGAAATTGTACCCCATCGTTGGTGTCATTGGGAGAAATTTAGCTCCATCGTTGGTGTCACTGGGCGGAATTGTGCCCCATCGTTGGTGGTATTGGGAGGAATTGTGCCCCATCTTGGTGGTATTGGGCGGAATTGTGCCCCATCGTTTGTGGCATTGGGCGGAATTGTGCCCCATCGTTGGTGCCAGTGGGGGGGGGAATTATGCCCCATGGGCCGGATAAATGTAGGCAAAGGGCTGCATCTGGCCCACAGGCTGCAGTTTGGAGGCCACTGCTCTAGATTGTGAATAGGGCTCATTTACAGTCAGTACATGGAGATGCTGAAGGTTATTATGACAGTGAAGAAGACACTGCTGCAGGGAGCTCATGGAAAAAAACATTGATTCATAAGACTGGTGTACCATTGACGTTTCCCAGAAGCCATTTGTCCATATATTAATAGGTTACTTTATGGAGTTCCTGTAAATGTTGTCTAATTCCTTGCTGTGTGTGATTTTACAGGGTTATCAGTGGTTAAAGGACAAGATATTGAGCGAAGAAGGACGAAGGCAGCAGGCTAAGCTGAAAGAGCTGCAGGCCATCGCAGAACGCTTGGGCTGCACCCTTCCACAGTTGGCCATTGGTGAGTCTACTTGTACAAATACCTTCTTGTTGAGCCTGGAGTGAATGGAGCAGACCAGACAACTTGCAGGCAAGCCACGCTCTTGTGTTTGCGTGGACTGACGTGGACTGAGCCAACACTCAGAAGATGGAACATGTTTGCCTGGTAAATATGGCTGTATCATTCCTGGGCTCAGTTCTTGTCTGTTCCATTGAACCGTCATCCACGTTGGACTCTTTTGCCTCACGTGGGCTTTGAGTTGTGGTCGGCACATTACTAAAGACGGTTTGTTCTGTTTGCAGCCTGGTGTCTGAGAAATGAAGGCGTCAGTTCTGTGCTGTTGGGAGCCTCTAATGCCGACCAACTCCTGGAGAATATTGGAGCAATACAGGTCGGTCATCTACTACCAAACTATGGCGGACAATTCTTCTAGTGAATCTGCACTCTTTGCATGGTACTAGTGTAGATTGGGTGTAACTAGTGCGCACAACCTCACTTTGTAACCAACTAAACTGGGAAGCTGCCAACATAAATGTGATCTCGCACAGTATAGGTATTGATGTAAAAGGTATGTGGCGCTACCTTGTAAAATTTAATAAAAAAATAAAATACTAAAAAAATATAAATCGCACGCAATAAGGGTAAAATCGCATAAAAGTCGCAAAAAAGTGGCAAGAAAATTAATATGCCTGGTATGCATAAAACTTCATGTGCCAGTGAGTACTTCAAATCTAATACATAAAATGTAAAAAATAATAATATCGCATGTGAATTGATGTGCAAAGAAATCCTCATGTGCAAATATTTCCACAAAAATATGTGTAAAAAAATCTGAAATGATTGAAATATCTAAGGGGAAAGGATTATTCCCCAACAGTATTCAAATATATAAATAGTGTGCAATTCCTCTCGAACATAATGTGCCAAAAAATAAATAATGAATATATATCAATGCAATAAATATAAAATGCAAGTGCCAGAATAAAAATATAAAATTAATTAGTGAATTAAAAAGTAATTTTACTTTTTAAATTCCCCCCCCCCCCCCCCCCCCCACCGCCGCCCCCCTGATCCCCCCCCCCCCCCCTCCCCCCCCCCCCCCCGCACCCCCATCCCCCCCCCCCCCGCCCCCCGCCCCCCTACAACCCATCCCCCCACC
Organism: Lithobates sylvaticus; assembly: GCA_028564925.1. Taxonomy (NCBI): domain Eukaryota; kingdom Metazoa; phylum Chordata; class Amphibia; order Anura; family Ranidae; genus Lithobates; species Lithobates sylvaticus. Next base: position 211,422,302 of record CM053035.1, on the reverse strand, counting down.
CCCCCCCCATCCCCCCCCCCCCCCCCTTGATCCCCCCATCCCCCACCCCTCCCCCCCCCCCCCCCCCCCCCCCCCATCCCCCCCCCCCATCCCCCCAAGCCCCCCCCCCCCCCATCCCCCCCCCCCCCGCCCCCCCCCCCCCATTCCCCCCCCCCCCCCCCCCCCCCATCCCCCCCCTCCCCCCCCCTCCGTATTCCCCCCCCCCCCCCTCCCCCCCCCCCCACCCCCCCCCCCCCCCCCCCCCCCCCCCCCTCCCCCCCCCACCCCCCCCCCCCCCCCCCCCCACCCCCACCCCCCCCCCCCCCCCCCCCCCCCCCCCCCGCCCCCCCCCCCCCCCCCCCCCCCCCCCCCCCCGCTCCCCCCCCACCCCCCCCCCCCCCCCCCCCCCCCCCCCCCCCCCCCCCCCCCCCCCCCACATCCCTCCCCTCCCCCCCCCCCCCCCCCCCCCCCCCCCCCCCCCCCCCCCCCCCCCCCCCCCCATTCCCCTCCCCCCCCCCCCCCTACCCCCCCCCCCCCGCCGCCCCACCCCCCCATTGATCCCCCCCCGCCCCCCTCCCCCCCCCCCCCCCCCCCCCACCCCCTCTCCCCCCCCCCCCCCCCGCCCCCCCCCGCCCCCGCCCCCCCCCACCCCCCACCCCCCCCCCCCCCCCCCCCCCCCCCCCCCCACCCCCCCCCCCCCCCCCACCCCCCCCCCCCCCCACCCCCCCATCCCCCCCCCCCACCCCCCCCCCACCCCCCCCCCCACCCCCCCCCCCCCCCCCCCCTACCCCCACCCCCCCCCACCCCCCCCCCCCCCCCCATTGATCACCCCCCCCCCCCCTCCCCCCCCCCCCCCCTCACCCCCTCCCCCACCCCCCCCCCCCCCCCCCCCCTTGATCCCCAACTCCCTCCATCCGCCTGCCCCCCCCCCCCCCCCCGATTCCCCCCCGCCCCCCGCCCCCTCCCCCCCCCCCCCCCCCCCCCCCCCTCCGCCCCCCCTTCCCCCCCACCCCCCCCCCCCCCCCCCCCCCCCCCCCCCCCCACCCCACCCTTCCCTCCCCCCCCCCCCCCCCCCCCCCCCCCCCCCCCCCCCCCCCCGCCCGCCCCCCCCCCGCCCACCCCCCCCCCCGCCCCCCCCCCCCCCCCACCCCCCCCCCCCCATCCCCCCCCCCCCCCCCCCCCCACCCCCCACCCACCCCCCCCCCCGCCCCCCCCCGCCCCCCATCCCCCTCCCCCCCCCCCCCCCCCCCCCCCCACCCCCCCCATCCCCCCCCCCCCCCCCCCTGAATCCCCCCCCACCCCCCCCCCCCCCCCCCCCCCCTCCCCACCCACCCCAACCCCCCCCCAC